>CM029270.1:16099849-16186729 GCA_016920895.1 Vaccinium myrtillus | reverse complement strand
AAATATTATTTTGGTAACAATTTCTATATATGATTATTATTAGAAGATCTTATTTGTTCTGCCTGTTTTGCACGTTCCTAATTTAGGGGGTGTTCCAGTAAGGTGGATTATTTAATAAACTAGTTTACACGGTTTTTTATGTGACGTATTGTAAAAGAATGACTTGTCTCGGTTTTTGAAAAAACAGTTTTTTGTTAGTGGAACCCCCCCTTAGTTTTGCTAAGATTTGATTTGATTTACTTTTTTGTAATGGTCTTGGTTTCCAAGTATTGCTTTGCTTGGTCTCCACTCCAACTTATTTCCCTTCTATTAGTAGTCCTACTAGTATAAATAGGGGCATAATCTCTATTATTCAGAATCTTCCAATTAATAAACAAAGATCTGAGAATTTTCTCTCTTTTTCTTGTGAATTCAAGAACATCTCGTTGATTCGAGAACCTATCTTGTTTGGACTAGTACGCTAACTAGTCTCTCGTGAATTCCGCTACATCAAGTGGTATCAAAGCAAAGTTTAGTTTGACTCAATGACATTTGTCGGAGAAGGAAGCACAAACCCTATTAATGATGGTCGTAGGGGTGCATTAAATAGGACTCGCGCTAAGGAATTTGCTCATAGCCAACCTATGAATCCCAAAATTAATAGGAATCGTGTTGAGGGATTTCCCGCAACCAACATATTAATCAACATGTCTTTGCAGAAAATTCTTGTTATCTGCATGATAGTGAGAATGAACGTGCAAGCGTGATCTATGAAGATTATTAGGAAAATCAGTCGGTGAAGCGACATCGAAGTACGATGAGTACATGTGCATGAAATATACATTATGACAAATTACCTAAATTCAAGGGCAATTAATGAATATTTTGAGGATGTTTTAGATTGGATTTAAGACAATGAAGATTTCTTTGAGTATGTGAGAATGCCGTCCAAAAAAAAAAGTGGAAATATTTATTGTTAAAACATACGGGGCCAGCGCTACGATGGTGGTTACATATGCAAGATTTAAGAGAACGAATGGGAAAGCGTCATATTCGCGCATGGTCAAGAATCAAAAGACTTATGGTGGAGAGATTCTTGCCATGGAATTAATTATGAGCAACTTTTGGAAGATAAATGATAATTGTACAAACTTTTACCCTTTAACTTTTTAAAACACACACTTATTTAGAAACAACTCAAAATGGAAATGTCGCGATACTAAAAAAGGAACCGAGGGAGTATGATTGACCGTTTTGTTCATTATATTAAAAATGGCATTGGGTAACCATAGTACTTAAATGAGAGTTTTGGATCGGAGTAGCCTCTTTTTTGAAACTTATTCCCGAAGTAGCTACCTTTTTAAACATATTCTGAAACTAGCACTTCATGCATTTTGGTAATGCGTTATAACCGTTAATTGCCAACTCCGCACACCAGGTCAGCTCGGGGGTTCCTTGTCAGCTGTGATCGCGTGTAAACAAAATGCGTTTTTTTAAAATTATAACACATTTACTAAATGCGTTATGTCTTATTTTTTATTTTTATATATAGCGCATTTAGAAAATGCATTAGGGTTTTAAATGCAAAAAACCCATTTTCAGCTCTCTCTTCATCTTCTACGCGATTTAGCAGGTCTCTTCATCTCTCTCCTCTCCCCTACGCGATCTGGTGGTACAGACTCTCTCCTCTCCTCCCAGCGCGATCGATCTCCACACAAACAAGCCGTTTGTCCACCGTCGACCACCACCGTAAGTTACTCGCTCTTCCTCTGCTCTCCACACAAACAAGCCGTTTTTATTACCATTGTTCACTATCTCGTGACTACCATTGAAACTGATAATGGGATGGTTCCGCCTCGCTGCAATGGTAAATGGTCTGTGGGATTTTTATTACAATGGTAAATGGTCTGTGGTTATTCCCGTCATCCCGTTTCTATATTGAAACTAATTACCGGATTGTTTGTTGACACTATACATGCCGTCTATCGAAGGAGTGGAGGTGGATTGACCAAAAAATCTTGCAATTTCTGCCTATAATCTCACTTTTTTTTCCCTCTTGTAGAAAATCAATGAAGTTATGTATTAGCACTCTACGTGTTCGTTGAATTGTCTGAATGGCTTTCTCTTCTTGCCTTCTCCAATCCAAGCCTTGTATTTCCCAGCTCACTTCTTTTTTTCTCTGTTCCAAGTAAAATGGATATGTTTAAGTTAATGCTCAACATTTTGTCGTATATATATGCTTTAATGAATTGGTTTTTTGTTTTGGGTTCATTTAGTTGACTGCCTATCAATGTGGGTACCACGTGGTACCCTCTCGATGCATCTTGGCCGTCAAACATTGCAATCCACGGTCCGGATTAAAAGTGCCGTCTGGGTTTTTAAAAAAAAAAAAAGGTGCATTTCAATCCGGACAGTGGAATGCATTTTTGGAAGGCTCGGATGCACCGTATGGTACCACGTCACCCACACCCTATTTGCACACAAGTTTTTCTCAATTTTGAGCCACAAGTTTCTATTTGTGGTCCTTACTTTAACCAAGAATGGTAATTGGAACTCACGTGTGTATGCTTTTATGTTTATATATACAACACTTTCTCCACTTAGTAAGAAAAGATATTATTCAAATCTCTGTTTCTATTACCAGTGGAGAAAAGATATTATTCAAATCTCTATTTCTAATACCGTGATTATAAATAAATAGTAACTAAGATCAACATGATCATAAACAAATAACTAAGATCAACAGACAATATTGATGTGGTGACTCAGTTGAGGGCTTACGCCTTTGGTTTACACGCCCACCCGTCGAATGAGGTGCATGAGGAGGTGCAGGTTGTGGGAAAGGGAGATGATGGGGTAGTGATGCAGAAGGACACGCAACCAGCGTCGTCGGAGGCACAGGTGGAGGGGCAAGGTGATGGGGTAGTCACGCAGGTGGATATGCTGCCACTGTTTGTATTTAATGAGGATGGCGAAATTGAGGATTGAGGATGCCACTCCACCACTTGCGCAGCGTAGGACTAGGCGTGATCCACACCCGCCGGGCTGCGGCACCGGGGGCTGCTTGGGACAGTAAATTGGCAAATTGATAGGAACTAATGGGACCAGACAGACACCATCAAGAATGAGGAATTCGAAGTGAGCTTCTTCATGCTTTGACTGAAGACTCCAAGCTTCACAACTGAATGTTTTGTTGTTTGTATTCTCTTTTGGTATTTGAATGTATAATATGGCATTTCATGCATATTAGTAGTGCATGTCCAACTCAATATGGCTGACGTGGATCATTTCATGCATATCCTATGTGTTGCTAGTTTTTTTATTTTTTCTTTTTTGGTTTTATTTTCTTGTTTTCTTATTTCGGTTTTAGAAACGAACTGGTGTCGACCGTTCTTTGAGTTTTTTTCTCGGACTCTTTGTACGTCTCGGGTTAATGAGGCGGCCCAACCAGGAATGGTCAACCCCTTTCTCGGAATTAAGTGACTCGGAAGAGGTTGAGGAGCTATTGTAGTGGGCCGAAATCTAGCAGCACTAGTGGGGCTCGGTATTAGATCCCGGTAGAGACAAGACCCAAGCTGATCATCAAGCCCAAATCAGGAGTAAAACACGATGGGCCGTTCGAGAAGGGCCCATCCGAGACAAATCGGTATCTCGGCCGAGATGAGCTATGAACCGGTCGAGCCATCCGAGATGGATCATGTCCGAGATGTCTCGGAAGGGTGACCCGAGATATCGGTAACGACCTTTATAACGTCACCTGAGGCGGTTAACAATCGTAACAAACTTGGGAAGGCACATGTGCATGCTACAGCTGTCCCAACGTCAGCATGACGGTTCCCGAAGCAGTTATGCTACGTGTCCAACTTTGATTGAAGGACGCGTGCATGCGATGATTGCAGATCTGGCTCGTGATGCTCGGTGACATCATTCGAGCCAGAATGACTGATCTGCCCCTATGCTTGGGGAGCCTATAAATATGAAGCAAAGGAGCCCTAAAGAGGTACACAAACTTTCTCTCTCAACTCTCTCATTTCCTCTGGTACTTCCTTCTCCGATTACTTACTAGACCGTCGGAGTGCCTTCCCTCTGGCCACACTCCGGCCAGGTTAGGTGCTAACGGCGTGTGCTACATGCGCAGGTATACCTAGAGGTTCATCCACCACCCACTCGCTGCTCACTCGGGTCAGGAATCGCTCAAGATTTTCTTCTGGAGATTTTGAGGACACCACAGTGCAAAATCAAATTATATTGTCAAAATCAATTCAATGGAACAAAAGGTGGATCCAGAATAAATTGCACTGGTTGCTGGAATTTTCCTAGAAATGCCATTGCTTAAACAAAAGGGATTATTGATGTCAAAAACTAAAATTTTCTTCACTGTATGGTGGTATAAAAAATTGCAATTTTCTTTGCTCAAGTTTTTACCTGTAGGGAGTCTAGGGACTAGGGATGATAGCACAAAACCAACAATTGGAGAATTTCTCGATTGAAAAATAAAAATTCTTGGATAAATACTTGAATATATCGTGCCAATCGAGGGAAAAAAAGTACTTGAATCGCTGATAGCTTGTGATTGGAATTTCTATCGAAAGACCAGTGCACAGTATTGATAGCCTTGGAAGTATTTTTTTGGCTGTTGGTGGAAGTGGAAACTATGGAAGTTACTGAGATAGATGAAGAATGGGAGAGAGAGAGAGAGAGAGAGGAGCTTTGAATTTAAAATTTTCTGATTGTAAACTTTGAGCGGGGAATCTGAATTAGGTAAAGAAGAGAGAAAAAGATGGCAGATTGTGTCATTCTTTTCCATTAGTAAACAGAGGCTTTTTTCCCGTTAGTTTGTCATTCTTTTACGTTAACGTGCCAGACATTTCACACCATCTGAATTTCGTACATATGTCATCTTTTGATTGGTTTGGGGTACCAAATGTGCATGCCACCTGGTACCCTACTAGTACCCAAAATTTTCTCAAAAGGAGAAAATTAACGAACTCAATTGTGTTTAACGTACGCAAGTGGAATGGAGTACAGTTGGTGCCTCCCTTATACTCTCATGTACATGGCCAGGGTTCGATTCCCGTAAGTACCCATCCCCCTCCCCAACTCCCCTAGGATAGAGTAGATTAGGATTAACGAATGACAAAAAAAATAATAATAAAAAAAAAAAAATTGTGTTTAACGTAACGTTTCTTTTTTTTATTTCTTCAAAGCTGGTTGATAGCTGTCGTGATCAACCTCCCTGGCATCGAATCTACTCAATTTTGTTTAATTAAGCTTTATTTCTTTACTCCACTCCGTTGATCAATAATCCAAACCCTTAACCTTGAAGATCCAGCCAACAAAGGATCTCTTTGCTGGATTGAATATGGGTAAATATGTTAGTAACTTGTATAACATGAATAGTTTTATATAAGGTTCAAATTGGTCTATTGATTGGGTTCAAAGTCTGTGTTGTGCAGCCCATTTGGGGCCTACCTCGGGTCTCATTTCTGATCTGAATCGTTCATTTTGTTCGTCTCGTCGACTATATAGCCCACGTCAAAATTTATGTTGATCGGACATCGATAACTATGTGATCGGTGACCATTTAGCTTATTGTTTTGTAGAAAAAAAATCACATACAAAAGTTTGTTTGAGTGTTTTGTTTTCATGAAAAATACAGTCTGAAAACGTAGTTAAAGATCTCCAATCAATATCAATTTTTACGTGGACCACATACTTGAGACAAACACAATGAACAATTCAGATCGAAAAATGAAATCCGAGGTGCCCCAAATGAGCCGCACAGCAAAGTGCACAGCTTGACCCTTCAAATTGTATTTGCCATCCATTTGGTACAAGTGATCTATATATCTGTCCGTATCAAATGAATCCATTTCTTTTTTCTTTTTCTTTTTTTGATATGTTTTTACCACAAAATGTTTAAGATCAATGGTTTGGATCAAGAACCCACAGCAGCATGGTCGGCCCTAATATTTTGGAGGCTCTAGGCAATGATAAAAATGACGCCCCTTTGTTTTTTTCTTTAACAAATTCAAAAAATAAGTTCGCCTAAAAATAAAATTATCTCAAGGATCACAAAACATAAAAACATGTTTTTGTTGCTACATAGTTCACTGGTTTAATTTCAAAACTTGAAAACAAAGGTTCAACCTAGAGAAAGGGGCGTAAAAAATAATTTTAAAATTGTTACATTTGTACGGCTATTCACACACAATTAACACAGTAACCACTTTGAGTCTTTGAGATGAAACTTTTTTATCGGCTTGTATTTACCAAAATTTATTACCTTAACCATTTGTCTTCGAGAAAAGAGTAAAAAGGTAGTATTTCATAATATCAATTATAAGAAATCACAAAAAGCATCATATTACTAGCGAAGAAAGGCCTTGTAAAAGCAGAATTTAAGCATCCCACTTGAAACCAGAGAGAGCACACATCATCACAAAATGCCCGGAGTGTGTGCATAAAGCATCCCACTTGAAAACTGAGTGAGCACATCATTGCGCAATGCGCGGAGTGTGTGCATTGCAGATTTCATATCCTCTTCACTGATGCTGCCCTCAATTGACTACAAACCTGTCCAGCCTGCCCATTTGGTTGGGACCTAAGTTTCTCCATTTGCTGCAACTGCGAATACCTGGCCACAAAACCACCGTTACCAACATCATCTCGTGTTCCGAATTGGGGTGACATGTATACAGAAATTGTTACGCACCTTTATTTCCATTCGGGAATGGACTTATGCTGGGATAAAAAATAGTTTGTCAAAATTGACTCCATCAAAACCACCATTCATCCTTTGAACGAGATAATAGCACCATTTAAGATATTTATACCATCCCTGTATGTAGCGATAGCAGGTACTGCAGGGATACACTCTGCTTAGAAATATGTATCAATCTATCCAAGTATGCAAGAGAAAAAAATGACCTCGACCAAGAGGCTAAAGCCCAATTCGAAGGGCCTTCCGCTTTGAGTTGTTGGGAAAACTTGGAACATTTTCCCTCCTTTTACGCAAATAGAGAATGGGCGAAATATTGCTAACCATAATAGACAACAAGCAAATTTAGGAGCTCAAAAAAGTATACAACAAGGAACCACAAGACACCGCTCCGCTTTTATTTTATGCAGTTCCCTCATGATAAAATAATGGGGTTACAAGGAGTTCTTCTCTAGTACATGCATACGACATCACCCAAAAGATTGATTTTAACAATATAAACCAAATGATATACATTTTTATGCATGATGCACATAAACAAATCATGGAATCACTTATCGTATCATGGTCATGTCATGACAATCCCTTATTTGGTTCAGGATTAAGAAATTATCTTAAAATCTCAATGCAATGTTACTCTAAAATTTAAAATTAAAAAAAAGAAAAGAGTAATGTCACAAGTGTACGTCCTTCATATTAAAATATTATTTTCATCAGCAATTTTTTTTTGAATCAGCCTTCATATTAAAATCTCGATGACAACCATATCAAATGATGCCACTTAACGTTCTCACATCCCTTCTCACTAACCCACCTGTTGTTCAATATAGAGTATAGAAGTCTTTAAGAAAAATAAATTTTGTCCAAACACACGATCTTCATTTTCATAGACATTTAAAAATTACTAGGAGGAAAAAAAAAAAAAAAAAAACCTCATGCAAACTTTTGGAAACTAGGTGAAAATAAAAATTAAGCAAAAGCAGATACTCCAGCAGGTGCACATTTGAAAAGTAAGGGTGCATAATAGAAATGACACGGGAGTCGAGAATGAGTAATATTAACTTCTTGATTATTGATCGTTGGTTGATTTAGTTTATTTCTGGAGTTTGGGCCTAGCAAGTTGTTTTATTTAGTTAAAACACAATTGTAAAAACTTTTTAGGAATAGATGACTGAATTTCTGTTATTTACATATCTTGGTGCTTAAAGGATCTAGATCGCAGCAATTACAAAGACTACCATCTGCCTGATTCAAATCTGTATCTAATCAATCAGACCAAAAATGTAACAGCAGCATTCAGTCCAAAATCGCCAGAGTAGACTGGAAGATAAGTACCCCGGCACGGCGGCACCCAATACCAAGGTATAAACTCAATTTTGCCCCCCAAAACACAAAAATTCAAGTTCGCTTAGAGCATCCTCATCAGGGGAGGCAAATCCCCCTGATGGCTAAGTTGTTGAGTGAAATGGGAAAAAACCCTCCAAAATCAGACTCAACAAATTTTTTGTAAATCTGCAAAAACTATAACTTTGCTACAGTAACTCGGTAAATCCTTTGAGGCACTATTCACAGGTTAAAGCAAATCTCTCTCCTAACTTCCTGAATAGAGAGTCTAATTTTGTGAGTTTTGAAAAATGACTTGTTAATTTATAAAAGATGTTTTTGAGGTTAAATTTGACCCAATTTTTGTTGAGCCTGATGAGGATGCTCTTAGGAGTTAGGAGCATCTAGCTAAGTCGCAAAAGGGACACGCTACAAACCTAGACATGTTAAGAACACATTCTAATGCCATTTATGGTCGATTTCCGAATATATTAGAAACATTTTTGTTACTAGTTCAGAATATCACCTACGCATGGAACTTGCAAGTTCCAACCAGTGGGGAAACAAAATACATGGGTATCGCATCAAAGGGAAATTAATATAAAGGCATATTTTTTTTTTTTTTTTTGATCCATAAAAGTGGGGTCTCTATCGTCACACAACAAAAGGGTAAAGGCTTGATAGTAGAGCGGGGGGCCTGTGGTGACTTAGTCACCACAGGCGGTGTAGTGACAGCAAACGACAACGTTTCGTGTGAGACTCCAAGTCTTTGCAAAATGTAATTTTATGGGACCCACTTTCGGGTTCCACACAAACGATCCAAACCGTTAAATAATTTTAAAATAATTATTAAGGCGACCTCGGAGAAAATCAAGCCCGGCCATTGGATATTTTGACGTTACTCATCCATTCTTTGATTTTCATTCAGAATTCAGGATCCTGCCAGTTTGAAAGAATCTTCAGGAAAAGTTATAAAATTATGGGTTTAGAAAATCATTGATCTGAACCATAAGGGTCGTAGGGCTCGTTAAGAAGAACATCCAGTAAAAAAATTATCTTGTTCGGACATCGATAGGTATCAAAACACTAAAAATATGAGGTTTTTTGATTTCACAGCTTTGTTTATTGATGATTGATGATAAAACATTTGACAGGCTACATTTAATTTCTTCAATTTTTAGGACGTCTCATTCCTTATCTGTCACTCTGATGGTATTTTAGTTCCCATTGGAAAGACAAATCAATTCCTCTTGTTTTATTGTAATCAATCGATTTGTCTTCTCTTCTATTCTCTCTCTGACTTCTTCCCCTATTCTCAACAACTGACAATGAGGAGTTTGTTGCCTTCTGACCGCGGTGGCCATAGACGGGTGAAAGAATTTAGACTCATTGGCAGAAAGAGTAATTGTAATAGCAGGGAGGGTCAGGAGAGATACAAATGGGGTGAATAATTTCTCTCGAGACACAGAGAGTCAGAGTTAGGGGTTGGTCGCTGGCGTGTCTCTGGTGGCGGTGGGTGGTGGGGGTCTCTATAGTTTTCCCGGGGTGGGTGCGTGTGTGTGTGTGTGAGAGAGAGAGAGAGAGATGGCATTGGGATTTGAAACTCTAGCAATGAGAGTTTTCTTAATATTTGGATCGAATTTTTTCCGAATCAAATCCAGTTCATTGACAAGCCTATTTCATGGGCGTCCTTGATGCAAAGAAACTTTTTTGTACGTTCCTCTCTTCTTTGTTACTTCATGAATTTTTTTTTTAGTTTAACTCTCGCTTGATCCATGTTTGAAATCTCACGTGATGACATTCGGGAATCAGACTTCAATTCATGCGAAGAATGTTTTTTTTGGGGGGGCCTTCCATACGAAAAATGGTTATAATTGAGAAGATGGTACAGTTGACACTCAAACCACAAATGTGCATCTTAATTGATCGCATCAAAATACCAAAAATAAAAAAAATTGTTTGCTAGAAATCATTTTTCCCACTAAAATTTTAATCTGAGGCCGTGTTTATAGAATATACTTTTTCCATGTCAAAGAATAAATTGTTTCTAGATGCCTGTGCGTTTTTTACAATAATCTGACCGTTTATCTCGTAGGGCCCATATCGAGTAATTTATTCATGCAAAAAAATAGCTTGATTGGACATCAATAATTATTTCAAAAATTGAATTTTATTTACTAAAATGAACGTTTGTGGTCATTTTAACTTTAAAACTGACAGAATCCAAAGCATCCATTATGAACCAAAACTCAATTTTTTTATATACCTATCGATCTACGATCAAATTGATTTTTTGTGTGAATACATTACTCCGCCGGCCCTACAAGATAGACGATTCAGATTATTGTGTAAAAAAAACACGCAGTGGGGCTGACCAATAGGTGTTCTGGAAACTTCGAAGTTTTCTATTTGCATGGGTTGTCTTAAACTCTCATATATTTTGGTCTTGTTGACTTGATTTTACCAATTAATGTAACATGGTTTTAACACATTGTCTGCAGCATTTAATGATAGAGACTAACATCAAAATTGTTGTTTTGGTTAGGAAATAAATTATCAATACTCTGAAATGGAGTTCTTCAAAATATTCAAAGAGCTGATATTTTGAGGACTACTGAACAAAATACTCTGATAATAATGAATGACAATATTGACCAAGAAGATGCCAAAGGTCCAGTAGTGAGATTGAATTACCCAAAGATATAGAAAATGTGATAGAAAGGTTCCCAATTAATGCTACATGATCTCAAACATGAGTTACACACTGCAATATTAATGAAACAAATCTAAGTGGTTGAATTCAAGGAAAAAAACTTGTCACATTCACATATACTACTCATCCAATGTCAAAAAGGATGACCAAGGAACATCACAACAATCAAGCACTTTCGAACAAAATGATGTCCCTCACATATACTACTCATCCAATGCCAAAAAGGATATTGACCAAGCATCACAGCAACCAAGCACCTTCGAACAAAATGATATCCCAGAGTGATGAAGGACGCGGTACGCTAACTCATATGCAAGGACCTTCAAAAAGTATCAAAATGCTTACGGAATATCTATATGGAGCATACAGAGGTATAATTGAAACTCACATTCCCAAATTGACCGTTTATATTTGTAATAAAATGGGATAATAAAGTATATTTACTTATAAATGCAGGTAATATTGTTGAACCACTGTAGCATCACAAAAGAAGAACCAAAAACAACAATAACATATCTATGTTGAACTTTAGAGCAATTCTAATGAAGAACCAATTCATAATGTTCAGTCAGGTACAATTATATTGAAACTTCACTAAATCCAACCTCAAAAAGTTGAAAAAAAAAAAAAAAAAAAAGGACAAGAACATGGATCTATAAGCAGGCAAAAAAAAAAAAACATGTGCAACGCACGTGCATAACAACTAGAAGGTAAAAAAACATATCAAACTTTAACAATGGGGAGATTTGGCGAAACAGATAAGAGACAGAACATACATTGTTAATAAATTAAACAAGGTGAAACTCAAGGTAGCCTTTGATGGTATCGGGGATAAGGAGGAAAATATAGAGTTCAACACAAGCTAGCTACCGTATGACAAGTGCTTACAGCTTTTGTAGTTTTAATCTCTTCCAATGGATAACATTATCACTACTTATTTGTGGTGTGTATCACACAAATTTCGAGTCTGCGAAAAAGACGGAAATATGTTGACCAAAATCGATGATTTTATTGATTGAAAAATTAGGGTTTACAATCTCTGTGATAATTTCTAAAGAAAGAAAATAATCCTCTGATTCTTCTCTTCAAGAGTTTGATTCGAGGGCTTGGTGCTTGTTCTCGAATTGAACGGCGAGATCTTCTTTGTTCTTTGCGAAGATGACGACGAATTTGACGGATTTTGGCTTGAGGGCTTTGAGGTTTCTTCTCAAGTTGATTTGCTTGATCTTTTTTAATTTTGTTAAAAAAGATGACGAATTTGTAACCGTTGACTTGAGGGCTGTTGAACTTTTTCTCAAATCGGTCTTTGAGATCTTCTTCAATTTGGTTGAAGAATATGCGGATTTGCAGATGTTGACTTGAGGGCTTTGGAGCTTGGTCTTAAATCGGAGCTTAAGATCTTCTTCAATTTGGCAGAAGGAGATTGATGACTTGTTGATTTGGCTTGAGCGTTCTTCAGAGCTTTGAAGCTTTAATCTGAAAAGGCGTCTTGCTTGATGTGGATTTGAAGGATTCTGAAGGGCTTTAGAGGTTTGATCTTCAGAACTCTGGAGCTTGTGCGTTCGATAGAGGCTTGAATGTTCTTCGGAGCTTTGAAGCTTTGATCGAAGAACCGTCTTGTTTGATGTGGACTGAAAGGATTCTGAAGGGCTTTGAAGCTTGATCTTCAGAGCTGATGGAAGCTTGAATGTTCTTCGGAGCTTTGAAGCTTTGATCGGAGAACCGTCTTGCTTGATGGGGAATTCGGAGAATTCTGAAGGGCTTTGGAGGCTTTGATCTTCAGATCTCTTGAGCTTGAATGCTTGAAGACTTGAATAAATTCTGAAGGGCTTGGAAGCTTGATCTTCAGAGCTGTTGAAGCCTCAATGTCTTGATGACTTCGAGGAGTTCTGAAAGGCTTTGAGGCTTGATCTTCAGTGTCTTGATCGAATCTTCAATGTCTTGATTACTTCAAGGAGTTCTGAAGGGCTTTGAGACTTGATCTTCAGAGCTCTTGAGCTTGAATGCTTGAACACTTGAAAAAATTCTGAAGGGCTTTGAAGCTTGATCTTCAGAATTGTTGAAGCTTCAATGTCTAGATGTCCCCAAAATATGAGAGAGAGCACCTCTATTTATAGGGATGTGGGATGGAGAGTTTATGGAAGACTGCAATTTTTTCCATAGTTATCTCTTTAATTATTTCCTAATTTCATTTAAAGGAAAATAATTAGAATTTTATAAATATCTTTCTTCTTATTTATTTTAAGAAAGACAATTATATAAAATGAGATATAGAATTTATTTTACCAAGTGACGTAATTTGATTGGCCAGAATTGATAAATAAATAACTGTGTCATTTTGACATGTAGCACCATTTAATTGGACCCACCACACATCTTTGACCTTTGACTTGTAAACACGTGGCAACATTTGATTGGCTACTTATCGTGCTTGGTCTTTTGATGTACGGACACTTGGCAGCATTTAATTGGCTTGTTCGTAAAACTTTGACTTTGACTTGTGACACTTGGCAACATTTAATTAGCCAATTTATGTGCCCTAACAACACGTGACAGCCTGTGATAGGCCAGAAATTTTACGTGTCTACATGGTGCGCGTAAGTTAGCTCCAACATGGAGAACCACCACCATGGCACCACCACAACAATATATCAGATTGAATTAGAAACTCTAAGAAGTTTACACCAACATCCACAAAGTGTTCTAGAAGTGCATATTTGTTCACATTCACCTAATTAGGGTGAACAAAATCATCACTCAGATTGGTGGATAATGCGTGAGGTCCATGGAATCACATTACTTTTTAGTAAACATAATATCATTTTGTGGTGGACCCATCACTTTTTGGTAAACATGACATCACTTTTTGGTGGACCCCATGCCTTTTCCACCAATCAGAGTGCTCACCCTCATTAGGTAAGAATGAACAAATTTGCACTCGTTCAAGATCCAATTATAATAGGGTAAGGGGTCCCTATAGTCAAACCCGGCCCTGAGGTAAGCCCGGCAAGCCCACGGGCTTGGGCAACCCCCTAGGCAAATAAAAAAAAAAACTAAGTTATGAATAAATATAATTAAGCTTTCATACATGAAGCAAAGCATTTGGTTGCCTCAATGGTTGTTGGCCGCCTCCGTGAGAGCATAGTTTTGATTCCCCACGCTACAATTTATCTGACATTGGAGTCTTTTGTGTTTTTCTTTATCTTTTTTTTTCTCTTTTTTCATTTTTGGCTCTTTCTTTTCCACCTAATTCACAATTTTACAAAAATCACACTACTCAATTACTCTTTGTTAAAAAATTTATATTTAACAAACACAACAATAATGTAGAAGTAGTATTTTCTTACATTGAATTAAAAATTTCTAATGGTGGAAAATTAAAAAAATGAGTGAGCTAACACAGTTTATTATTATTTTCTGCACACAAGTCATGTTTAAAATATAAAGCAAATTTATTTTCTTCATAACAAATTCTTACAATCATATCTTTTTACATTTATCTTTGTATCCTTCTTGTTTTATTTTTTGTATTTTATAATTTTTTAAAAAGAACTCTTGAAGATGTACGGGGGGCAATATTGGGAGTTAGCTTCATGCAATGAGAAGTTTTCTTTTAATCGGATCTTGCTCATCATATAGCAATATTACTGGGATTACTTTTAAATTGTGATTTTTTTGAAATTGTTCAAGCTAAAAGTCCAATGTAAATTTGAATTTTTTTCTGACTTCTATGACATTTTATTTTTTTGACTTAAGAATAAATGGGCAACTAAAATTAGGGTCAGCTAGGGCAACCCAATATTAAGACCGGCCCTGTCCAAACAGCCCTAGGTGTCTGAAATTAAATCATCAAAACCACCATTCCCGCTTTGGACTAGTTGATACTTGAGAATACCTATCAAAATGTTCTGATAGCATCCATTATACCCTTTCATCATCGTCCTCATCATCGGTGTCATTGCTGGCATCGGCCTCGGCGCGAAGGGCGTCAATGTCATACTTGAATTCATCATCATGGAGTTCCTGATGGCGTCTACGGCGAAGAATGCAGTGGCTTCATTATCAGGCACGTCGTGGCACTACAACAAAAATCACATTTTATAGCAAGCGAAAAAGGCTATATAGAAAGTGATACATAGCGTTTACAGGAACGCTGTTGCCCACATTATTAGAAGTCGAGACTTACGATAGTGTTTTCTGAACTCTATAAATTGGCCATCGGTTATAGCGTTGTCTACTTGCTCTGGATACATTTGTACAGTAGTATAATCTGTGTTCTTAACCATAGCTAGCTTTGTATAATTGATTTTCAAAGACAAGGTTTGCTGAGCGCTCTCACATGCACTGATTATCTTATAGCGTTTTTTCATTGATAGAAACACTGATAATGGCATTTGCAAATCCTTATAACAGAGCACTCTATAAGCTCATTTCATGGTCTCCTCCGTCCTTACTTCGTAAATCCAACTTATTAAAAAAACATCATCATTACACATTTTACACCAACTTTTACCTCTACATCTTTTACATCAACTTTACCTCTACTTTTCAAAATTATGCTTTACTTTTGCCCATTAACTCTTTACCCGCTAACTTTTCAAAAGGACAAAATAATAATTGTACCAACTTTTTACTCATTAACTTTTCAAAACACTCACTTATTAAGGTATAACCCAAAATGAAAATCTAAAAACTAAAAAAGGGACGGAGGGAGTAGTATTCACACATTAGATAAAACTAAAGCTAAATGATCTAACTAGCTACACAGCCACCATTTTTCCTTTTTGATCAAACACCATCACCATGTGATCACCAGATAAATCCAAAATTCAGAAAACAAATTCAACTCATTCATCATCATTTACATTCAAATTCAACCATCAAAATACATTGCCTTCATATGGATGGACCGCTAAAAAGAGCACATAAAAACTACTAAAAAATCCAAAAGTTCTACTTGTCTGGTTACAAATTAATGAAATGAAATGTGAAGATCAGAAGCAGATCAACCAATCTGACTTGGGCGAGAAAAATGAGGAAACATCTTCTATCCAACTCATAGACCTGCAATAAATACTGATCTCGAATCAAATCAAACTTCCAGAAGACTACAAGGCATCAGCAACATATGCATATCCTTTTTCGACAAGTACCAATGAACAGAAAATGCAATACCCCAGGGAGTGTGGAAATTAACATTATAGATTCTAATCATATCAACTGCGCCTACCTTTACAACTCAATGTTTTTGGCATGGAGTTGTTTCTAGCTCATTGTTTGAAATTGTTCATTTCCAACTCCCAAATTCAAGACTTCACCTTATACTGACATCTGGTTCAATTCATCAGGCCCAGTTAACCCCTACTCCGCAGTCAACTTCACAACCACCCACATCATTCATTTGAAAACTCAAGTTTTCCCAACATCAAGAATCACCCTAACAGTCCAACATGGGGCTCAAACTACAAGTGCCACAAGGAAAAGTTGGGAACAGACCACGGCCCACTAATTCTTTTTCTAACACCCACAATCTAAAGTAGAGTCCTAAAAGATCTAGGATCACACATAAGTTTCAAAAGTAGGGGTGCACATGGTCCGGATTGGACCGGTCCTCTACAAATCCAGTAACCGGACCATTCCGACGAATCCGGGAGAGGCGCTATGCGGTAAGTGTTGTGCTCCATGTTGTGCGGCAAAACTACGTCGTTTTGCTTATTTTCTTAATATATCCAAGGGCCCTGTTTGGAGAGTTAAGTGTGAGGTTTAATTTTGGGGTTCAATTTTAAGGGATTTAGGCTCTTTGGGGTAGGGTATAGTCAGTTTAGGCACTTGGATTTAGGCACTTTGGGTTTAGGCACTTCAGGTTTAGGGTTTTTGGCACTTTGTAATGGTTTTTTCTTCCTCCAAACAAGGCCCTTGGAACCTTTGGAAGTGTGCACAAAAATCAAGCAAAATGACGTAGTTTTGCCGCACAACACCTACCGCATAGCACCCACCCTGGACCATTCCGACCGGTCCTAGAAAATTAAGAACCAAAACCTAACCAATACAGATGAAGAACCTATCCAAGTCCAAATCGCAAGACCGGACCGGTTTTGGTTCGGTTCCGGTTCTACCCGATTAAGGAAAACTTTACCACAACACATGAGTTCAAAAGATTATTTAAAATTTAGAGCACCAAAACAACTCATAAAATAAATAAATAAATAATTATAGGATTTTATAAGATTCATAATTTTGTACATGTATAATGAGCGCACGCGCGCGCGCGCACACACACACACACACACACATATATATATATAAATATATTAATATCATACGGTCCGGTTCGGTTCTAACCGTGGTTCTTAAATTGAGAACCAGTATCCGATCCATAATTACCGATTCTTCCAAGTACCCTATCATTTTCTTTTTTGAACTTACTAACAGATACCTACATGCAATCAAACCAGACAAGAAGGAACCCATCATACATGTAAAATAGAAAATGTATAAAAAAAAAAAAAATTTAAAAAAAGGTAGGAGTATAGTTTGCAAGAGACGAAGCAAACTGAAAAAAATATTGCAATAGATTAAATATGTAATCTCTCTCTTCAATTCTTAACTTTCTACCGATGAAAGCAAAGCTGAAAGAATTTCAAAAGGTACATACCTTAGACTATTCACTAGTCTTTTCCTTCACGTTCTTTGTGCAGTAGCTATGCTTGTGCTGTTGTGCATGATCAAATGGTTATGACTTGTGACAAATAAAAAGACAGGCAGGTATTTAGCATCAATAAGTGGAAAGTGGCCAACTAAGTAACTCTTTTCACAACTCTATTGGACAGAAAAAAGAACTTGAGAAACTTATATTAATATTTGAGAAAGTGCAAGTGACATTTCCTGTGAGTGACATTGCTTGAAATTGTAGATTTAGTTATCCCATTAAGGTGATTAAAAAAAGAGTCATGTCGTCAACAAAAGTATGCCTTATATACACGTTGAAATGCTACTTTATTCTCGTAGAAAAGGGCTACTCTTCCAGTAAAGGGCTACTCAAGCTCCCAATTTCAAACTTCAGCACACTGCAATGACACATTTTTTTATTTTCTGCAGCTAAAACATCACATAGCAGCAGGTTTTCTATAATTTAAACAACCAAAACTATTGTGGTGTTGGTGTTTGTCCTCACTTACAGTTGGTTTTTCTTCGTGACACAACTCACGCAATCCGTCCTTAGCAGGAGTCATGGTGCACCTATTAGGATAAAAGAATAAACTAGTTATTGTATGAACCATGCATACGACTTAAAAGAATAGGACTATAAGACTTTGATAAGGCCATTATCAGCACTATAGAGCAACCAAATAATTAGGCAGAACTATGATATCCTAAAAAAAGGATCTTGACAAGCTAGTCAACCTATGTTTTGAACTATTCATCATTATAATGTGATAAAACAATCCAACTCCATCGGCAAATTAGTAATGAAACTGGATATACATTCCTACATCTCGAAGATCAAAGCGGCCAATGTGTTCACTGGGAAGTTCTCAAATCTAGCTATATCTAGCGCACTTCTCAACTCTAGATACAGAACCTTCCTCAAGGTTTCCAAAAAATCTCTATTACTCTGGGAGAACACGACAACATCTATTTAACAGTCATTCAATAAGATATAAACAAAGTTTGGTCAACCAAAACAATAATAGATTAAAAAATCTAAATGTCAAATTGTCCAAAGGCGAATCAAAAGTATGAGTACCTTGTCTCTTGAATAACAAGTAAAACGACCCCATTGACAGTGATCTAATGTGTCCAAGAAATTGCAAAGAAAACAAAAACCTAAATAAGGTATAAGCCAACCCTGTCCAAGGCCACATTAAGAGTCAAAGAGAGAAAAAAATGTTGAACTTTAAAGGAGAACTGAAAAAGTCCATAACACAAGAATAACTGCCAAATCAGTTATGCAGAAGTAAATTTATTTTAGTTAAAATGGAAGAGGGTACATGTATAACCTGATTCTTAGTAAAAAATTTGTTGAAGGAACTTGAGTTTAGAATTGAATCCTTCTCAAGAACAAAAAACTTTTCATGGCAATTGAAAGCTTCATGGCCACGGTTAGCTTACATTCCACATTGTACCAAAGATCAAAACAAAAGAAAATAAACACGGATAAAAAATTCAAACAGAAAAGATGATTCAGATAAGGACTGTCACAGCCTGTTACAGTGATCTATTCAGCAGTGTTATCTTGATATTGGTGCAAAAAATTGACAAAATTGTGCACAGTAGTTCTTAATGTGTCTGTTGGCTTCAACACACACATGGCTTAGCATGTTTGTAAGCTAACCGACACAAATACGTGCACAGCTCTATGTTTCTCCCTTGCCATATTTTTTCCTGTGAAAACTCATTTTATTGCCTCCTTTCCGAAGGTAAGTGACGCAGCGTTGTAGCGGAAGTAATGACTAGATATCGTTCTAGTAGACGAGTTGGTTAGATCTCGTTCTAGCAGACGGTTTTCTTGAATCCACAAGAATAAGATAAACACCTTGAACACAAGGACTAGAGAAATCTCTTAATTATAAAGTTTGAATGAATTATCTTTTCTAAGGATTACAACCCATATTTATACTAGATAAAGAGATAACCAGATAAGCCTAACAATTAATGACTTAGACTGACCCTTCGACTCCTGTGTGAAATACAAAGAACCAATCTAGGAATTAGGACTAACACTTAATGCAAAACACTACTTTAGTACAAAGTACCAACCTAGGAACTTTAAAAGACACTTATTTAGAATTGCCATAGAATTAATAAGCAATTATTAGACTACTTTGACTTTGACTTTGACGTGCGACGGTCCAACGTCTTGAGAACCTCTTCAGTAACCTATCCTGCATCAGTAAGCATGAAAACTTACAAGTCTCCACTACTCATTTGGCAACATAACTCGAAGTGTTAACTTCTTTTCTCATTTCCCAAACATCTAGTACTATTACACAAGACAAGTTCACTCGTCTTTCTTTCTTCTCTAGATCTCCCACACTTTTAACATAAACACCTTACACACACACACATATGTATAGCACACACAACCCATAATCACACAGACTATTATTACACTCGGGTGTAACCCCTAATTCACCCCTAAAGTTAGCAAACATCTGATTCAATACATTAGACCCAGTTAAAGGGCAGCAGTTGCTTGATTGTCTCAGACAAATCCAAATACTTTTGTCTTTTGAAAGAGCATAAGTTTCCTTTCATCTTAAATGGTCAAACTAGTCAGTTACAATATATACATGAAATGTCTCGTAGAGCATATGGCAATCTAACACACCATATGAAGACAACCAGTCACGATCCATTACAAAATCCCTAATTTAGACCTTTGAGGCTTATTGCCACTAGTTCGGAATGAAGTGTTGGATCAAAGCAAAAGCCCCATTCCTCTTAAACCAATCGAAACAGAAATCCCAACAAAGTTAACCAAAACCCTAGCTGTAAACAAAAATCTGCGCAAATCCTAAAAGATTGTTACCTTTTTGCAAGCAGTGTCGAGCGCACCTCGGGTCAACCTCGCAGCACCTACATTTGTCGACTGGACCATTTTCGATTCCAATATTTAACCACATGGCTACAAACAAAGGAATATCACAAGCTATTGGGTGAAAAAAAAGCTATTGGATGAACATGAGAACCCAGTTTTGATTTGGGAAAAAATTAAGGAAAAAATCAACTCAAACCTTGTGAAGCCTTTTCCGAACAATAACTCTTCAATTAAACCAGTACAACAAGTCACAATGGGGCTTGATTCTCCTGCGAACAGGGAAGGAGATGCGAACAGAGTACAGTGAAGGCTAGGAAGACACCCAGGATTGAAACCCTGAGAGAAGTAGAATACCAAGAATAAAGGAGCCCTAATATTATTCCTAAACCATGAATTATAAACACCAAATTCCACCAAACAAATCAAAGTAAACCCCGAAATACAAAATCACAAGATTTTTTCTTTATTGTTACCTGAATATGAAAACGAATGTGGGGAGCAGCAGCTTCTGGCAAGATTACAGTGTTCCGTCAGAATCTCTCGGCAAGGAGAAAAATCAGTTGATTTCTTGGATGAACGAAAACAGGTATGAGAAGTGCAGAAGAGTAGAGAAAATAATCAAACAAAGATCGAGAATCAAAACCCTAGAAATCAGTAGGGAACAAACCTGATACTGAAGATTAAAACCCAAGAAATCTGGCACCAGTTTGCACAGCTTGAGAAATCTCGCACCAGTTCATAGCTAGAGTACGATTGGTATCACGATTCTGGCACCAGTGACGTAAATCAATTGAAACCTCCCAATGCGTGTTTGATTTACTGCTCTATAATAGCATTCCCAGAAGGACGCTCCAACATTTTCAAAAGCCGCATTCAGTGTAATGAGACTTCCCAATCATCCACGGAGTCTCTCCGGAACTCATCAGTTTTTCAAAATATTTTAGTACCCAGTTGCTAAAATTATGATATTTTAAATCAAAAAATGAGGTAGTTCCGTGTATCGTTTTTCGATTTTTTTTGCACCAAATTAAAGTACACGAGGAGTAATTTAATTTGGAACAAAAAAAATCGAAAAACGATACACGGAACCACTTCATTTTTTGATTTGAAATATCATGATTTTAACAACTATGTGCTAAAATTATTGAAAAACAGGGAATTAATATACGGGTCTGTCTGAAATAGAAACGACCTGGACCAAAAAGGCAACATCCAATCCCTTGGAGCTTTTAAAATCTAAAGAGGCCAATGCTGCCGTATTCTACTAATCCATACGTACATGGGGTCTAGCCATAGTGGCCAGTTAGTGGCCCAATTTAAGGAGTTTTCCATCTATTAAAACTAGGCCTCATTTGGGTGAATTGAAAAAACTGGTTTTTTGGTTTTTTTTTTGTTTTTTTGGTTTTGTCCTTATTCAATTTTTTTTTGCATTTGTTAGTTTTCGGTCGATTTGTTGTGGTTTCTTGGCTCCTCTCTACGAGAGAAATCTAAAAAGTATAAAATTATTAGTCAAACTTAAAGTTTTGTGAATAAAGACGAAAAATAAACCAAAATGGTTTTTTTAGCCAAAGAACCCCTAGGGGTGAAAGAAAAACTGAAAAAACCGAAAAAAAACCGACCGATCGGTTCGGTTTTCGGTCGGGGAAAAGCTGTGTCGGTTGACTTCGGACCGAACCGAACCGAACAGAAAAATTATCGGTTCGGTCTCGGTTTCCTGAAAATTAGTTTGGACCGAACCGAACCGAACCGAAACCATGCAAATTTGGACCGAAATACACCGAAACCATGCCAATTTGGACCGAAATACCCCGAAACCACCCCTATTTGGACCGAAAACCGAAAAAAAACGATCTTGACCCCCCATAAGTAACAAATCCTAGCCGTCCATCTCAATCTTAACGCCGGACCGAAAAAATCAAACCACCCCGAACCGATCGGTCCATTGTTTTTTTCGGTCGGGATCGGTTCCCAGCAAAACTACCCCGAACCGATCACCAATCTTATATAGTGCCACATAAACTGTTATGATTGATGGTGTGGTGGAGTTGTATGTCCCTACATTATTATTTAGCGAAAGAAGGAAAGAAAGAGGAGAGAGAGGACAGGGAGAGGACAAGGCTTGGGAGATTTTGGATTTTCCTTTGTAATTTCTAACGGACAGCTCACCCCGGAAAGAATTTCCCTAATCATCTGTCTTTTTTTATTTCTAAATATGAAATCAATACAATGTTCTATAGATTTTGGATTTTCAGTATGCCAGTATATTTTGTTCAAAGGAAAAAGAAAAACAGTATAGAAAAGAAGAAAAATAGAATGAAGGCGATTAGATTAGAATGAAAACCATGACGGTATAGTATAAATTAGATGTATGTTTGATAATTCAAAACTTACCTTTGCTGGTGCTGGTTACTCACGCGTCGTTGGACTGCTGAAGGGAGTGACTCCATTGCAGGACAATTTATAATTTCCACGCGTTTCAAGAATGATCCTTGGAAAGTGCAAGCCTGGGGGCAGAAACTCGTCAGTGATTTCAGATCCAGGAGCCACAGGTGAGTTAATTGAGGGAAGATGGATGTATCTATTCTGACCCCATCATCTGCTTCTTCTTCTTGTTCCCAGCCAATGATCGCTACCATCGCATCACAGCTAACTATAATTAGTTCTCGTAGGTTCACGAGAAGTCTGGCTACAAAAGGTGAAAACAGAATTCTCAAACTGCCGCAGTTGACCACATGTACGGATTTTAGATTCTGAAAGCCTTGAAGTATTGTTGGTGGATAATTTGCCCAAACATGCTTCAAGTTTGGTAGTTTGCGAAATGACAAAGAAGCTAAGCAAGGGAGTGCAATAGCTGCAGCAAGTCCATCGCCTTTTTCATCAACATATAGTCCGCTAAGGTCAAATGCTACTTCCACTGAATCGCACACGGCTACTACAAGTAGTTCCAGCTTTTGCATGCATTGGATCAAATTAGATGGAAAAAGAATGTTCGGCAACTTGTCACAACTGAAAACATAAATCCGTTTTAGTTTTGCATGAAGATCTCCGGGCCATATTTCTCTCAGGTCATCCAATGCAGTTACGGACAATTCCTCCAGGGTACTCAATGTATCCTACAATTATATCCACCAAGGTAAGAACATCATAGCACATAACTATTATGGTTGAGTGTAAGGCTCTGTTTGTTTCAACGTAAAATATTTTACAATGAAAAATATTTTCACCCAAAACTATTTACATGAAAAATGTTTACCAAAACTTTCAATTTCTTGTGTTTGGTAATATCTTTGGCAAAAATCTTTCTTGAATTTGTAGAGCAGCTACTTTTGGGTGAAGTGTTTGTGACTTTAGAAGGATAAAATAGAAGCCAGAGTGAATATTTATAATTTATATGTGTGTGAATATATATGAGGGAAGATGTTCTATTATTAAGGACTCTCTCACGGATCTCCTCCGTGAGGACCACCCATTTTCTGATTTTCCGGACTAAATTTCGACGATCTGAACCGTTTAATGTGTTTAAAATATGTTTTCCATGGCCAACGCGAGGAATCACAAAAAACAAAATACCCGAAAGGGCTTCATCCGAGTAGTTTTTCATAATAACCGTACATATATAGTTTATCAAAAAAAGCTCGAATGAAGCCCTTTCGGGTATTTTTTTGGGACGAATCCTCGTAATGACCCTTAAAAACACGTTTTAAACACATTGAGCGGTTCGGATCGTCAAGATTCAACCCCGATCCATGAGGTCCACAAATTGAGAGTTTGAGGGAGTCCTTAGTAGAACGGGATTATATATATGAGTATGTATATTTATATGTATGATTATATATATGGAGAGAGAGAGAGAGAGAGAGAGAGAGAGAGAGAGAGAGAGAGCACTTTGGTGTACTGGTGTTGGGCAAAGCAAGCACATGCGTCATGCGTGATTGCAAACTTCCACCCCGCACACTCCGTAAAATGATTTACCGGCCATTAAGGAGTAAGTTGTTTTACCCCGTTTAGTGTAAAATATTTTACACAAAAAAATATTTTACGGACATAAAATGCAACCAAACATCAGAAAATGAGGAAATCATTTTACTGGAAAACATTTTCAGTCCAAACAAACGGAGCCTAAGTGTAAAATTTATGGTTGTATATATATTTGCAATTCCTTTTACAATAATATTTTTATGCGCAATATACAGGGGTCCGGACATGGTAAATGAGAGAATTTGTTAAAAAATGTACCAGATAATTTTAGGTTTCTCCGGATTGGGGGTGGTCCTGATCCCCTTTAGCCGGCCTTTAGTTTCGTCCCTGCTAGTACTATATAGTATTATAGAATGACTTTTCGTCATGGTGTTGTGGATGTGACAACTGGATACGAGTTGATTGGCCAATACAATTGCTTTTCTTACTTCTTAATTGTGAAGAGATTTCAAAGAATCATTTTCGTTAATGAACTCTTGATTTGCGAATAAATTGTCCAAGCACGAAAAATATCAAAATAATAGAAGGCAAGGAGCACAATCATCCGGACACAACACTGAACATAATCCCTCACATACACGTAGGTCTCACACACATTTATTACGCGGGACTCACGTGTATGTGAGGGGTTGTGTTTGGTGTTGTGTTCGGATTGTGTTCCTTGCATCTCAAAGGAAGCTTAAAATTGCCGCATGATTTGCCCGCAGGAAGAAAACTTTAATACTATGCTATATCATACCTATTTAAGAAATCTAAAAGTTACCTTGCTCCTCAATGCAATGTATGATTTTTATTCCTATTTTTTCATACATAATTAATGCGCTGTCAAGCCCGTGCAAATATAAAATGAAGGAAACTTAATTATGTTATTTGTTCCTATTTTCTAATTCCTAAATGAGCTATCATTCCTGTAATGAGTCTTATCAAATATTAGTCTCCTATTGTTTTTATCTCCTCTACTACTCTACTGTTGCTTCAAAAGTAACAATATTCTCTCTCCATTTTTCAAATACTTAATTCAAAACTCAATTTTTTTGCACTCTCTCAAAAATTTAAATTATCAATTTTTAATCTTTACCAAAATATGTTCAAGATTGATCTCATTTTAAACATATTGTGAATATCTTTTAAATGATACTAATATTATAAAAAAATATATGTACAAATTTAAAGTTGTGCCCATTTTATGAATAAAAATAGAGTGAATAGTATTTTTTTGATTATGGACACAGATGAACCATCGTAGAAGAGTAGATACTCAAACTTATAAACTCATTAATTAAATGAATACTCAAAATGTGATGTGGCAATATTTGAGTATCCATATTTGAGTATAGCACTAGTGATGCTCTAATTAGAAAGTTTAAAATGACCATATATACTGTGCAGCTAGCACATTTGTTATGGTTTATTTAATGGAGAAATGTTTGTATTTATATGTAAAATAGTTTGTAATCTTTTTCCACCACGTATCAAAGAGTAAAAATACTACTATGATTATTCGTCTCGGGCCTTATATATGTAGAAGTTACGACCAATAATTTGAATGTTCTATCTAGCTAGTGAATTTATAATTAGAGGTAATATTCCATGAATTTGTTATAATAACAGAACACCATAAATTACATAAAATATACATACATATTTAATCAATACAAATATTAATTTTTCCTCTCCGAATGTGCACCATTTGCAAGGAAAAATAATTTCGACATTAGATTTTTTTGCGTTAGATCATTTTCGTTGTAGTGTCAATAGATTGGTAAAGGCGGTAGTTCGAAAAAAGATCTAGGTCACAGAACACGATTCCTTTGATAGAGTTTTATGGAGAAAACGGATTTACGTAGCTAACTCTAATTGATTGAGACTTAAGGCTCGGTTTTGCTTTAGACTGAATTGAAAGCAAAGTAGAAACTTGGGTGATGAATACCTATCCTACTCTATTGCCGATCAAAAAAAAAAAAAAATCTATCCTACTCAGTTGTAAGGAAAAAAGATATTGTGGTTCATTTCTTGACATAAAGAATAAACAAAATGAACGATCCAATTATATCTAGGAAGCTTTATATATGAGAAGATTTTACTCATTCATCGAAACAAACCAAAATGAAGGAGCCACGAAAAAGTAACCTTAAATCTCCACCAGAAATAGAGAACTACTAAACTAAGGCTCGATGTTTGACGTGAAAATGTTTTCTTTGAAAATATTTTCCTAATTTTTGGTGTTCAGCAGCACATAAGTTGGGAAATAAAAAATTTACACAATAAAAGATTTTGGCACAAATCAGCGCAAAATGATTTAGTGCTCAAATCTTGTTGAGTCATTTTACTGCCAATGATTCCACAGTTTCCAACAAGCAAACCAAGAGCCACTTGGCAAGAGCGGAAACTTTCATTCTCTTCCTGAAAGATCTCTCTCCTATATGTACATGTCTACATACAAGATTTTGCATGAAAATATTTTTGTTGTAAAATAATTACGTCGAAACAAACAGAGCCTAAATTAAAAATCTTCCTCAAAATAATCGAGCATAAATTGAACTCTTAGATCGAAAGCATACCTTGTTGTTGAAAAGTGGTTGAATGCTAGCATCATAATTACTCCTTGATGGAAGGCATAAACAATTGAGCTTCGGAATCGCTGTAAGTTCCAAACTTTTCAATCGTGGCACCCTGATTGCATTCTTAGCTTTGTGAAAATCAGTAAACTTTGGTAGACCCCAAAGATTCAATGATTTCAGTTCTGGAAACACCATTTCTCCTTCTTCCTCTGCTACTGGGGATTCTATCTCATGTTCTCCTCCTCCAATATTAGAAACAATCACTTCCAATTCGTAACAAGAATGTACCTTGATATCCTGCAAATGCACAAGATTTCTAGCTATGGCAAGTGAGAACACACAATGTTTCAATTTCGGACAATCATACACAAATACATGTGTCAGATTGCGGAGGCATGCAAGTTGAGTGGGACCCTTCCACAAATGCATCAATTGAGGCAAATTAGATAGTCGCAGAATTTTCAGCGCACAGAAAGCCTCCTTCGCTGGGTAGCTATCGCTTGTGTTGATGAGGCACTCCAAATCCAAACAATTATCCACTTCTAGCTCTGACAAGTGTTGGAAACCATCTTCATCCAAAGTAAAGAAATTGTTATTCTCCAATGTTACTGAACGTAAGAGCAGAAATCTAGTGATCTTCAGGAGCATCTTAAGACCACGTATCTCCATAAAACTACGACTCTTATCAAGACTATCTAGTGCCAATCGATTGGTCGATGGACACGAAAGGCCAACATCATTTTTATTCGATCTCCCTAATGATATATCAAATGCTCTTATGTTCTCAGGCAAGACCACATCACTTGGCCAGATTGAGCACTCAATGTTTGGTACATAAATGTCCAAAGCCACCAAATTAGGCAACAATGCTAGCTCAGCTATGCATGCATTAGTTACTGTTATATCTTTCACTTCTTCAACAACATCCCACCCCGAAAAGCTGTTCCCCAGATACAACTCTTCCAGCTTCGATAAACTTGACAAAACCCCATGAGGAATCCTTCTAACATGGCAGCGCAACAAATCTAGTAGCTTCAAGTGATTAAGGTTACCTAGTTCTTTTGGCAACGCATCGATGTCGGACGAAGTAAAGCTCAAAATTTCAAGATTCATTAGTGTTCCAACTACTGACAAATCTATATTACCCAGTTTGCAACTATACAGTGACAGGGTTTGGAGGTTGGTTAAGCATTGGAGTGATGTCGGCAGTGATGGGATAGACATCGATGACATTGCTAACACTTTGAGTTCCTTCATCCCTTGGTAAAAACTCTCAGGGATTCAATGATAAATCTTTCGTTGGACTCTAGCCGCAACAGCTCAAGCCTCGGAAAGTCTAAGTTATCCGGTAGTCCCCCGAGCATACCAGTGTATCTCATTGAAATTACACCGTAGTCTCCACGTAATTCATTCTCCGGCCATTCTTTCAGTGCTTCCCCACACATGACCAGGAATGAATGCTCCTTCTCGGAAGCAATTGATATAGCAACATCACGTATCACGTCATGCATTTTAACATATTCATTTGAAGGGCCATCCATCAATAAAAAGCATTTTTTCAAGAGATCAAGATGTACATGTACCCTGTCTCTTGCTTCTCTCACGTTGTAAATGCTCCCAAACAACTTTAGTCCAATCCCATACCTCACAATATCTTCTACCTTAATTTTAGAATCTTCGGGAAATACGGAACAGAGCAAAAAGCAAATCTTAGCTTCCTTATTTTCTAAGTAACTGTAACTCCACTCGAGAACTCCAAACACCTGTTCCTCTACTCCCCTGATGTTTTTGCCGCTGGACCTACGTAATTCTATAAGAGCAGAACGCCAAGAAGGCTCGTCTTTTCCCTTGAGTGCCCTCCCAACTATAACAATAGCGAGTGGTAGTCCTCCACATTCCTTTGCAACATCCATTTGCAAGGAGTGCAAATTAGTATGGTCTTCTGAAATTCCAGCGATCTCCTTGAAGAGATTCCATGCTTCTTCTCTAGGAAAGACTTGAACTGCAAATAATTTTTGAGCTCCCATATCATTGCAAGTGTCCTCGCTTCTTGAAGTCAGCAAAATTTTGCAACCACCATTGGCATCTCCAAATGGAATTCCAATGTCCTTCAACTCAAGTCTCTTCCAAATGTCATCCAATATGATGAGAATCTTTTTTTGCGCTTCAGTTGTTCACGCAAAAAATCCGCTCTTCCTGATTCAGTCTCCTGCATAAATTTAATACCAAATGGATCTGCAATTTCACCTTGAATCTTCCTCACATCAGGATATTGGGATACTACTGCCATCCCAACTTCATCGAATAATTTCTCTTCACTTACTTTCTTGGAAACTTCTATCGCCAGTGTCGTCTTACCGGCACCTCCCATCCCACATATGCCAACCATATGGACAGCATCTTCTTTGAGTGCCTCCAAGACTTCCTTCAGGATTAAAATCCTTGACTTGAAACCTATAATACCGTCATTGGGTCTAAGTTCTATCTTGGGTGGAGGAGCGGGATGCGATACTCGGACAAAGTTTCCACGCTCTCGCAACTTAACCATCTCTTCCACTTTCTTTTCTGCTTTCCGACCAAGCGAGTGGCGTGAAATCGGATTTGAACACCACCCATTCAGACACCCTTTGTAGGCTTGACCTTCTTCGAGAATGACATTGACCTCACTGCTGATTAGATCTACGCTTCCCAACCACTCCTTAACAGAAGGTAAAATTTCTTCCCCGTTTCTTTCTGCACCATCAACCTTTAGTTGCTCCGTGCATCTTAACAGTTCCAATACTTTGAATTCATTTCTAAGGCTTTCAAGGTTGCTTTTATAGTGATACAGATAACCAAAGTGACGACCGATTGGGTCCAACAAACATTTTCCAATCTGCCCTACAACTGAAATAATGCCACCGAGAGCCATTTCGCAATCTAATTCCAGTTAACGTAGCCACTTTGTGCCTGTTTTTTTTTATGAAAGTTACAACATAAGATGTTAAAGCATAAGAAAAATATTGTGCTTTTATACTAGAAATGCAACAGATATGAAGAAAACTTAATGGTATGAGCGATATTGAGACTTATACATTCTCATTAATTTGAAGCTAAGCGGTTTTTTAATCAAATCCACTATTGAAGGTTATTTTGCTATGGTCGTGCGCAGAAGCCCAAGGTGCTGCCACTTTCAACTCAAAACATGTAATTATTTTGGGGCCTTCTAGTTTGGTACCGATTATAAAATTTGGAAGAACTATTACATATGCTGAAATATAGATTATTAATGGTATGGATTTTTTTATTTGATGTGTTCAAGTTGAGCTCTACAAGTAATGAATGCTTTAAAATATAATAGGTCAAGCTAGAAATTGCTATGAAACATCAGGGGATTTCGATACATTCATTGTGTGGACATAATTAGTACTCCTACTTCTATTGCTAAAATTAAAAATTTACTATTTAAGTAATACTTCGAAATCTTGTACTATTCGGTTATTATTTAAAGATAAAAAAATCGCAATAATTTGTAATCTTATAATGTTCAGTTAGTGTTGTCTAGGATTAGTGACATTTGGGTGATGCTTCTGAAATATTTCCATCATGATTTGCTAGATCTCGTCCTACCTTACAAGATCTTAAATCCAGAAGATGAAAAGACCATGCTTACAAGGAATATACAGACCACTCTCAAAAGTTTTACAGATTTAATGAAATCCCAAGGAAGTTACATCCTTATGTAAAGAATGTTAAGAAATATTGTCCTATATTGCCTAAGAGTGAAATGGGTGATTACTTAATATATGCTGGGACCTCTCCACTCATTGCCAATTGGTTTTGAGTTGGATATAAAGTTTCCACATGGTATCAGAGCGGGGCTTAATCCACTCCACATTTTAAAAAAAACAAATTCGCAATCTCACACCCATGATGACAGACCAGCAAAAAGGTTGCACGATGATAGGACCCAAAAATTGGCCACACGTGACAGACCTCAAATGCGGCTGCACGTGAGGGGGATGTTAAGAAATATTGTCTCACATTGCCTAAGAGTGGAATGGGTGATCACTTAATATATGATGTGACCTCTCCACTCATTGTCAATTGATTTTGAGTTGGATATAAAGTTTCCACAAAGAAACCTTATTTGTGCACGGTAGGAATCAGAGACCCAAATCAAAATCAGCTTGATACTCAAACTTGAATTAACTCTTAGGGTGAAATAATAATTATCATTCAAACTCAACCACCAACCCCACGCCCAAAAAAACTACTGACCCCCCACTCCCACTCCCCAAATATTTTCACTCACACATGCACATGCGTACAAGTAGTGTTTGTCCCTAACCGCTAGTCAGAAGAAATGGACAAAAACTAGACCAAATTTGAATAAATTACCGAACATTAATGAAAGAGGGAGCAACAAAGCTTTAAAATATAGACCAAAAAAGTGAATTGGACTGAGTTTGGAAAAAAAATGCAGAAATACAAGGAAATTAGGAAATAAGCAAAAATAAAAGATATTTTTGTTCTTTACAAAAATAATAATAATGATTAGTGAACTTTTTCTACTTCAAGTCAAAATTAGTTACATTTTCGGAGAGACTCAATAAGAGAAATCGAAAAAGTAAAAAACAATTGAGAAACTTTTAAAATAAGCTACATAATTCTTTCAAAATAAATTGAAGGTTTCAATTTTTCTCTTACATAACGAATTCTTTTACGGCTACTCTAATTTCTTTGGACAAGTGCAATCAGAAAGTAGGAAAAAAAAAAAAAAAAAAAGAAAAAAAAAAAGGGACCAATTCTTCCAAAAATGTAAATTAAAAGGTATAAAAAAAAAGCTAAAATTTATGGTCTATTAGGCCTGTTTGTTTGAAGTATATAGAGGTGGGATATAGAGGGAACCCGGATATGCATATCTGGGCTGCTTATATGCTGTGTTTGTTTGAGTTTTGCTTCCCGGATATAATTTAGCTAGGATATGTATATCCCTTTGGAGGGAGACTAATTTTAGACACACCCCACCCAGTCTATAACATATCCGGCTGCCCTTTACCATTTACTCCCTCTGTGGCCCCACTCCACTGCAGCCTTCTACAATTCTGTGGCAGCCTTCTACAATCTGAGAGAGAGCAAATAGGGTGCAGATGAGAGAGAGAGAGGCCCGCCATTTCCCTTTTTCAGTATTTGTTTATTTGGGACAAAAATGACATTTTACATTATTCAATCTATCATATCCCACTTCTACAACAACAAAACAAACACAATAATTTTTAATCTCCCCTTCTAAAATAATACCCCTCTAACTATATCCACCCCCTATATCCTCCTCTTATTATATCCCCTTCCTGCCTCATATACATATCCCTTTAACAAACAGGGCGAGAAAATAACTTTTATTCTATAATATTATATTAGATTTATTAGAAATAAATCATCGGTTCTGACTACTTTAATATTGTTGTATGTTGTGCTTTTTTTATGTGACTTTGCAAGGTATTTGAAAAATGTTCTTTTATTCTATATACTAGTATATCTAACGTGTAGAGTATAACTTACACACGGAAGATTAGATCACCGGTTCTTGTGAAATATAAGTTATTAATTTGCAGTTTTAGATGGAATTTGACACACCGTCAGTAGGATTGTAGTACAATCTTTTAGTGGGCCTGTCTTGACTACACGGAACAGTTCTAATTCCAACTCATTGTACTTGTACACTTTGTGTGTATTGAACATGACTAGTTTAAGGTTATTGTCGTAATAATGATTTTATACGACAATTAGAACGTTATAGTTATTATGAATGTTCATGTTGTTGATCCAAAGAGAATTAATACACACGCGCACACACATATTTAATGTTGTTGATTTAGATTCATTATAAAGTGAGACACTCTTTAGGGTCAATAGTTTTGGTGAGTTAGGTCGCGACATTATATGCATGATATATATGGATATTAATTATTGATGAAATCCACGTCACGGTAAGGATTGGTGATACCCCATTGAATAAACTTATAAGTTTCAGCTAAGCCAAACCCTGCGGGTAGATATTTATATCCGACATATGAAATAAGTTAAGTGAAAAGTCTCAAGTTATTTTATAAGATGTTGATTAAATATAATTATGAGTAATTTAATTTAATCAACACGTATCTGTAATCTTAAGATGGGGAGATTAATAAGTATTTTATAACGTGGAACTTGAAATATAATTGAGATAAGGACAGGAGTACAATTATAATTTTTTAGCCTTCTATTAGTGTAAAATAAAACATTTTTTGAAATAGGGTGCCACCCCGTCCCACTAGAAGGCTCCGTCCCTGTAAATATGAAAGATTTTTAACACTTGAAAAGGTGTGCAAAATGTTATCAGCAAACCTGGCTTAATATGAGACCAATTTCACTCTAAATGGTAATGGTTTTCACAAGCCATGAAATTTGGATCTAAAACATACGCTATGCAACTGTTGGAATTGAAACAACGAAATGCAAGAGGAAAAATGCTACCTTGACCTGTTGGGTCTCTTGTGGAAGAAAAAGAACACCGCCGTTAATAAAAGCCCACCAGCAGCAAATAGGAAAGCCCTGCTCTGCTCTTCAACCTTGACGGGAAAATATGACGAACCGAATTCTTATACCGTCCATAAAAAGGAAGTCAACGAACTCAATCGTGTTTAACGACATTTCTTTTTTTATGATAAATGAAGATGCCAAAATTATTTTTGTTAGCATCAAAACTCCAACACATAAAAAGACTTGTACGATATGCAGAATATAAGTTTTTTATGTGTTGCCATGCAAAAAAAGTTTTTTATGTGTTAAAATTTTGACACTACCAAAAATAATTTTGACATTATCATCACCTTTTTTTATTTCTTCAAGGCTCGTAGGTAGTCATGGACTCATGATCTTCCTCCCTGTCATCTAATGTACTCAATTTTGTTTAAGCTTTATTTGTGGGTCCATTCCGTTGATCAATGATCCAAAATGTCGATCTCAAAGATCTAGCAAAAAAAGAATCTCTTGAAAAAAAAATCTAGATTGAATATACATAAATACGTGAATAATTCATACAAAATGAATAGTTATATAAAGTTAACATTGTATTTGCCATCCATTTTGTACAGGTAATCTATATGTCTGTCAGTGTCAAATGACTTCTTTTTTTTTTACTTTTTGAGATGTTTTTGTCCACATGATGTTTAAGATGAATAGTTTGGATCAACAATGAACTACTTGCAACCACACATATTGTATCTCAAAGTGATTAGCCCGAAGCACCAAGCGTTGATAGTCGTTTGGAAATATAACTCGGTAAGTCTGAAGTCGGATCATAGGGGAATGGTTGAATGGAGTGAAACGGCTTGTCGATGTACACAGTGATTTCTTCTTTTAGCTATCGGTAGCCATCCCTTTTTGATTTCTTGATTCTTCTTGGTGATTAAAAGACTAAGGTTTCAAATTTAACACTAAAACTACGGATTTACTTGAATTTAACTAAGAGGCTCGGGCCAAGGTTCACACCACCGATAGTCTACATAGATCCATGATTCTTACAAATTGCAAGGTAATTTTGTGCTCAACTGGAAGACAATTCAATGAAAATTCACTTTTTACTCTTTCCAGTGTTTGGTTTGATCAGGACTCGATCGGAAGTTTGTTTAAGCCTCAAATTAACATCGATTTGAAGAATTATGCTTGGCAATGTTATTGTCGACGCATAATAAAAAACATAACAATCCTGCGTTTTAAATCAATAGTTACATACAAGCTAGGATCAAACACAAACAAACTTTCTAACCCTTGTGTGAGAATCACAAATCCACTTAAGCCATAGAGTGATAATCACCCTAGGTCAGTCTAAGGCTACAACCCCTCCATAGAAGAGGGAAAGAGATATATATGGTAGAACCGGCCAACAACCCCATACCAGCAATTTAGATAGCAATCACAACTTATAAATAAACTTCGATTCGGGTTCGACGTGAGAACGGTCGAGTAATTTGCGAGGATACAAAACTGTACCTTAATCTTTAAGTCTTAAGGAATTTAATCTAAGTATTGAAAAACAAGGAATTTGAAATGAAGACGAAACGAAATTAACAAAGCTTCAAACTTATTCATTACAATGATTCTTACAACTTTTATAGTGTACAAGACAATAAACTGGCTTTACCTTTAAGAGGTACTCGGCTCTTAGCTTCCAAAAGCCCCAGGGAAAGCAACGAAGAGAGAGAAATGGAGTGCTCCCGGAACTTTGGCTTGTAAATTCATCCCGAATCAGACAGAGTTGTCCTGGGATATATACAGAGAAAAAAGGGCAATTGGTCTATGCCTTTGAGATTCGTGTGGAGTGGATTCCTTCCGCAAAAGAGGTGGATAAGGGGTCTTGTCTTTTTCTTTTCTGCTGCAGTGGAGGGTAAAGAAAGAGGGTGGGCCACAAATAGGAATGGCAATGGGGGGGCGAGGCGGGTTTTAGGCATACCCGATCCCAACCCGAAAATTATTACATAAATCCGACTCCGACCCGTGCCCGACTGGGTATTTTTTGGGTACCCCCATTCCCACCCCGATTGGGGGACGGGTTTACCCGCCCCGCCCCGCTTCGTAAGAAATTTTAAAAATTTGTTAATCTAAAAGCAAAATAAAAGTAAATACCTATAAATAAAGTGATATTTTAGTGTAATGGTTAAAATATTAAGTAAGAATGAAAGTTTTTTTAGTAGAATGATAATAAAATTAGGATAAAAATATAATATCTTTAGTATAATGATAATAAGATTAAAATAAAAGTATAATTTTATATATAAATATATTTTGGGGCGGGTAACGGGGCGGGGTAATATAAACCCGACCCTGACCCGAACCCAATCGGGTTTTTCAAAATTTCCCCCGTACCCGCCCCGATACCCGAAAATTTGATAAAAAAAACCCGCCCTAATCGGGGCGGCGCGGGGCGGGGTGGGGTGGGGTGGGGCGGGGCATTTTGCCATCCCTAGCCACAAAACGGCAGGCACGTGAGAAAATGGCCGGCTGATTAGGTGGAGCCCAGATCTTCTGTGTCGAAAAACCTCGGTACTTTTGTGTCGAGGGGTTTTTCGGCCGTTGAATCACCTAGAAATATTAAAATATAAAAACTAAATTCACAATCCAATGGCCCAAAACTCCTCAGCACAGAGGCCCAAGGTTTTGGGCACAAGGGATCTGGGACGGGGCATGTAGCATGGAGGAAAATTGATTCGGAATGAATAGTGTGTGAATAGTGCCCTGGTGGGTGAGCAGTGGCGCACCGAATTTGGTGCAGTATTGTAGCAAAGTTAGAAGCTTAACCAATTTGATCAATCATTTGGTGAGTCAGATTTTGGCTTATTTTGGGGGTTTGGCTCTCTACTTTAACTCAAAAGTTAGAGTAGAGAGCCACATAAGGATGCTCTAATGCGTTGAAATGTCAAACCAAGAAGTGTGTATGCCTACACATGCAGGGCCGGCCCTGGGGCATAGGCGACCAAGCGGCCGCTTATGGCCCCCGGTTTTTGGTCCAAGAATAGGGCCCCCAAATAAAGGAAAATATTAAATATAATGTATGTCAAACATTGAAATAGACAGCGATGGTAGTGTGGTGGAAAACTTTTTGTGCCTTAAGCGCAGGTCGCGAGTTCAATCCTTGCTTGCTGCGATTTTTTTTTGAAGTTTTACAAAAATTTACTTCAAAATGAAGTTGCTGAGGTTCGAAATCATGACCTTCAGCGAGGAAGCTTGTTATCTTACTGTTGAACTACAAGGTATACTTGCAAGTTTCTGAACAAAGATTATATATATAGTGAAATTAAAGGCCCCATTTTAAAACCCCGCTTAGGGCCCTAAAAAACTCAGGGCCGGGCCTGTACACATGCAAAGGTTCTGTAAAGAACTATTCGACTTTTGAAACCAAGGAAAAAGTCTACTGTATTTTTATTTAAGACAAACCGGGAAAACAAATGCCCACTGGATGCCGATATAAAACCAAAAGCGTTGCTTCCAAATAGGGTTGGCCATTTCATCCGCTCCGTCCGAATCCGATTCGATCCCCGATCCGAACGGATCGTCAATATGGAGATCTGTTTGGAGATTGGATAGGATATGGGGATTTTTTTTGAAAATGTTTGGGGATTGGATAGGGGTGGAGATAGGCATGTCCCCGCCCCTAATCCGCTCCAAAACCGTTCCCCGCTCTGTCCCCGATCTGCCCCGTCCCCGAATCCCCGAAATATAGGGGTCTATTTATGAATTATGAAACTTTGGGGTCTCACTGAACACTGAGTGGTAAAATTAGGCTAATGGATGTTGAATGTTCTATTAATATTTCGTGAGCTGGTGCAAGTTGTATGTAACTTACCTTAGGAAAGGATAAAAGAACGGATTTTGTGAGTTTCATTGATTTTCAGCCAAACTAATGTCGGGTTGCAGGACTCTATGGAGTTGTGTGCATTTGTGTGGCTTTAGCAAGTGGAATGAGTTTTTGTGTGACATGTATTTCCCAATCATTAGAAACATGTTTTTCTAATGATTTTTGGTTTTTTTTCTTCGCTTAGGTATATATTTTCCTGTGACTGGAACCTAATTAATTCCATCAAGTAAAAGCCAATTGAAACAAGTCAAAGTACATATCAATAGATGTGGCCCATTTAGTTTCCATCTTCGCGAACATCTCATTTTAAAAAATTTGGAGGGTTTTGAGAATGTAAACATAATGGAAAACATGGCCTTCTAATGAAGTTTTCCAACTGGTGGGAGTTCGGAATTTACAATGTTATATGTTGGGCTGCCTGTTATTTTGTTCGGAATTCACACTTGATTTTAGGGAAAATGATTTGTAATTGGGCTTCTATAACTATTTACTTGTTACTCTAAGGAAAATGATTGGATCCCCGAAATCCCCGTGGGGATCCCCGTTCCCCATTTGGAGCGGGGATGGAGGATAAAAATAAATCCACGTTGGAGATTGGATGGGGGATGGATACGAGTAAGGGGTTTGGGGATTGGGGGTGGAGATAGTACTATAGTAGTCTCGTCCCCGATCCGTCCCCATGCCCATCCCTACTTCCAAAACACAATTAAAACCCACTATTTAAAAAGGAAGCAACGAAGAGACGTAACTATTACTTTTAATATCTCTTCACACTTGTAATCCACGCAAAATAAAACAAGGAACGCATCCTCATCAGCCTCACCAAAAAAAACACCAAATTTAACCACAAAAACACATTTTATAAATTAGCAAGTCATTTTATCAAAAATTCACAAAATCAGACTCTCTATTTTAACTTTACTATATTAAACTATTCCCCTCAAATCTATAAAAAAAATAATAATAATAAAAAATTCCCCCAAAAAGTGTCTCCCCGCCTGGGGAATAGTATACGGCAATGTATGGACCCCCCCACCCCCCACTTTAGCCATTAAAATATCCTCCCCCTCCACTCACAATCCGCCACGTGTTCTGACCCTCCCCACTTCTCTTGTTTCCCTCTCTCTCTCTCTCTTCCACGTGTTCCTACCCCTCCCCACATCCAACGGCAACCGAAAAAAAAACAATAAAAAATAAATGGTGCGTGAACAGTGCCTACTCAAATTTGAGTAGGCACTGTAGCAAAAATAGTTTGGGTAGAGAAAATAGAGAAGCTGATTTTTGGAGGTTTTTAGTGGTTTGGCTCTCTATTTTAGCCAAAAAGCTAATTTGGCAATGCTGATGAGGATGTCCTTACTGTGTAAAGAGACAACAAATAATCGCTAAACAAAATCCCACTAGATCACCAAATACCGGCTTGTGGCGAAGTAACAAATTACCAATTCGACCCGAAAGTTCAGAAACTAAACAAATAGAATATGCCTTAGACTAATCACAAACATTCACTGATTGAAGAATAAAATAAGGCTATGGTATTAAAGGCCACTGATCAGGTTTTCGAAATCAAATTCAACACCCACTGTTAAGACAGAATTGAATTGCAAAGAAATAGGACATAATACTAGAAAGCAAAACTAAACCCACTGATCAGATTACAGTCTTAGACTAGGAAAATTGATGTCAACAAAATTTCCAGAAAAATAAAACCGAGTTCGAAAAATAAGAATTTGCTTTAAGATTGTTGGAAACTCGGTTTCGAAAATACAGGTAATAAACACGAAAACAGAAATTAAGAATAAATAGAAATCGTACCGGGCCAACTTCAGTACACCGGAAATTGGCAATAGACGTTTCGAGTCGAGACGAGTATTTTGATACTCTTTCCTTAAAGCAAATTCGCCCTCCACTACGGTGATGATGGAAAAGTTCGGCGTTTGCTTCCCAGGAATACCCTGTAACACACAAATTCGTGTCTTGTAATAAAGACAAGAAAGATATGCACAAAATATATTTTATTGATATTTGAATTGAATGCGAGGGGTACAATCTCTAATTAATGCACTTTAACAATAAAAGAACAAAAGACAATCCTCTGATTCGATCTCCGGTGCGTTTCAACGGCTTGAATGCTTATTGTTGAATCGCACAAATGACAACTTTCTTTGACTCTTCAAGTTGAATGAACTGAAGAACAAAGTTCGAAGATGGCTTCGATTTGTTGAATGATTTGTTGGATGGTGAACTTATGAAGAAATCGGCACGTTCTTGGTGCTTGATGATTCTTTGCAAGTTGTTGCAACTTGTGTTCTTGTGTTTGAAGATGAATTTGATTTGTTGAAGAAATCGGCACTTGTTCTTGGTGCTTGATGATTCTTCACAGGTTGTTGAGGAATTGCTTGAGAGCTCTCGTTGAATGCCAAGCAAATGGGTGAAAAAGTTTTTTTTTCTTCTTCATATAAGCCTCTATTTATAGGCTCAGGAAGAGGGGGTTTGAATTTGGTATGATTTATAATTAATTTGATTTAATTACATATCAGGATAATTTAACCTCAATCAAGAAGATTGATTTGGTTTCATTTCCTAAAAGAAATTTGACTTCTTTTATTACTTTTAGGAAATGACATTAACCCGAAAAGGTAAATAATATATTTATTAATTATTTAACTTTTTTTGTTGGGTTATCTTAAATAGGCCTGCACATTTGGGCTAGCCCAATTCCTTGACTTATTCCGCAAATCAATTTAGCCCATTGTATTTTTGATCTTCCACAAATCTTCAAAAGGACCAAGCCCATAAATTTGACGGACCCAATACATGTGAAAATGTTGACCAATGCTTGACTTTTAATTAATCAAGATTATTCATTTAATCGGACGGTGATTAGGCAGCGCCGAAATTTTGGTGTCTACATACCCTACTTTCACCGGTCGGAAGCAGCACTGCAATCTGATCGGTAGGCGAACCAGGAAACGACGCAGAACTCTCAAAATTTTCGATGCAGTAAGTGCAAAATGATATGCAATGAAAACGTCAATGAATGAGGAAGAGGAGGGGCCTATTTATAGAAAAGCAGGTACCCGAATGGAGACGTACGAACCCATTCAGAATCGTACAGACGTGACTGTTTGAAAAGAACCTGGAACAAGCACACAACTGTTTGGAGTGGTACCTGGCTAAATGGCTACTATTATAGCCCGAAGAGTTGCCACCTTATACCACGTTGAAATACAAACAAAGTGGTGCAACTCTTGGTTTATAAGAGATGCAACTCTTGGTTTATCAGCCTCCAATTCAAGGTAAATCCAAAGGGATTAATAACTAATTAAAAGAAATTTCCACCCACTCAAAAAGTTAATTATTTATCCAATGATATAAATTTGGAGACAATTTCCAGTTCACTCAAAATATGATTAGAAAACCACATTTTTCCAACATCAATGGAACCTGCTGTTATTGGTGAAGGAACAAGTCTTCTAAAGAAAACGTGGTGCGTCAAATTTACATGGTTTTTACTCGGTGCAGCAGTGGCAACTATACTCGAGTTTGTCGTGATTAAATTTGTTACTTTTTAGCACCATGTGTACCAAATGACTTAATTTTAATGTGTTTTGTAATGATGGGTTGTAATTCCATCCATTGAAATTTGTAAGCATTTATATCAGCCTTTTGACTTGTAGTAAAACTATAACTTTTTGGTTTGGTCCTACCAATGATGAATGGTAAGTAGAATGTTCTAACTATACTTTTTAGGTGTATTCAAGGTTAAATGGTAGGTATCCATGTTATTGTTGAACATCAAGTACTCAACTTTCTAACTTGATGGGTAAGTAAACAAAAGTGCATATAAATAGGCCTATCTCTAACTCAATACTTCATTGCAACATCTTTTATAAACACTGCACATAAAAATTTGTATCATGTCAAGGCCATGCCGGAGTTCGACGAACCCCCGCCGGACTTGGGGTTCTGACGAAGAGCAGAGTTTAGTACAATGCCTTACAAGCCCTGTACAAATGGAAGTTTGGCAATCAGATTTCGGGTTTCGTCCCGGCTACCTACAAGTGTTGAAAAATCAAATGGCCGAGTCTTACCCCGAAAGTGGTATAACGGAAATTCACATAGAAGGTAAGATTAAAACATGGAAGTCTACTTATTACACCATAGTTCATCAAATCCTTATGCATGAAGGGTTTTCTTGGGATGCAAATGAAAAAAAGGTTATTGCTGCAAATGAAGTGTGGACTAATTATATCCAAGTAAGTTATAACATTTTTCATTTTTAATATTAGTCAAATTATTTAATACTCATTCAATTTTCCCCTCTCTTTATGTAGGTTAATCCACGGGCTATGAATATCAAGGATAAACAATTTCTCTTATTCAACGGATGGAGCTTTTGCTTTGAACATTAATAGATCGAAATTGGTGGAAGTTCATTAAATAAACTCGTAGTTGTGCACTTTACTATCCTTGTAATAAATCTCAAATAAATTAGTAAATTTATTTGAGACTTGAGTAAATGATTTTTCTTTAAGTCCTTTTAATTGTATCTCAAATAAATTTGTATCATTATTTGAGAGTTCAATAAAATTTCTTTTTTTTTTATGAGTGATCCATTTAATAAGTGTGTTAGTTTGTTCATTTATTATTCATTGTGTTGAGGTAATAAAAAACAAAATAAGGTAGGCCAAATATGAGAAAACTAAAAAGCTTTCTTAAATTTTTTTTTTAGGACAACCAACCATTCAAATGTTTAAATTAAAAAAAATACGTTTTTTAAAAAAATATTATTTTTCCGGTGAAATAACTTAATTTAACTTCAAATCATCCAAAAATAAAAAATTCAATTATTTCATGTAATTATATAATTAAATTAATGCATAATAAGGTTTGGTACACCACAAGGGCAAATAAGTCATTTGACAATTTTTTCCATCATCCATCCCCTCTTATTTTTAAGTCATCCAAACCAAGCCAAAAGTTATCCTCCTATTAATCTCTCATCCAAATCATCTACTTTTTTATCCTCCTCCATAAACATCACATCAATCTGGGGCCCCCTCCAAAAATGATACCCCCTCTTATCTTATCCCCCCTCTAAAACTTATCTCCCTGAAAATTATAGCCCATCCAATCAGGGCCCTATGTTAAAACCCTTAGCTTGCGCCCCCATAACTTCTAGGAGGCTTTAGGCAATCGGAGAAGTCTATCGTATAGGGCTCAACGAGTACTACAAGTGTACCCAAAAACCAACTCGATCGGATATCATTAAGTGCCTCATGAAAACGCAAATAACTTGAAAAAAATGGGTTCAATGGTTTTCATTCAGTGTTTCAAGTTATATGTGTTCCATTTTTTCAAGTTATATATGCTCCGATGAGGCACTAAAAGATGTCCGATCAAGTTAATTTTTCATAAACTTGTAGTACTCGACGAGCTCTACACAGTGGACGTCTCCGATTGTCGGAACAATGACGGCACAATACCGAAAAGGACTGCACAGCACGCTGCGCAACACGCACCCCATTTCATTAAACTAAATTGGGGGTGTGTGGCCGCTCTGTTATTCCATTTTGCATTTTGTCGTTTTGGTTTTTGTCGTTTTGGTGTTTGGGAGCCTTATGGAATGTTTCAATATACATTGTCAAAAATGAAGTGGAGAATGCACAACCCCAAAAATAACATACATATGACTATATGAGATTAGAATCTAGGCGTTGGCTCTGGCTAACGTCTTGGCACTAGCTAGACGTCCAACCAAGTCGACGTTTAGAACACTGCACAACATCAAGATTGACTGTCTAAATTTCTTTCTTTCTTTAGATCAAAAAAGAAGAAGAAGAAGTGGGGCAACTGTATTCGTGCGCATGTTGGCCAATCGTAATGTAGGACAAGATATACACCCCTATCATTTATGAAAATATTATTTTGGTAACAATTTCTATATATGATTATTATTAGAAGATCTTATTTGTCATGCCTGGTTTGCACATTCCTAATTTAGTTTTTCTAAGATTTGATTTTATTTACTTTTTTCTAACGGTCTTGGTTTCCAAGTATTGCTTTGCTTGGTCTCCACTCTAACTAATTTCCCTTCTATTAGTTGTCCTACTAGTATAAACAAACTCTGAGAATTTTCTCTCTTTTTCTTGTGAATTTCAGAACATCTCATTAATTCGAGAACCTATCTTGTTTGGACTAGTACGCTCACTACTCTCTCATGAATCCCGCTACGTCAAGTGGTATCAAAGCAAGGTTTCGTTTGACTCGATGACAGATTTGAAATGAATGTCGCACCCACATTAGAACAAGGAACAAAGTAAAGATAGAATTTGATGAAATTTCGACTAGGGCTCATACATACTTCTTTTGTAATCGGATATTCTCCTCTTTCCCCTGTTAATTATGGCCATTTCGACAATTCTCATGTGTAGGCCCTTAAGTTCATAGAAATGCACCTATATTGGTCTTGTGATTTCAAATCTAGTTTAGCCTAGTTTATTCTCATTTCCTGTCTTGTACGCACCATTCAACTTTATTAATCTGATTTAACGGAGTTGAATTAGTTTTAGTATGTTGCTACTAATTCTTTTTCGTTGAGGCAAAAACAAAAACCTCAGTGTGGCCTTTCACAGAATAGATCGAGGCACTCTCTTCCCTACTCACAAATTGGACTGTCAATCAGTGTTGTCCTGGCACGCCCGCGCATACATGCATACATTCATGCCTACATTTGCCGCTAATGCCTAAGCGGCGAAAAAGGATGGAATTAGATACTGACATGAGTATTAGCAAATTCAGGCCCTAACTCAATCTTGGCTCTCACTTATGCAAGGGTGTGGACATCGCCACCTCGGAGAAAAATATGTATTTGTTTGAAAAGAGTCGCCACCCGGGTTTTTATTTAGAAAAGGTTTTAACCCGAGAAACCGTTTGAAAATGATGAAAATAATGATGCTCATGCCGTTGATTTGAAAAAAGAATTTAATTTGAAAAACAAGAGATTTTTGGACTCGGGAGCCAAGTTACGAACGGGGAAGGTTTTAAGGCACCCCGCTTACCAGATTAAAAATAGGTCTTTAATAAATGTTTGTGGGATTTTTCGAAAACTTTTTATTGTTGAACTCTATTCAAATGAACAGATTATGTGCAAGATAAACGAGAATTAATGGAAATGACTGTAAATAATAAAAAGGAAAATCAATATTTCAAATTATTTTAAAAGAAAATGATTTTAAAATTTTGGATTTTAAAAAGTGTACTGTGCGGCACTCTTGTGTGTACCGTACGGTACAGATAGAGTGTCGTGTGGCACAGTTTGTTTGGCAAACAGTAGGAAAACTTTAATTTTTTATAGGAACAGAAAGAAAACACATCTAACATGTATAATCTTAGGAAAACTTGATTATTTTAGAACCAAAAACTCATGTTTTTTTTTATTGAAAATGTTCCTCCTCAATGGATTATATCATAGATACAATATTTTTACCGTAAAGCATAATCGGGAGGTTTTTGATCTAGTTGTTCCTACAAGAACATTGGTCTACCAAGAACAAGAATGATATAGAAGATCATCTTGCACTTGGTATTGCCCCTCAGAATACCAAAGTCGTTCGGAACGGAGCCTCCTGGAACGAACACCATCCTCGGCCTTCTGATCCTAGCTTCAATCCTCTGCTGCACCTCCGGCCTTGTTTTCAACATGGCAAGGGAGCTTTTTGGTTCTGGGTTAACAAGGTTAGGGATGATCGAAACACAACCGTACTGAAACAGAGTACCAAAGGCTACGAGTTTCAAGCTAGGATTTCTTTGGGAGATGTGTGGCACAGTTGACTATGCCGTGCGGTACACTTTCTTGACCGACTTGATTTTTCAGCGAAATGAAGTATTGCACGTGACTAGTTGAGTGTTTGCGGTATAGTTGACCTTGTTTGACTTTTTTTACTTGAAGGGTATTGTTCCAAGAAGCTTCCCGAGCATTCTTTTCATCATCGGGGATTAAAAACACACATGAAAGTTAAATTTGGGGTGTCTACAATTGTGATGGAAACAGGTTTGGCTTTGATAGGAGGGAATGGACGAGAAACATTTGTAGGTTTGCATTTTGAATGAAAAGGGTTTGTCTTTGATTGGAGGAAATTGGCTGGAAGGATAAGGGTTTGTCTTTGATTAGGGTGGAGGGAAAATTTGGAAGTAAACATAGAAAATAATAGATTGGGGTACAAATATGAGTTTAGCATTGGAGAGGGATTACCCAAATGGAGCTTTTGACCCAATTCTTTATCCAACTTTGTGTTTGGGTATGCGGAATGGGGAGCGGGAAAAGAAGAACACTGCGAGGATTTTGCAGTGGGGGTTATTGGATTTGTTCATTGGATGTTTGACGAAATGAACTGAAAGCCCAGAGAATTAGAAATGTTTTAGGAGGAATTGTCGGGCCGGCCCAGTTTTTGGACCCAATGCACGCCCAACTCCACTTGATTCGGAGAAAAGCACCTCCCACTCCTTTGGGCTTCAGTTTGGGCGATCACCCAGGCTTCCCGACATCCCACCGCAACTCCCAACATATTCTCTCTCTCTCTCTCTCTCTCTCTCTCTCTCTCTCTCTCTCTCTCCCCTAATTTGACATTTTAAATTTTAAAAACCCCAAACCGTATGAAAGTGTCTAAATCTCAAACAGTATAAAAGTACCTAAGCCCCCAAACCATATGAAAGTTCCTAAACCCCCAAAATCGTATGAAAGTGCTTAAACTTCTAAAACTCTATGAAACCGTACCCAAGTGCCTAAACCCAAAAACCCTATTGAAAGTTCCTAAACCCCCAAAACCCTTTGAAAATGCCTAAACTTGATACCCTAAGTGTCTAAACCCAAAGAAAGAGTTATTGACTTTAATGGTAATTAAAAAAGAGTGACTGGCCTTAATGGTAATAAATATTTGTTTTCCATGTAAAAGTGGGGCCAAGCCCAATAAAGCTAATCTAACCCAAAGGGAAAAGTCGAGTAGTATATTACTACTAAGGGTCATCATCGGGACAGGTTAGGCTAGCCGGGCCGCGAAGTTGCTACCAAAGCCCATAGCGGGCTTTTCTTATTTGGCAGGCTGGACAGGCTAGGTTATGTTTCAAAAGTTGACGCCCAAGCATAGTCCACGGGCTTATTAACCAGCGAGCTAGTGAGTGAAAAGTGAGTGAAAAGATTTTTTTTCTTTCTCATCAAAATTCAAATGGAGTTCTTTAAAGAATAGTCCAAATTTTTTTCTTTCTCATCAAAATTCAAATGGATCTACAAATATCAAGAGTGCAATAGTCCAAATGAAAAGAAAAACTACGTCATTGCAAGTACCAATAGTAGATAAATGAACTATTTTAAACTTACAGAGTGGAACCAATTAAGTAACGACGGTCCAAAACAGTAAAATGTTTATTATTTTTCTATTTGATTATAATCGCGTGTTTTTTTTTTTTTTTTTTAATGAACTTAGTAATAAAAAAAGTTGGGGCGTCAAACAAAACTACACACTTGCACTGCCATGAGACAAATAGAATGTTTTATTAATTGAGACATCAAAAATATATATATGTGATAACTAGAAATATGCTAGTCTATATTAATTACACAATCAGAATCGCTTCTTTTATCTTTTAACCTCGGCTTATGAGTGCAAGATAGAAAAACTACCAAAAGAAAAATATTTTGTAAATGGAAAGTAAGAACATTTGTTATCTACTTTCCAGGTTAAATAGTGGGCTTGCGGGGCGGGTTTATGGGCGCATCGAGTTTCAATCACCAAGCCCAGTCCATACACCATTCGGGCTGGGTAGGCCACCCGCTTTAACAGGCTCAGGCAGGCTAAAGCCCTATGGACAGGGCGGGCTTCAAGCTCGCTGGCCCAATGATAACCTCACTACTCCCAAATTGGAATTGGATCAATACCAACATCTTGATCCATTTCAAACACTGGTCATCCAAGAAAAACCAAAAGGTTAGCAGTTTGCAGAAAACACACAATTTCAGAAAAGGGAAATGATAACCACCGTTGGAATTTTTTTCGTATGTATTATGAAAATAATGTCAAAGTATACGAGAACATGTAAATTGAGTAAAAATGTGTTCTCCAAGTTGTACTGATTAGATTACTTTTTTATGAAAAGTACACCATCACAATTCATAAGAATGAGTGTAACGGTCACTCTGTTTTAACGAAGGTGAACAAAATCTGTTGGAAAAATATAGTTTTATAATCATATTTTTGAGTGAATTGGAAATTGTCTCCAATTTATATCATTGGATAAATAAATAACATTTTGAGTGGGTGAAAATATTTGATTTATTGTCCACGCTGCCATACTAAATCGGGCCAGACATGGCATTGACGTTGTAGGTTTAGAGGCTTATATCTCTAGAAGGATTAATTGGTTAATCTTTTAATTAGAAATTAATCCCTCTAGAAGGCTTTTTGAATTGCTGGCAAATAAACCAAGAATTGCATCTCTTATAAACCAAGAGCTGCATCACATTTGTTAGTGTTTGGACGTGATATAAAGGTGGCACCCCTTCGAGCTATTGTTGTAACGCCCCCAAAATTTGGGCTTGTTAATAATGAATACATAAATAATAAATAGGGTTTTACAACAGTAACCCAAAAGATATTACATAATCTTCTTGCCTAATACAGACATTCTCTACAGGGTTGACTAGGTTTCTCTATTCCATCGCACGGTCGACCATTCCGGCGGAATCCTGCTCTGCTCCGTAGGCCTTCAAGCCATAGTACTCCTCCTGTTCATCTCTATAGTCTGGCATAATACGTCAGAGTCGCAGAGCAACATCGTGGTATTATGCCAGGGTTACACGAATGCAACACCGTGAGCGATAACGCCCAGTAGTTCACTACGCTAAACGTCTAAGTAGCAATTCTAGAACAATAAGTTCATAAACAGTATATAGAACTTGTGAACAGTAAACCATGCAATACATCATGCGTGTCTATGCGGATCAGAGTAAACATGCGCAGTAAAAGTAATTCATTTCAGTGTCTCAAAACAGTGTCTCGTGTCAGTTTCTCAACACAAAATCTCATTTCAATAATTCATCACATATCTCAAATCATTTTCTCGTATAGCGTCGTTTTCAGCATTCTTCTTCAAATTTCAACCAAGACAATATCTCACACCACTCTGAAAGTTATTGGTCCGCTTACGCCTCCTTTCAGCTGGCGGTACCAACCTTTCCGCTCGAGATTCCGGTTGTCGTGCATCACTGAACCTAACCAGTCTCTTTGCACGGTCCGTTCACCTCGCGACTCACACGACATAGTCCCGGCTCCCTCGTCTTACTGATCCCCACAGTACGTTTCAAGGCCCGTTCACTATGTGTTGTGCACGCTTAGCCCTTACCACCAAGTTCACTCCATGAAAAATGGGGCGGTGCCTCGCTGCACTACCGTATTAATTCCGATCCTCCAAGTTCTCCCCGCGGAACTTGAGGTGGCATCTAATCATCTTATCACATTTCATTTCCCAAAAATTTCATTTCTCCTTTCAAAACTCATTTTCATTCTCATCTCTATTTTCTCATTAACAGTTATTCGATTTCACGATCGGTGTCGTATTTTATCGTGTACGTGCTCAATGCCACATGCTCAAAATCATGCTCATGCAATATTCCATAATTTCTCTCTAAAAATCATATTCTTCCAAATATACATTTCTCACATAAAATCATGCATTAAAAATATACCAACTCTCTAAGCTATATTGTTTCCTCTAGAAACCTTTCCACATAAAATCATGCATCTTAATGCACTAATTTCCTTCAAACATAATATTCCTTCTAAAAATCTTTTCACATAAAATCATATATTTAAAACTCTCCAAAAATAATATCTCCAATTCTCTCAAATAAAATATTTTCCTCAACAAAAAGTCTCATTTCTTCCTTGTCCTCTTTCAAAACTATTTTATTTATTTCCAAAAGAAATAAAACTAATCAACTTGCTCTTTCTAAAAATAGTTAAACACAAACTCTTTTTCTAGAAATTCCTTGTCATAAATTAACTCCACCAATTTATGAATTCTCCAAAAATCATTTCATCTCTCTAAAAAATATACTCTTTATATTTCTAGAAAAACTCTCTTTTCAATAAACTCCAATAAAACATATTTGTAGACACCCCAAAATGAGACTTTCATACACATTTTTATCCCCAAATGATGAAAGGAAATACCCGGAAAGTCTCTCGGATTGAGAATCCCCAAGTCAACCCAGTCAACAGTACCGTACGGTACTCATCTCTCACGCACGACAGTGCCCAAGCAACTTTTTGAATTTTGGCGGCCAGGTGTGCCGCACGGCACAGTAAGTGTGCCGCACGGCACAGTTTGTGTGTCGTACGACACTATCACTTGTCACACAGCTTTCTGCAGAACGCCCAGTAGCTCAAAATGTTGACAAACTCATCCCTCTGCTCATTATGATTTCGTGCGAGAATGGGAGGCTACCTCCTAGCCATCATCATCTGGGTATAAGCATCAAGAAAACTTGGAGGCCAAGATCACTCCTCCCTTATAAATACCGATTGGTTCCAACGGATAAAGGGATCGGAGAAATTTCGCAAAAAAAAAGAAGACACATGAAACCCTTTCGTTAAGTTCTATAAAATAACACTTCTCGATCACAAATCTTCTTCATCCTTACTCACAATCTCCGGAAAATCAACCCAATCCCCTCTCAAGGCAAAACCCAATTGAAACTTCATCCCCTTTGTTTTTCGCCCCGAGTCGTGGAGTTCATATCCTAAGTTCGTTCAAAGTCCAAACCTTCAATCCTTCTTGCCATTATAGCAAAGCAAAGCTAGAAGTTAGGAAGAGTCCAAAACACATTCGGAAGTTCAAGAAGGCATTCAATCCAGAGTTTCTCACCAAAGGTATAATCCCGTTTCGCCAATTTCAGTAACTTAATGCCCCGAGGGGAGGGTGTTGGATGTGTGATGATGATCAATATCATCTCCACATTCGGTATACCCATGTTATAGCAAGAATCATTTTTATTTCACACCTCGGTCGCGTCGTACGGTGAAAACATCGCCTCGTACGGAGCGATTCAACGAGGAGAGACATTCCATACTTAAACATCTTTGTTTTATCCTTCAAAATAGTTCATTTTTAATCATATTCCATGCCCTGAATGTACCTTCATTTCATCATTCGAAAACCCAAAATTTTAAAACATTTGTTGTGTGGCCGATCGTGCCGCACGACACTCCTACATGCCCGCACGGTACACTGGAGTGCCGTACGGCGCTCCTTTAAAAATTTGACCGTTAGGTCGATGAACGTGGCCGCACGATACACCCAATGTGCCGCACGGCACACTTTTCGTGAAAATCAAAATTTTGAGCAGTCCCTTTGCATGAGCAGTTTAAATTCGGATTTTCTTTACATGATTGCTACGAATTATATATTAGTAATTCATTTTTCATTATTATAAATGCTGCTTTGCTTAAATGCTTATCTTGTTAAAATTCAGCTATAAAATACTTTCTAAAAATCCCACAAATGTCTAGTAAAGACCGATTTTAATCGGGCAAACGGGTGCATTAAAACCCTTTTTGGCTCCCGAATCCAAAACGAATTTACGGTTTTCAAGTTGTTTTCTAAATCGGTTTTCTAAATCATTTTCAAAACGGTTTCTCGGGTCCCAAATCATTTTCTAAAAACCCGGGTGGCGACTCTATTTTTAAAATCAAATTCCAACCGGCGCGTGGAGGTCAAAGTCCACAAAATGGCGACTAATTGGGGATATCGATATTTTTAAATTAATCTTTATTTTGACATTTTACACTTGTAAAACGACCCTTGAAAGCTTGACACCAAGTACGTGCTTCGCCGACGTACTAGAAAGGATCGATGTCGGGGTGAAAGCCCGATCGATCGACCTGGAGCTTTCTCGGTTGTTCGCATGAGTAAAATTTCGAAATTTTGATTAATTTAAAAAGAGAGCCAAACTTGAAAAACATTTGTGGGATTTTTGAAAACAATTTTGTCGCTGAAATTTTGCATCACTTGCATCGATGTTGGATAAACCCGTTCTTTGCGTCTTGGTTACCCTACCCAGTTCACTGGTGTTAGGACATCCCCGGATGCTCAGCAACCTTGGACCGTGATGAGTCAGCCTGCCGCTCGACCTTTGCCATGCAGTACACTTGGCATTGGGAGGCAAATATTGGCTCTAGTCTGGGGAACCCCCTAAACCAAAACTAGCCTTTGCATATGATTAGCCTAGAACCATCCAACCTAGGACAGGTACCCACAGGTTAGGATTATGTGATATATCCTGTTAATGCTAATTGCTTCTTTCATTATTTGCCCGTCTTGCATGCACATACATGATAGCTTTTACCCCTAGGTTTTCATCCACAGTGATAAAAAGGACTATCCCAATAATCAAATGCTCTGTCAAATAAACAAATTCTTTTCAAATAAAAATGCTTCAATTGGCTCTTTCCCTCCCAGTAATTAGAATGTTGTTTTTCTTTTACCAGAGTCTGTAACCAAAGATGAGTAACCAATCCAGAAACAAGAAGCTCAAGTCCACCTTTGCCATCCATCATGGCGCACCAGTATGGATACTTGAAGAAGTTGAAAGTGGAGAGGTGGGAAGCAAGGCCCCAAACGGGGATAAGCTTGAAGAATTGCTTCGCCAGCTGGCCACATCTGATCAACCAGGTTTAACCCTCCAATGGGACGACTCCAAAAATAATCAAGGTAGGGAATTCCACCTTCCCGAAAAGGATGAAGCCAAAAACATTCCCGACGGGATCAACTTTGTCAAGGTAGAACAAGAAAGTGATGAAGAAGCGGACATCATGCCACCGGTCAAATACTTTCAGCCAGACGGCACACCAGTCTACTATTTTCAAGACCCAGTGACAGGACATAAATACTGGGATGAGTGCGATTGCGAGGCTTGTATCGAAGATTGTATCCTTCTGAATGATGGTCTGTCTCCCAAACAGCTTAAGAAGAAATATGCTTTGGAAAATCCGCCAAAGCAGTCGGAGCCAAGTCAAGAATGCTCCCCCGACAAATCCAACAATTAAATCAAGAATCAGCAGCAAGCTAGCTATCAGCAAGATCTAGCCTACAGGGCCCTTTTTGAGACTGTCAAGTCTATCTTTTGCAGCTCAAGTCAGTTTGAGCTTCATCAAAGACTGTACTTTGCTTTATCGAGTCAGTCTGTACTTTGCTTTATCGAGTCAGTCTGTACTTTGCTTTATCGAGTCAGTCTGTACTTTGCTCTGTCAAGTCAGTTTGTACTTTTCATAATTGTTGAGTCAGTTTGTACTTCAACCATGATTGAATCTCTCGAAGGGAAAAGCCAGTTGTAGTCCCGAACTACGCCACGGCCTGATTCTCCAAAACGGGGATACGTAGGCAACCCCTAGGGGTTCGGCCTTTATTTTGCAAAAACTTTTCAGAAAATCAAATATGATCAATGGAGCACTGAAAATTGGGGCAATCCTTTCCAAAACTGTGGTTTCGGCACATATTGCATTACACATCATGCATCGTTCTTTCATCCGTATATAAATTCTTCTTGCACATAACATTCTTTTTCTTTACACCGGTCGCTAAAATTCACTTTATTTTTACTACCAGTTTCAATCATTGGTAAAAGCGAGAAGCACACCATACCTGGTTGGACCGAGAACTCCCAAACAACGATTAGTTCGGGCGAGTCAAAAGCGTACGGTCAAATTCGGCGAGACCACTGCGGATATGTCGAGACAAAAGTGAGATTGAGGCCCTCAAGCTAGCCTTAAAGGCAGGCGGGAACACGGTGATGGAGTCAGATGGCTGAACTACTGCTCCTAATACAAGGATTAACCCTTCAGAACAAGCCACCAGGAGGCCCAGAAGAGCAGCCACCACCAAATCCACCTCCGCAAGAGAATCCAAACTTGGAAACAATGATGGCAAAGGTCGCCAAACTCGAGGAATCAGTCCAGAAACAAGAAAAGATAGCCGCCACGGGAGTTGATATGGACAAGTTATGTCTATTTCCCGGCGCCAAACTCCCGGAAGGATTCAAACCTATAGCATGGGAGAAGTTTGATGGAAGTGGAGATCCAAAAGCCCATCTACAGACAAATGTGGGCACTCTGTCCATGTATAACATTGAGAAGAATGCCATGGGTCAGATGTTTCAACAAACCCTAACAGGGCCGGCACTGCGTTGGTTTCTGAATCTTGATATTTCAAAGAAAGGAAGCTGGGAAGATATTGGGGCAGCCTTTATGACTCAGTACAATTACAATATTCAGCTCGAGATGACCATTCGGGAGCTGGATGCAACTAAAATGGGGGCAAACGAATCCTTTGCCGACTTTATCAGAAGATGGAGGGGGAAAGCATCTCAGATGGTAGATCGGCCCTCAGAAAAAGAGCAAATGAGAATCATCACAAAGAATTTGGCACCCGATTTTGCAAAACACCTGGTAGTTTTTCAAACCACCGCCGACTTCAGAAGCTTTTACGAAGCCGGCCTTGCAGTTGAAGATGCGCTCAGAACCGGCATATTTGAGAAGGAAGAATCTGCCAAACCCAAGCGGGTTTACTCCGGCAATGCAATACCCTGTTCAGAACCAACCGATACACCCAGGCCAGCTCCTCAAATGCTAAGCCCGTCAAAGCCGAGCCTATTAACCAGATAGCAGCCCAGCCAACCCGGCAAACAAGAAATTTCTACCAATTTCCTTTTCCCTTGACCACAGTCTACCAAAAGCTCCTCGAAAAGGATGCCATCAAGCCACTTGAGCCCTGCGAACCACCCAAGGTACTTCCTCCAAGCCATAATCCAAACGCCTTTTGTTCCTACCACCAAATGCCCGGTCATCATACCAACAATTGTATCCGTCTCAAGCACAAAGTCCAAGACCTCATTGAAGAAGGAACACTTCCACTCCCCCTCAAAAAGCCAAACACTATCTCAAACCCCATGCCAGAACACAAACCCAACACTCAAATTGGCCAAATCTCCCTCAGCTCTACTCCAAACAAGCCAAGCTCCACTAAATTCAACCCTAGCCTATACATCATACCAGTCACTGAGCCTAAGCCAATCGTCCCTGTGCCAGAGGATCTTGGAATCTGCTCCCTCAAAAGAGTCAAGTCAGAGCAAAAATCTAGATGGGCAGATATCACCGAGAGTGAAGAATGGGCCATGGATGATCAAGACTGGGAAGAACTCCGCCAAGAGTGGGACCCAAGCCAGTTCATTATCTCAGATTCTCATGCCAAGCCAGTTGTTTCTATACCAACGGACTCCGGTATCTGTCGGATCGACAAAGTCGTGTGCATTGCGGGAATGGTTCATACCCTTGAATATGTCGAACCAAGCGAACAGGAAGATTGGCGAGAAAGATGGGAGGCAATTTGTGCCGATCCTCTTGATGCAGTTTCACTCCCTGCATTATTCGAAGAACCCGGAGACATATGGAATCGGACGCTCGGCGAAGTATACCATTGGGTCCCTAGCAGGCATCCTTCAGATAATTCATTGCCATCTCCACTTCCCGGGGTTGAAGAACACTCTGCCATAGAAACTGTTTTTGGCGACCACGACTGGTTTCCTCAGGCCTACATTATCGGAGAATCTCTGCCTCGGCCATCTGTGCCATTCCCTCTGCAGTCGGATGTTTCGGCTCTAATTACAGATTCCGGAGACTCACTTTGGGATGAAGAAGATGTAGTCGATATCCGATTCGACAACAATGAAGTATGGACCATCAACAGAGCCGTGTTGGACGATTCGTTTTGGCGCAATCGAGCGGTGGAAAATCTGGGAAAGAAGATGGAGAACATCAAAAATGAGAAACAAAAGGCCGAGGACAGCCTTGCAGGTTTCTGGTCTGAGTATGTTAACACCGAGCAGAAATTGGAATCTATCAAGGCTGGAAAACGAAAAGTTAATGAACTGTCAGATTTTTGGGATGAAAAGCCACCGTCAGTTAACCGAGTAACAAGAAGCGGACGGATTTATCAACCCGCTAATTTGCAAAGAGACAACACCTCTAACCATGCTCAAACCGGGGCATTTGCTTGGGACGATCCCGTCCAGGACGATTCAACTCCAGAAGTTGTCACTAGAATACCAGAAGCTACCACTCAGCCGCCACAGCGGAATCCTGTGCCAGTGGAAGATCCCATCCGGAAACAACTTGAAAGAACTCCAGCATTAGTATCCATCTGGGGACTGCTTTCCTCATCCAGGGAGCACCGTCAGAAACTAATCAGGACTCTGTCTAACATGGAAGTGCCACCTGATACTCCCCCTGAAGCATTGGTAGCTTTGCTTGCGCCAAACCGAGCAAAGCATGTTGTAACATTCACTGAGAAAGATTTGCCACCAGAAGGAGCCGGCCACAACAAACCACTACACATCACCATGAAGTGTATGGGAAAGTGGGTTCCCGTTGTTCTCTTAGACAATGGATCTGCCTTGAATGTCTGCCCACTACGCACAGCTTACTGCTTGGGGTTCACAACCAAGGATTTCCAGCCATCGAATCTTGGAGTGCGTGCTTACGATAATACGCGCCGGGATGTAGTCGGAGTTGTTCAACTGGAAATATCAGTCGAAGATTTCAAGTCTAAAGTTGAGTTTCATGTACTCGACATTCCTTCATCTTTCAACTTGTTGTTGGGTAGGCCATGGCTTCACCACCCAGACATCATGGCAGTACCATCCTCTTTGCATCAGAAAGTTCAGCTTGGGTTGGCCACAGGGACCCTAACCATTTATGGAGAATCTGAGATTCACCCTCATATCTCTGATAATGCTCCCCTACTCGAAATCACACATGGAGAAGAGGACGTCACTCTTGGAGGATTTTCTTTTGACACTGCTGGGGCAGTTCTCACTATCAAAATGGATGAAGATTTCTCCGTCAGCTCAACGGTTATTGAAATGATGAGGAAGATGGCTTACATGCCAGGTTTGGGATTGGGCCGCAACAACCAAGGAATGGCCGAATTCCCCAATTTCCCTATGAACAATCATCACTTCGGCCTTGGATATCTACCCCGTGAAGATGAAAGGAGAAGTGGATGGAAAGCTCGAGCCCGTGCTCAGCCAAAGAAAGGTCCCATCCGTTTTGTCAAAGGAAAGGAGGCTATCTACCAAGGAGAGCCAGAACCATTTTGGGACATGGAGAAAAAGATCAAGCTGCCAGGATTCGAGATCTTCACCAATAACACATGGGACAGTGATGATGAATCAGCAAAGTTGGAAGAATTGGTCAAGCAATGCAAGTCTGACTGGATTGAAGTTTTTGACTCAGGGAACTTAATATCGTTGTTTGGGGATGAAAGTCTATTAGGTATGGTCAAGGATGGGCCTGCTGCAAAGATTTTTGACTTGGAGCCTCTTCGAGACATGGAGTTGATGATGCTAGGCCAAGAAGCCCTTGAGGATGTCACCTCGCTCATAGTGGATGCCAACGGAATTTATAAAAACTGCACTTTTCTACCCAAAATTATTTACACTGGCATTGAATTTGAGTCTAAGTCAGAGTCTAGCATTGAGTCTGAGTTTAACACTGAGTTTGAGTCCACTTCTGAGTCAATGCATGTGTCTGTTGGTCCTCCACGTCACCATTTCTCTTTCGAGTTTGAGTCCACTCTCATGTATCACGCCCCTGGGGCCACCTCTTTTGCAATGAATGAAATCGACTTTGCTTATTTTGCTGTGTCTGAAATAAATTATGTTAACCCTGACGATGATGGGATTGAGTTTGAGGAAGAAATTCCAAAAGAACTCCGATCCCTAATCGAGCGAGAAAATGAAAGGCATGCTCGGCCTATACGAGAAAAGGTAATTTCGATAAATCGAGAGATGAGAGAGTAACCCGCGAATGGTTCAAATTGGTTACGAGTTATCCCCGGAGGAATTTAAAGCTCACTCGGATCTTCTCAAGGAATTTCAAGACGTTTTTGCATGGTCCCACGCAGACATGCCCGGAATTGATCCCGAAATAGTGGAGCATCGAATCCCGCTTTATCGGAGGCGAAACCTGTCAAGCAGAAGTTGAGAAAGATGAGGCCCGACTGGGTGCTGGAAATCAAGAAAGAAATTCAGAAACAGATAGATGCAGGATTCTTAATGGTAACAGAATACCCTCAGTGGGTCGCCAACATCGTGCCTGTCCCAAAGAAAATGGGAAAATCGAGTGTGTGGATTTGGGGATCGAACAAAGCAGCCCTAAGGATGACTTCCCATTTGCCACATATAGATGTACTCGTAGACAACATCTGCGGGGCATGCATTACTTTCCTTCATGGATGGTTTTTCAGGCTACAACCAGATTCTCATGGCTCCCGAAGACCGAGAGAAGACCACTTTCACCACAGAATGGGGGACCTACTGTTATAGGGTTATGCCATTTGGGTTAAAGAATGCCGGATCTACTTACCAGAGGGCGGCCACAACTTTGCTACACGATATGATCCACAAAGAGGTCGAAGTATACGTGGATGACATGATCGTCAAATCCAAAGAAAGGGAAGGGCACTTGCACGCTCTCGAAAATTCTTGAAAGGATTCGCAATCTGATTGCGTGCGTCTCAATCCCGAAAAATGCACATTCGAATGTAAGTGGAAAAATGTTGGGTTTCATGATTACAACCGAGAGGAATTGAAGTGGACCCGTCCAAAATAAAGGCCATTCTTGAAATGGAGCCCCGCGAAGCGAGAAAAGGAGGTACGAAGTTTCCTCGGCAAGATTGAGTTCATCAGCAGATTCATCGCCAAGTTAACCTCAACTTGCGAGCCGATGTTTCATCTTCTCAAGAAGGATGTGCCATTCAAATGGGGAGACAGGTGTCAGAAGGCCTTCGAAACAATCAAGAGATATTTGCGGAATCCTCCAGTACTGATGCCTCCTATACCAGGACGGCCCTTGATTCTGTATTTGTCAGTCACTTCATCAGCAATGGGATGCATGCTAGCACAAGAAGGAGAGGGCGGATCTGAGAAAGCCGTGTATTACATAAGCAAGAAGATGGTCGGATGCGAAGAACGATACACCTCTCTGGAAAAGACTTGTTGGGCTTTGGTATGGGCTTCCAAAAAGCTAAGACACTATATGTTGGCCTATTCTGTAACGCTGATTTCTCGAATGGATCCTCTCAAATACCTATTTGAGAAACCTGCGCTTACAGGTAAATTAGCACGATGGTTGCTTTTGCTAGCAGAGTTCGACATCAAGTATGTTACCAGGAAATCAGTAAAGGGAAGAGCCGTCGCCGAGTTTCTTGCCAACCACCCTGTGGAAGGACCAGAAGACGTGGAGTTTGAATTCCCAGATGAAAACGTGATGACCACCACCAATGATGTTTGGATCTTTTACTTGGGGGGCGTGACCAATCGAAAGGATTTGGGATCGGGATGTTAATTTCCCGAGAAGGATCACACATTCCTCTTGCGTTCAAGTTAAACTTGAAGTCACTAATAACCAATCGAATCGAAGGCTTTGCATCGTAGGGATGGAAGCTGCCTTGGAAATTGGAGTCAAAAGACTAGAAGTGATCGGAGACTCGAACTTAGTGGTGTCACAAGCAACGCAGATTTGGAAGGTCAAAGAAGACAAGTTGAAACCCTATCATCAAGACTTAGATGATTTGATTCCACGATTTCAGATGGTCACTTTCACACATGTGCCAAGGCGAAGAATCGGTTTCTTTGATGCCCTCGCAACGTTGGCCTCCATGGTTGAAATACCAAATGGAGTTAAACTCGGGCCAATTATGATTGAGCGTGAGACAAACTGTCTATGAGTACATCATGGCCATTGAGGCAGGCAGACGATGGTTTACCTTGGTATCACGACATTTGGAACTTCATCGAGAAGGAGAATATCCAACGGGGATTGATAAGAAAGACCAAAGCTGCTCTTGAAGATTGGCATCTCGGTACATCATTTGCGGAGGTAAGCTATATCGAAGATCTCATTGTGGAATGCACAAGCTATGTGTACACGGAGAAGAAGTCAGTCGGATCATGGAAGAAATACATGAAGGAGTTTGTGGCCCCCACATGAACGGTATGATGCTCGCCAAGAAAATCTTGAGACAGGGTTATTATTGGTCAACCATGGAAACTGAATGCGTCAAGTACGTGAGCGATGTCACAAATGTCGATTCACGCCAATCTCACGCATATCCCACCATTGGAATTGCACTCCATGACTTCCTTGGCCCTTTTCCGTCTGGGGCATAGATGTTATCGGCGAGAATCACGCCAGCGGCATCAAACGGAAACAAGTTCATTTTAGTCGCAATCGATTATTTCACCAAATGGGTCGAAGCTGCTTCCTACACAACCCTCACAGCAGTCCAGGTTGCTCACTTCATCAAGCAAAACATTATCTACCGGTATGGGGTCCCTCAGGCTTTCGTATCAGATAACGGGGTTCACTTCAAAGGAAGAGCAGCAGAAACTCTTGAGGAATTCGGGATTCAAGTTCACAAATCTACTGTCTATCGGCCGCAAACCAATGGAGCTGTGGAAGCAGCTAACAAAACCATCAAGTCTATACTAGAGAGAACCATTGAGTCTGCACGAAACTGGCACGAACAGTTGCCTTTAGCATTGTGGGGGTACCGGACGTCTATCCGAACTCCGACGGGGGCAACACCCTATTCTTTGGTTTATGGCATGGAAGTCGTTCTACCAATCGAGCTCGAAATCCCGTCTTTGAGGATCATGGCAGAATCAGGAATCGATGAAGCGGAATGGCAAAACGCGAGGTTCGAAGAGCTCATGCTGTTCGATGAAAGGCGGCTTAAGGCCTTATATCATGTTCAAGGATATCAACGCCGAATAGCCCGTGCTTTTAACAAGAAAGTGAAATCCAGGGATCTACAGGAAGGCGACATGGTTTTAAAAGAGATTCGAGCTCCAGTCTTCGACCCGCGTGGGAAGTTTCGACCTAAATGGGCCGGGCCTTATATTATCAAGAAGATCTTATCCGGAGGTGCAGCGCAACTCATCGATCTTGACGGCAATGAATTCTCCACTCTGGTCAACTTGGATCAACTTAAAAGATATTACCCCTGAGAGAAGCTCGCTGGACTGAAAACCGCAAGGGCGGGCAGTTCCAGGCAAAAATTAGAGCAAAGCCTGCTAGGATGAAAACCCGAAAGGGCAGCTTAGGCAAAAGATAAGGCTAAACAAATCAAAGCTCGCTAGATCGAAAACCCGAAAGGGCGATACTAGGCAAAATTCAGAGCACAAAAGGAGAGTGTAAATACCCGAGTGAACCCTAACCAAACATTTGTAGTCCTGAACTACGTCTTGACCTGATTCCTTTTTACAAGGGATACGTAGGCAGCCTCATCCTGAGGTTCGGTCACAATTTTTTGAGTTGATTCCAAGTCTCTATGCACATTTCAGATTTCGCAGACAGAACCAGTGAGAATCAAGAACGGAAAATTCTCAAAACTCAAAGTTTTATTCAAACAAACTTTTTCGGTTACATGGCTGAGCATGAAACTTTCAACAAGAAACAAACAACAACAACGTCGGTTACACAACTTATTTCAAGCATAGTAAGATCGAGTCTAAAGTCTGTCTTAGTTTCCACTTGCTCTTGCTTCAATATCTCTTGTCAACCATCTCTTGTAGCGTGCCGGAAGGAGGACACTGGGATAAGGATCTCTTGGAATGGTCACACGCTCTCTCCAATTATTCTGATAAGCTCTGAATGCAGCAGCATTGAAATTTGGTATGACAAAGTCCTCGGGATCTACAAACGGCAGCACTTGACGAGCACCGAGTTGACGGAGGATACGGGTCGGAATATAGAAAGACCATCGGGTCAGACCTGCCAAAACCATTCGCTGACGCCCCATGTTGCTAACAGCCATGTCAGGAAGATCAAGCCAAGTCAACCGCCAACAAATCACTTCCTCTGTGAGTCGGGAAAGGACCCGAGCCCAACCTCTCTCATCATCAAAAACTTCCCTGAAGTCCCTCATAACAAACCCTTGAGTTTCATGAACCCGGTTTCTTGGCACAGGCTCCAGCAGATTAGCCTTGTCACATAACCAGAGCTGTGCGAAAGAGAGAAAACAAGGGAGAAACCTTAGGAAACCTTAAACCGAGAGTCGAGGTAAAACGAGAACGAGTGGAAAACCAGAAAAAAGGAGAGCTGAGTGAGAAGCCTACCTGTAGGAGTAAAGGGCTACCCTCGAAGACGTCGGTCCGGCCGGCATGAACTCCATCTATACCCATCAGAGTTTCAGCCAAAACCATGGAAGCCACGTCTTTGCGCTCCTCAATTTGCATGGCCACACCAACCAAGGAAGAGCTTGCCTGACCGTCAGATTGCACAAACAAGAATGCAGCCAATAAACACAAGCATAGGGCAAAGTCTTTAGAACGGAATCCTTCAATCGACGCGGAATGTTGAGAAGAAAACCTCCACGAATCGGGGACTTGGCGGCATTATTACTCATTTCGAGTTTGGAGGACAAAGACTTGGGGCAAAACCAACTCCTTGGAGAGGAATGACAGAGGCTCCGTCAAATCAAAACCTCCGAGGTATGCGTAGAATTCTTCCACAGTGGGGCATAACTCGTGAAGACCAAAGCGAAAAACATATACCTCAGGATCCCAGAATTGTGTCGCGGCTCGCAACAACTCAGGACGTATGGACACGTCTCAAACATAACGAAGGGAAGTCAGCCTGTGACCCCGAAAGTGGAGCCAGTCCAAACCATCGAGATCATCGAGCCAAGGGCGCATTAAAGCTGAGAAACTCGCCGCCATTGTAGAGGGGGTGAACGAAGGAGAAGTTTATGGATTTAAGATGGTGCCAACGAAGAATGGAATGAACAGCTCTTTATAGCTACCATGCATGAAAAACAATACGAAGTTTGAAGTTCCAAAGAACGGCCGTCTCGAAAGACGTGCCGACTCGAAAACCGCAAAGGATCATGCTAAACTTGCAAAGTTTCTCAAAGGATGTCTCACAATGGCCCTTCAAGGCCCTTGGGCGTGCATTGGAGTGATGGAATGACAAAAGAAAAGACCAGAAAGTAGTGACAGGTTGCAGAATTTTTGGCACTGCTAGGCCAGTGCCGCACGGCACACCAAGAGTGCCGTACGACACAGTTTTAATGCCGTACGGCACATATGGCCAGTTTCAGCAAAAATTTGGGTTTTGGACATCCGAGGCTCATTCCATGCTTCTCTTTGGCACATGGCCTGTGCATGCAAGCCGTGACACGCGCATATGACCTAGTGGAAGGATTGTTGGATAACCTCGACCAAAGTTCAATGATCAAATGTCTCAAAAGACTTGTACATCAAGAATGGAGATACCGGCAAGCTATACTTCATGGTATTGCTATCTCTCGAGTTTAATCAATTCATGTGTGTCATGTCATATGCGCAAGTCATTCCATACGTGTGTCAAACGGCAATGCCGACACATGCGCACAACAAGCTTTGTCATCTTGTCGTTAGCCCATACATTACACATGTGAGTTCAAAAGTGAATTCCGTTTGTTTCATTGAGTCCTATGAGTCACAACCATGAATGCAAGTCAAGCTCTCCATATACAAGATTATTAGCCTCAATTCAGTTGTTTTAACTAAGTACTCGCGTGTGAAACTTGATTTTTCAAATTCGTTGCCAATGTAAATAAAAAGCATGACTAAATGCAAGTTTTTATAAAACCAAAATCAAAATATCCACATCATGAGCATAATCATATCCAGGGGCAAACAGGCCCAATGCTAAGTCTACTACCATGGCTCAGCCCAGGCCATCTATACGAAGAGGGCTAAACGGGCGCCCAAATCAAAACAAGGCACGCGAGCCCCGACTAATAAAATGCTACTACTAACAACTATCTCAGTACGCGGACGCTTCGGCACGGCAGATCACCCTCGGTGCTCTTGCTCTCCATGAGACTCCTCCTCTGCGGTGCACTCTCTCTGTCTCTCGGCGAACGAAGGACTCGGCTTTGAAGGTGGAGTCGAAGTAGCTCGAGGCGTGAACGCCTAACACTCCGGGAACCCGACGCTCCGCACGAGTAACAAAATTTGTCAAATACAATGAAAAGCATGCATGATCAACGAAAGGAAAAGCAAGTCTAATGTATACCTCGGCTCCCAAAGACTAGGGGTAGCCCTCGGCTAACTCCTCTCTCACTCCGGTACTCTCTCTCCTCCCTGCGTGTACCACGGGTGATCTCTCTACCTCTGCTAGTCTCTCGGCACCTCGGCTGTGCCTCTGCCCGGCCTCTGGAGCCTCGAGTGGTGTCCTCTCTCTAGTGGCCCTCCGTCCACGACCAAGTACAACTCTGGCTTGGCTCGCGGGCGCACCCTGGGAACCATACCCATCACGGGCGCGGACCATGGCACCCGCAAGTCTTGCACCGGTGCAGATTTGGCGTCGTCGCCCATTCGGCGGGAATCGAAATGCGAGGACACATCAGTAATGCATGAGGATGTTAATACAGGAAGACAATCAAAGCAAGTACAGCAATTCAAAGTCACCTCTGTCGTGGCGAAGGTAACTGTAGGAGTAATGAGAGGCACCGTCACCACTCCGAGTGCTCCATCAGCAGTCACTACCTCAATCTCTCTCCTCAACTCAGGTAAAGCAGGGCCAGCTCTCAAACGGTTCTCCATGTCCAAGTCATACGCCAAGTGAGTACTCAAGTAGCCCTCATAATCTATCGAAGGACTGAAGATCACCTATGTCGGCACTGTATATCTCTCTATCTCAGCTCGAGTGTACTCCTCAGTCCTCTGAACAAGTGGAGGCAGGGGCGAAGGCACTCTGAAATGGTCAATCCCGAGGGACTGACGGGAAACTCTGTCACCTAAGTACCATCGCCAGCCATATGGACACTCCAGCAGCACTCTGTAGGGGGTGTAATTCCACGTTAGCCTGTATCACGTGCAGGCTTGGCTCGACCCTAAATCTGCAAGACAAAGAATAGGTTAGAGCACCCTTGCCTCTATTGGCAAAGGCCCTCCGATGCTTAAGTTAGTACTGGATTACTAATCAAGCCAAGAACACAATGCGTATAACTGGGTGTTACAGCGTACCTTTCGTCATGGTTATTGTCTTGTATTTATAGGTGTAGACATTCTTCATATTAGGCATCTCGTGCCCCTGTTTCCTATCCTCTTTAGGAATCCTTCTCCTAATAGGACTTTGCCTATTAAAAGATAACTTTCCATATCCTGCTAGATCTCGTCTAGCAGATGTCTTTCTTTCCATAATAGGATTCTTTCCTATATGGGATATACTCCTAATCACGTTAGGACTTCCCATATCAATCTCTTGCTATACGGGATGGCTCCTTATCTCATAAGGAACCGCTGTAGAATGTTCTGGAATGTCTCACCGCCTTATTCGTGGCGGTGCCGTGCTTCCACGTAGCTCGGAATAACTCGTACATAACTCACCTCTTTACGCCGAGCTGAATTATGTATTCCAGAATGCTGTTCAAGCTATACTCGTAGCATAACTAGCTCGGCCATATCGGGACACCCCTCTATGCCTCACGCCGAGCTAGGGCATCCTGATGTATTGACTTAATCTTATTACCTCGACTTTATTCATGATCAGTACAGCTCGGCAAAGGGTTTAAGGATCCCCTACGTGGCGCCGAGCTACTCACCCTCTCGTGGTGTCTGTCATAGGCACGTGCTATGCCTAGTAGTAAGGTGATCAGGTTTTACCCACTCGACTCTGTGTCCACTCCCTGCTCCTGACCAGGTAATCCTTGCGCGATCTATGCCAGACATTCCACCTCACCTGCAAGAAAAAAAGGTTTGTCAAGTTCTCAGAAAATGGAAAGGCGAAAAGACACAAAAAAAAAAAAATGAACCACAGAAAGGCTTACTCTATCTCCCGTGGTGGAATCCAGAAAGAGCCTAAAGCTCCTCAGGTCTCCCTTGTGATCACCCGCCCCCGTGTACTCCAATCCCCACTTCTCGGCACGTGGGAGCACGTCCTCATTGCTATGCGAATTGGCCGGGGCAAATACTCCCAACACCTCATAAGCCCACACCTGCGTGTTCAGAAAGCAATCAAGTCAAGAAAAATGGCTAAAAAGCATGTTCATGATTCGACACAAAAGAAGAAATGACTAGCAAGTTTACCTCAAGCACTCTCCAGTAGCCACCAAGGCTCGTGCCCACTCCACGGCAAACGCAGCCCAAGAAGCAGTACACGGTACACAAGCCAGCACCACCCCAATCAAACCTCCCTGCAGTCTCCAAGCTCTCCAAAGCCGGTAGCCAACCCAAGTGTACCACGCCCTGCCTGTTCGGAAACAGGGAGGCACCAAAGAGGTATAACAAGTAAGCCCTCGCCATCTGTCTAGTCTCCTCCACTGATCCCGGCTCGTGGTCCCAGAAGTCCACCAGCACGGTATACCTCACCCCCGGCTCAATACCTCCAGGCCTCCTCCCCAGGTAGTGCTCTACGGCAGCGGTGTCAGTGCGGCTACGAGTCAAACGGAATCGGCTCACCTCCAACTCTCAGACCAGTGATCGCAGCAAAGTCAAGGGGAGTGATAGTCATCTCCCCGAATCTGAAGTGAAAAGTATTGGTGGTATCCCACCATCTCTCCACCAGGGCTCGTATCAGCTTGCGATCTGTCCTAGTCACTGTCAAGAGCCGTATAAAGATAGTGAACCCAGAAGCATCAACCAAGGCCCTCACACTCGATGGCAACGCACGGTAATATGCCAGAGAACTCGCTGAACCTCCATAACCGCCCATGGATCTCTCGAGTGTTAACAAAGGCACGACATAATCGGTATTGTCAACGAGGAATATCTGACAAACGAGATACAAGCAAAAGAATAAACAAAGTACATACCAAAGGGATTTACGCAAGCAATATGAGTCGAGCGATCGCGAATCACACTCGTGTCCAAGTACAGGAGCAAAGGAGTATATGTGTCACATCCACGGGAACGAAGAAGTGCACCCGTGGCACGTAAGTGGCGGCGCAAAAGGAACCACCGTGATCCAACGCCAACTCGACCTCCCGAACTATAGTCACACGCACCTCCTCGGTGGCTATCCCAGCCTCTCTCTCCCTCTCCTCCTGCTCAACATCCCTGACAATGGATGCCATCCCCGCCTGAACCAGGACATTCTCAAACCGAGGAAACTCCTGCAAAGTCGCTGCTATGTCCTCATCTCTCGCCCCCTCCAGAGTATCAGCTAAAGTCAAGCCTGGTCTACGAGAAGAACCAACAGCAGGTGTAAACAACGGAGGCTCTGAAACCTCTGTCTCTCTCTCAGCACTCTCCTCTGGCACTCTAGCAGTACCAATGGCGATAGCCGGACCAGGTGCTATACGCCTCACCAAAGGCGTCTCCTCACTATCAGTACTACTCCCTCCTGTGACGTCCTCTACAAGCACATCCCTGTCACTAGTACCTCCCCGAATCACCGGTATAACAGTCGTCGCATCCTCACCACCTACGGGGATCTCAGTCACAAGTGTAGCCTCCAGAACATCCCTCGGGATACCCTCAGCCTGAGACCCACTCTCCTGAGTGCAGGCTCTCTCCACCACAACATCAATCCCACTAAGACTCATAGCAATATCAGAGGGAGAAGCACCCGTACCTGAAGGATCAATGTCCATGGCCTCTGGGCCCTCATGGCTAGCAACGGCACTCTGATCACCACCCGCAGCGCTCTCAGTATCATGCACAGTGCTCTCAGTGTGCTGTGCGGCACTCGGATCATCACCAAGAGTATCACCACTACCCACGGTGCTCGAACCCCCAATCACAGCACCCATAGCATCACCCACGGCGCTCTCAGTGTGTCGTGCGGTATCCAAGTCATCACCAACATCGCTGCCACCCATCACCGCGGCATCACTAGTGCCCGTGGTATCCGGCGCCGCTACCGGAGTCAAAGTCTCACTTGCATGAGCCTCCCCAAGTCCCGTCCGTGCTCCGTCCGGCATGGATGATGGTGTCTCGGCCCCAATCGGTGTCGCACGGGACGACTCAAGAACCGGGTCTGCAGTATTTGGGCCGACATTGGCCGGAACACCCATAGACGAGTCACTACCAGACCCACCGGACGTCGTGCTACCGTCTCTGTGCTCCGATGATGTCGAATCACTGGCGGACGTATTAGAATCAACCGGTTCTTCGCCAGAATCAGCCATGGAGAGTGTATCTCGGACAAGAAATGATTGATTTCGGAAGAGTGTACCGGAAGATTGAAGGAATTTGGGGAAAGAAGAGAGAAGAAGAAACAAGAGGAATGTGATTTTCGGGTCTCACTACTCTCTCTCAACAAGAAGTTCGAATATGTAAGAAGTGGGAGAAAACAAAACGATTTCGGGCGGTTATGAAAACCACTTGTGTCGTACGATACAACATCTCTACCGCACGGTACACATTGAGTATCGCACGGTACCTCCCTTTGCCGATTTTGCCGCACGATACTCCTACTCCACCGCACGGCACAGTTTTGATGCCGCGCGGTAAACATCTGAAGGTTTTGGCACCAAAAGGTCAATTTTTCAAGAAATGATTGCCGTCAAACCCCGCTTGCTAGCACCGAATGGTTTCGTAAGTCCTCTCCGGCATTAACAACGGTTATTTAAAGCACCGAATGGTTTCGTAAGGCCTCTCCGGCATTAACAAACGGTTATATCAGCACCAGTGGTTTCGTAAGTCCTCTCCGGCATTAACAACGATTCTTCTCAAAGCACCGAATGGTTTCGTAAGTCCTCTCCGGCATTAACAACGGTTATTTAGCACCAGTGGTTGCGTAAGTCCTCAACGGCATTAACGACAATTATCTCAGCATCGAAATGGTTTCGTAAGTCCTCTCCGGCATTAACAAACGGTTATATCAGCACCAGTGGTTTCATAAGTCCTCTCCGGCATTAACAACGATTCTTCTCAAAGCACCGAATGGTTTCGTAAGTCCTCTCCAGCATTAACAACGGTTATTTAAAGCACCGAATGGTTTCGTAAGTCCTCTCCGGCATTAACAAACGGTTATATCAGCACCAGTGATTTCGTGAGTCCTTTCCGGCATTAACAACGATTCTTCTCAAAGCACCGAATGGTTTCGTAAGTCCTCTCCGGCATTAACAACGGTTATTTAAAGCACCGAATGGTTTCGTAAGTCCTCTCCGGCATTAACAAATGGTTTTATCAGCACCAGTGGTTTCGTGAGTCCTCTCCGGCATTAACAAACGGTTATATCAGCACCAGTGGTTTCGTGAGTCCTCTTCGGCATTAACGACAATTATCTCAGCATCAATGGTTTCGTAAGTCCTCTTCGAAATTAACAAACGGTTATATCAGCACCAGTGGTTGCGTAAGTCCTCAACGGCATTAACGACAATTATCTCAGCATCGAAATGGTTTCGTAAGTTCTCTCCGGCATTAACGACAATTATCTCAGCATCAATGGTTTCGTAAGTCCTCTACGGCATTAACAAACAGTTTTCTCAAGCACCAACTGGTTCCAATCTCGCCAGTTGCGGTCACAGCACATCATTTGTTTTTCCCTCGTTGAAAAACAGAATAACAAAATCCAATCAAGGTATCGACGTCGAGGGGTGTCTTCTATCTTTGACGCAACTTCCATCTCGCAGTGATTGTAAGCCTCGTCAAAGAGGGGCAACTGTAGACACCCCAAAATGAGACTTTCATACACATTTTTATCCCCAAATGATGAAAGGAAATACCCGGAAAGTCTCTCGGATTGAGAATCCCCAAGTCAACCCAGTCAACAGTACCGTACGGTACTCATCTCTCACGCACGACAGTGCCCAAGCAACTTTTTGAATTTTGGCGGACAGGTGTGCCGCACGGCACAGTTTATGTGCCGTACGGCACTGTCACTTGTCACACAGCTTTCTGCAGAACGCCCAGCAGCTCAAAATGTTGACAAACTCATCCCTCTGCTCATTATGATTTCGTGCGAGAATGGGAGGCTACCTCCTAGCCATCATCATCTGGTATAAGCATCAAGAAAACTTGGAGGCCAAGATCACTCCTCCCTTATAAATACCGATTGGTTCCAACGGATAAAGGGATCGGAGAAATTTCACAAAAGAAAAAGAAGACACATGAAACCCTTTCGTTAAGTTCTATAAAATAACACTTCTCTGATCACAAATCTTCTTCATCCTTACTCACAATCTCCAGAAAATCAACCCAATCCCCCTCTCAAGGCAAAACCCAATTCAGAAACTTCATCCCCTGTTTTTCGGCCCTGAGTCGTGGAGTTCATATCCTAAGTTCGTTCAAAGTCCAAACCTTCAATCCTTCTTACCATTATAGCAAAGCAAAGCTAGAAGTTCAGAAGAGTCCAAAACACATTCGGAAGTTCAAGAAGGCATTCAATCCGAGAGTTTCTCACCAAAGGTATAATCCCGTTTCGCCGATTTCGTAACTTAATGCCCTGAGGGGAGGGGTACTGGATGTGGGATGATGATCAATATCATCTCCACATTCGGTATACCCATGTTATAGCAAGAATCATTTTTATTTCACACCTCCCGGTCGCGTCGTACGGTGAAAACATCGCCTCGTACGGAGCGATTCAACGAGGAGAGACATTCCATACTTAAACATGCTGTTTTATCCTTCAAAATAGTTCATTTTTAATCATATTCCATGCCCTGAATGTACCTTCATTTCAGTCTGTTCGAAAACCCAAAATTTTAAACTGTTGTGTGGCCGACTGTGCCGCACGGCACTCCCTCTGTACCGCACGGTACACCTGGAGTGTCGTACGGCGCTCCTTTAAAAATTTGACCGTTAGGTCGATGAACAGGGCCGCACGATACACCCAATGTGCCGCACGGCACACTTTTCGTGTGAAAATCAAAATTTTGAACAGTCCCCTGCATGAACAGTTTAAATTCTGGATTTTCTTTACATGATTGCTACGAATTATATATTAGTAATTCATTTTTCATTATTATCGTCTGCTTTGCTTAAATGCTTATCTGCTAAAATTCAGCTATAAAATACTTTCTAAAAATCCCACAAATGTCTAGTAAAGACCGATTTTAATCGGGCAAACGGGGTGCATTAAAACCCTTCCCCGTTCGTAACCTGGCTCCCGAATCCAAAACGAATTTCTGGTTTTCAAGTTGTTTTCTAAATCAGTTTTCTAAATCATTTTCAAAACGGTTTCTCGGGTCCCAAATCATTTTCTAAAAACCCGGGTGGCGACTCTATTTTTAAAATCAAATTCCAACCGGCGCGTGGAGGTCGACCGTCCACAATATTTTTCTTCTATCTAGAAAAATCACAATTTTCTTTCTAGAAAATTCAATCAAATCACTCACAAATATTTTGGTAAAATCTTTCTAGTAATCATTTATGAAAAATCCTCTTTTCAATACAACTCCATACTTTCTTACCAAAAATAAACAATAGCACCTCTTTCTAACAAAAACAATTCATAAAATAAGTTACTCCACTTATTTAAGAACAATGCTTCAAGCAATCAACTAATGAATTAATCAACCAAGATTAACTAATTCTTCCAAGAAATAATCATACTAGAACTTGTCTAACAAAACACATCTTCTAATTAACTTCTAATCTCACTAATCCACTTCTAATTTCATGAAGAACCATACTAATTAGAACCTCATACACAATCTTGTTAATCTTTTAACAAGAAATCTACTTTCTAAACTACTAAGAAACATGCTTGGTAATTAACACATGCATAAACTAACTTAACCAAACTCTAAAATCATGCTTAGAAAATTAATAAGAACAACTTACTAGAACTAAAATTAACTAATTAGAAGAGTAGTTTAGTAAACTACCTTAATTTTCCGGGTGTAAACCGGAAGCCGAAAAGCTAACCTTTGGTGTAGAGATCACTTAATCTACCTAGCTTACTTAGTAAGTAGCTAATCAACACACTTGTATATAAAGGAAGACAAGTGTGGTTGTTTGCCACCTTAGGTATTTTTGTAATTTCATTGTCATGTTAGGATAGTTTTCCAACACTCTAAGAACCACTTAAAGACCTAATGACCTATATATAAAAGTGGCATGTGGCTGGATGAGAGGACCATGCACAGATGTCCCTGAATTTTCGCATTTCGTGTCTCGAGAAATTCTGAGATTGCTTCTACAACAAGAACAAGTAAGCTTTTGTACTACACCTTATTTTCGGCTTTTTCCCTGTTTTATGCTTAACAATTGAACGAAAGTCTCTCTTTTTCCCTAATTTAAGGGATGAAAGTACACAAAATCTATCTTTTCTATTGAATGTCTTGGGAGGGACACAGCGGGCAGTGAAAGGATAATAACAGGGTACAATAAAAATGGGTTTTGGGCTAAGAAAGGACAATCAGTTAGTAAGAAACAAATACTGAATTCCACCTCTATTATGACATCCTATACCTATAGCCATGAGATGCAAAGTAGACCATCCTTTCCTCGTCCTTCTCTCTCCCTCTCTGGTACAGTGAATGAGTCATCTCTTACAAGGAAGAAAAAATCCCTATCAATTGCCTGGTTTTTAGAAAGAGAGGCTTCTCAAGAATGAAAACCCTCCCCCCTCTCTCTCACTCTCTTTCTCTCTCACGGTAAGACCAAAGAAAACCCAACTTCTTCTACAAAATCAGAAAATAGAATGTGGATCTGTTTTTGTATCCTCATATAACTATAAATTCGTCTCAGATTAGATTGAGGGAACTGGTTTTTACAAACAGAAGAATGGATTTTGGGTTCCCTTGGATTATGGAAAATGTTGGGTTGCATGCAAGCTAATCCATTTCTGAATTTTCTCTCTGGGTTTTATAACTTCTTATTCAGGTGAGTTCCACTACTTAAATTCCTATTTTAAACAAGTAGTTTTGATCAATAAATTCTATGCTATTTGTTTTGATTTGATCTGGGCTTATTTCTAATTCCTCTCAATTTTTTTGTTTACGAGTGGTTTGTTTGTGGATGTTCTGATGATGTATAATTTTTGTTGAAGTCTTTTCTATGAGTAGACGGTAGGGGATTTTCAGATTGTTGATTTGAGGTTTTAGTTACTCTTTGTTTATAAAATTAGTGAAAGGTTTTAGATCGATTTATTGGGGAACTGATTTTTTTTTTTTTTTTTAATGTTAGATCGATAAAGGGGTTGAGATTATTTTGTGGGCGAACTGATTTATGGTGGTTTAGGTTGGTGAATGGGAACGAAGACAATGGGATCTCAAGGTGCTGGTTACCGCAGTGATGGTGGTGCTACTGCTAATAATGGTGGACGCCAATGGTCTCAAATGGAATACAGCCTTCATTTCAATATACAACAAGTAAGGAAAGACTTGATTTTTTCTTTAGTAGTTTAGTTCTTCAATGCAAATTCAGATTTACTTTTTTCTTAATCCTGTTTTCTCTCACACCCAGATAGTTTTTTTGTTGACAAGATACATCCATGTCGATCTCTTTGTCTCACCCAAAACTAAAGACTGAAGTATGCGCGTATGGCAACGGAGGGAGCTGATAATCACTTTTTTGGCTACTTCACGAAGATCGTTTACGTTTTTTTCTATTTTATTTCTTTGCCTAAACTTATTACTATTTTTTACACTTTTTGTTGCTGCAGGTTAATCAGTAGTACTCTATCTGCTCTCTTCTTTTAGTGTTTGTCAATGTTAAAGAAATCGCAGGTACTTCTCTTCTTTTTCATTTTTGTTGTTCATCAATTCTTTATACAGTCACGCAGTTTATCTACTCGATCATATTAGTTGGAATGCTTTGATTTTCAATTAAAAAGTAGCCTATTTGATCATTTTTGTTGTTTTGATCCGCAAAATACTAACCAAGAAACTCGAGGAGTAAGTGGCAGTCCTCATAACTAGAGCATCATGCTATTAATTTGGCGTACACATTCACACAGATACCCATTGAATTTGAATTATTCATATGTTAACTGAACCCATGTGTATGTTTGATTATTAGATTATTGATGACTGCTTTTCGGGAGTTTTTAGGATGGACATTGGTGATCTTTTATATGTGCAACCTTTGAGAAATCGGTTTAGGAGTCCATACTCATAGTCATCATAAAAATTTGACGTGCACCCTTTTTGCCTTTGGGGAACTCAAAGCTCAAATAGGTAGCTTCAAACTATGTATAAAGTAGCTGCACTAATGACCAGTTTATGAGGAATCAATGAGAGCACCGAAAATATCTCCAAGATGGGTGGACTGTGTCAAAAATGTTTCTTTTGGAAGGAGGGTGGGTTAACTTTTTCACAGAGGTTTCATTTTTAGCTTGATTAGATTTAATGCTCCATTTGGTGACATTTTCGTGTGCTCTCATTGAATGGATAAATTCATATATCATCTAGAGTTGGGTTTGAATCATCAATGGTGCTCAAAACCCCGGGTTAGTGTCTTTGTCATGATTTGTTTGTTCTTCCTACCAAAAATTTGCATCTGTTTGTTCTCTGATCCTATTTAAATGTCTTTTTTCTTGGTGTTGTTCTAGGATTTGGCTTTATGCGATGCGCTGAAAGAATTTGTTTTTTTCTAGCGGCATGTCAATAAATGGTGTAAATATCATGGAGCCAAAGTTGAGCAAGGAAATAGATACTACATATGTGGTGAAAGAAGGGGTTTTAGTTGTGTTTCAAAACATGGCTACATATTGTTTGGTTATGTTATTTTCTTTGAGATCACCCCTGTAATGAAATGAATCAATGTCTATGACATGCATCGATACCAATGTCTATACAATAAAAAAGTTTCCTACTTCATTTGATCGAAATTTTATCACTGAGCACGCGGCAACGTGCAACGCACGTCGCCTTACACTAGTTAAGACTAAAATGGGTTGGCTAGATGGTGGTTAAAGTTGGTGGTTTGGTTGGAAATGGAGAGACAAATGAACAAGAAAGTGTAAAGGTGGCCAAATGAACAAGGGTTGTGCTATTTATAGACAAATGAGAGACCTCTCCCTCCCCTCTTAAAATTTTCGGTGCATACACCCTATGTGGGCCGAAACTTGCTACTTAAGGGAGTAATAAATGAGCTTTAAATGCTCACTAGGTTAGATACAATGCATGGGTGTACACCTTGCACTCTAGTTTTAGGTTAGGCTTAGGTGTTCTATACTTGCAAGCAAAGTAAGTGTGGTAAAGTACAAGGAATCTAGGTTAGAAGTAGTAGTGGGGAAAAAAATATGCTCTTGGTTGTGTAGGTTTTTGCATGGTCACCTTTGTTATGGGGTGTTTTTAGGAGCTTATACACACAAAATGCATATGCTTGCATTAACTAGCTAGGGGTAGGCTTTCATAGGCTCATATAGGAAGAATATTCTTCCCTAAAACATGGAACCATGTTTCATGGGACCTTGGAGGCCAAGTCTTCTAGTCTAGTGTAGGCATAGGTTTGTAGCATGTGAACAAATCCAAGCAAACATGTGTTAGGCTCTTAAGGAAAATTCTTGGGCAACTTTAGAGCAAAGTTGGGCACCCTTTCCCCCTCTCATATGGCTGCCCTCTCTCTCTCTCTCTCTCTCTCTCTCTCTCTCTCTCTCTCTCTCTCTCCATGTGCACTAAATGTTCCCCATGTGCCACCAATTGCTAGGAAGTTTCCTACATTAATGAAGTACATGCACCTAAAATACTTGGAGGGTAAGTAACTTTCTAGTAGGGTTTAGGGTGTTAGTTATACACACACATATATATTCTAGCACAAAGAAAATAATTTATTGGCCCAAAATAGTATTTTCCAAAATAATTTTAAGAAATTTATTAGAGAAAATATGAAAATCAATTTTGTAAACGAAATTTTTATTTAGCAAAAATTCGGGTCGTTACAATTGTAATAGCCATTCTGCCAGGCACCACTCCAAACAGTTGCATGCTTGTTCCGACTTCTTTCCGAACAGTCATGACTGTACGGTTTCGAATGGGTTCGTACCTCTCCGTTCAGGTGCCTGTTTATCTATAAATAGGACCCTTCTTCTCTCATTCTTTTAACGAAAAATTATGCATTGCATAGCGCATTCATCATCAAAATTCTGAGAGTTCTGCATAGTTTTCTGGTTCGCATACCGATCAGATTGGAGTGCTACTTCCGTTCGGTGAAAATCGAGTAGTCCTGGGAAGCAGACATCCAAGTATTCCATCAGCATCATTGTGGAGGGCGAATTTGCTTTAAGAACAGAATATCAAATACTCGCCTCAATTCGTCACAATTTCCCAATTCAAGGTGTCTTGAAATTGGTTCGGTATGATTTCTGTTTTTAACTTATTGTTTTAAATTTTTGTGTTTATTTCCAGATTTTTCGTAACCCGGTTCCAACAAAATCAAATTCAGCTTTCTAGCCAGCAAAAGACTGAGAAAATTACTTTGACATCATTGGAAAACAGAAACTTATCCAAAATCTTTTTTGGAGAAAATGTTTGGTTGTCACAGGAAACCATCCACGACTTGAAAAAGAAGTGCGTAGGACATGTAGCTTTTAAGGGTTTAAGAATAAAAGTCAGCTTGTCACAAGTTGACTATGGACTGCATCCATTCATTTCGAGCCATTTTCGTCCTATTTTGGGTCCCCTTCAATGAAAGGAAAATAAAAGGAAGGAAAATAAAAGGAAGGAAAAAAGAAGAAAATAATGAGGAAATTTTTTAGTTAAAATAATGTAGTTTAGTTATTTTTCCTATCTTTTTCCTCTCAAACCAATCAAAGGAAGAGGAAAACTTCTATTTTTCTTTCCTTTCGTTTCCTTTCCAAGGTATCAAACAGACCGTAAATTCATTCATGACATAAAAGGGTTGTTCACAAAATTGAACTAAAGTTAAAACCGATTTATTGCGCTTTACGAAATATGTCACTCTCAAACAAATCCAATCACAGGTTTATTGAATACACATCTATCGAAACACGTTTATTAAATATCATGTTGATTGAATACACATATATCGAAACACATTTATCTTAAATAAATAAATTGAACAATCACAGGTTTGTACCACTAAAAAAATATTTTAAAACTACAATAAGTTATTAGAACTATTTGTGTGAGACCCGAAAATAAATCTCACACGTTAAGTCCGTGTATTTTCGATACCCAAGTTTATCAAGTGTTGATTTTAGCAAAAGAAAAATTGAGCCTTAAATATTAGAGGGGGCAATGTTTAACCCAACCCAACCCAACCCAACCCATAGTGTAATATGGATTATGTATGGGTTGGTCCTTTGATGAGTAAATACATCACTGCACATTGTCATTACCGTTCTTCGGAAATTCCTCACAATCTTCCAATTTCCTCCATGCTCTCTCTCTCTCTCTCTCTCTCTCTCTCTCTCTCTCTCTCTCTCTCTCTCTCTCTCTCTCTCTCTCTCTCTCTCTCTCTCTCTCTCTCTCTCTCTGTTGATCCCACCTCACTTCCACATTAGGTCCCAAAATTAAGTTGTTTATGATCTTTATTTTGTGTTTTTTTTTATAACACAAAAAGGACTGGCACACGAATTAAATTATTCAATTTTGAGTTTGTGTTTACTTGTTAAAAACTCGTCAAGATTGTTTCATGAACAAACGAAAATTTAAAACAATTTTTCCGAATCTCGTTAAATCAAATTAAGTTCAGAAGTAACGTCTCAACTCGTTCAATTTTCCCATGTATCTAAGATACTCGAGATCGGTTTATTCAATCCACATTAACCGTCCCTGATCGAGATGTTATTCTATTAATATTTTATCCATTCACCACATCACGGCTCTGGCATGCTTCGGGTTCTGCGAGAGGGGTTTGCTTTCTTTTTCTTTCATTCGTCTCTAATTCTATTTTTATCTCTTAAAATTTCAAATTCATTGGTCAAGGATCACCACACGTATCGGTTACATATCGTTGATTGTCATTTTCACAAAGTTCATCTGATTTTCGGTAAATTGAAAAACAAAGTTAAAAATTTTATAAACTAACAAACCAAAAGTTTGAAACAGTAAGATAACTAATTAGGAAAGGCGGATGGTAGTATTTCAAAGTGAAGATTTACTACAAAGATGAAAGGGGTCTGACATGATTCCGTTTTCAAGCGCCACTTTGATTCACGGATGTCGAATTTGGAAAAAAAAAAAAAACCTGACAACTACAAACTTTTTTCGTTATCCCATGAATTGAACGAGCACAATACTAATTGTTTATATGTGTATGTAACTATTTCCCAATAATTTTAACTTTAATGAGTACTACCATACAACTTCAACACCACAATTACACAAAAATATCACCTAAACACACTTTATGGTACAAGTGATTTGACCTCCTCTGTTAACTCCCCAACAGAAAGCAATCATTGAACCAAATGGTGTGGTTAGACCCTAACTAGAGTTAATTAACGAGTTAGATGCCTCAGATTGGATTTGGCTGGCAATCCCATGTGCCGACAGCCACCTCCTTCATGTGAGCTCCTGCAACTTACTCGGGACCAGTTTTGGGGAAAAATTCAAAAAACCCCCCCAACTTTGACCTTAATGTCTCATAGACACCCCAACTTAACAAAACTTCAATTAAGCTCCTGAACTTTAACTCCGTTGATCAATTAACCACCTACCGTCTGATTCTATTACGTGACTAACGGTACCCGCTGATGTGGAGTTTCACAGAGGGATGGAAAAGTTAGAAGGGTTACATGGTGGAAGTGGAGGGAAACACCAGTACATTTGGAGGGAAAATGCTGATACTTTTACCCCAAATTTGGAGGGAAACACTTTGGGTGGTATCTACAGAACCTTTTTGTCCCATACTTTTTCTTCAGAACCCTTTATTCCCATACCTTTTCTTCAGTAACTGGTCTCCACCATCAGTAAAAGACAATTCTCCTAGGGTTTGCTAACCTTTTTCTTTTTACAAAGATTAGTGATAATCTACTCAAAATCGAGGATGGTTTGGCGTGTTAGGTTGGAAGGTGGTCCTCCTCCATTGTACGGTATGTATTGATAATGTCAGACCAAATTTGTGGGACCCAAAGTCCAATGATATTTTAATAAATGGTTGAAAAAAAATTGCATTTTGCTTTGTATATTTCTGTTCCTAAATTCTTTAATGGCAGCTATGAATTCTTTAATGGATTAGTGCAGGGTTAGCTTTGCTACTGGCTATACCAGAACAATCTGTTCATGCATTAGTTTATGCATTAGTCGATTTCTTTACTGGTAGTTACTTTCCATGTGTTGTTTGTCAAATTACTGCAGATCATTGTCAACCTCACTTCACAATAATAATGCATTACGGTGGTACAATTCAGGGTACGAACTATGTTGGGGGTTGCATTGGGTTCATTGACTATTGCGAAGAGGATGAGTTGGGAATTATCGAACTTTCTAACATGGCTATAGAATTAGGGACATCATTTAGTAATGACTACTATTTAATGGTTAATGGATATTTTTCAGTGATGAAGTCTGACATTGATGCATTAAGAATGTGTATGTTGGTGGGTTCTAGTAGGAATGTGGACGTGTTTGCAGTGTGCAACAAGGTAGATGTATTGGCCACCCAATGTAGTCAAAATGTAACTGCTATTGATAGGCCAACAAAGACTATAGAAGTTGATGTGGTTCATATAGAAGTTGAAGAACAGGAAAAAGTTCAAGATGATGATGAAGATACTGATGACTATGACCCAGACTCCATGTCTTCTGATTATGAGTATGAGGAATTTGAGAATAGTGACTGTGGACTTGAAGATGATGATGTCTTGTTTGAAAGTAATGTAGATGATGAGGTGGAGTTTGCGGGATTAGATGAGGATAATGTTGGAGATGACAATGATACTGCATTTATGGGGGATGACAGTGATGATGACACTGATGAGTTGGTTAGCCTCAGCAGTGAATCAGATTCTGATGATGGTGGGAGTAAAAGGAAACAAAGGAAAATCAAACACCCCATTTTTAATGAGAATTGTGACATGTTGAACCCTGTGTTCTCTTTAGGGATGGAGTTTAAAACCCACTTGATTTTCAGGGAGGCAGTCAAAGAACATGCAATAAAGCTTGGTAGGAAAATCAAATTTATAAAGAATGACAAAAAGAAGGTGAGTGTTGTGTGTAGAAAGGGGTGCCCATGGTATATCTATGCATCCTATGTCAAGGCAGATGGGGTTTTTAGAGTCAAACATTACATTGGTCAGCATAAGTGCACTAGGTCATACAATGTCCCATGGGTTAGTACTAATTGGATAGTGAAGACATACTCTAAAAGGATTGCCCAAAACCCCACATGGCCAATTAAATCCCTAGCTGATACAATTGAGGCTGAAAACACAGTCCAAGTTGATAGGCAAAAGGTATTCAGAGCAAAGAGGAGAGCACTTGCTATACTTCAAGGAAATGCAGCACAACAATTTGCTGAACTGTTTGGGTACATTGATGAGGTAAAGTCTTCCAATCCTGGGACCACAATCAAGGTAAAGACCAAGGCAATTAATGGATCTGAGAATGAGGTAAAGTTCAAGAGGCTATACATTTGTTGGGGCTCATTGAAGAAGGGGTTTACTCAATGTTGCAGGCCAGTGATTGGGTTGGATGGATGTCATCTTAAAGGACCTCATGGTGGGATATTGTTAACTGCCGTGGGGATAGATGCAAACAACTGCATCTACCCTTTTGCATATGCAGTGGTAGAAAAGGAGAAAAGAAAGACATGGTTATGGTTCTTAGAGTTACTAAAGGAGGACCTAAATGTTCAAAACTCTCATATGTATACATTCATGACAGATAAACAAAAAGGGTTGATTGATGCTGTGGGAGAGCTGTTCCCAAATGCAAGCCATAGGTTCTGTGTGAGACACTGTACAACAACTTCAAAGGTGAGTTTAAAGGGCTATTGTTAAAGGATTTGTTATGGAAGGCAGCAAGGTCATCGACTGTTGCTGCATTTAAAAGGGCAATGGAAGAGATAAAGAAGGCAGACCTGAATGCATTTAAGTGGCTCAATGCTAGGCCTGCTATAAACTGGAGTAGGAGCCATTTTGATACATTTCCCAAGTGTGATATCCTCTTTAACAACCTTTGTGAGAGCTTCAACTCTGCCATTCTCCCAGCTAGGGATAAGCCCATCATTACTATGTTGGAGAGGATCAGAACCATTCTAATGGAGTCCACACAAAAAAGGAAGGCTGCAATGATGAGGTGCAAAGACCCTATATGCCCAAAGGTAAGGAAGAGACTTGACAAACTTAGGGAACATAAGGGATGGATACCAAGGTACTTTGGGAATGAACAATTTCAGGTTGAGGGACCAAATGAGCAGTACAAAGTTGACTTGAAGAATAAGACCTGTGGTTGTAGGAGGTGGGAACTATCTGGCATCCCCTGTGTGCATGCCATTGCTGCTTATAACAAGTTGGATAAGGATCCAATGGAGTTTGTTCACAATTGCTACAGTGTGCAAAAATATCTACAGACATATAGTAATGTAATGGGTCCAATAAATGGGAGAGATATGTGGCCAACAGGTGGGTACCCTTTGTTGCTTCCACCTGATGTTAAAAAAAGGGCTGGAAGGCCTAAAAAGGCAAGGAGAAGGGAGCCAGAAGAGGATGGTCCTAAGGAAAACCAAACTAGGTTGAGTAAAAAAGGAGTGAAGATGACTTGTAGTAACTGTGGCAAAACTGGTCATAATAAAAGAGGTTGCAAGAATGCATCAACAATAGGTGGAGAAGCAAATGCTGCAGTTGGAGAAGAAACAGATGGAGGAGGTGGACAAGCATTCAATGTACCAATTTATGTAAGTGTTTACTGAACCATTCAAGTTTTGACCTACACTTTTGTACTCTAACTATTTTCTTGTATTTGAATTTCATTTCAGCCAGAGGTTACTAGTGTTGGTAGTGGTTGGGCAGGTGGAGTGTCATCAAGTGTAGTGAATGTAAGTGAACAAAATATTCATTGCTTTCATGTTGCATATCTTCAATACTTACATTTTTTTGTTTAATGACAGAGTGAGGTGGCTAGTGGACCACGTCCAAGTGCAAATGAAACTGAGAGTACAGGTCTGGTGGATGTACATGTGCAACAGGTTAGGATGATAATAATGTCTGCATATGGAGTGTTTTCATTTAATCATATCTGATATATGTCCAACTCAATGTGCAGGGTACTGGGCACACCATGATGTGGAGGGGTACAAAGCTTTTCTTGACAAGCTCTTCACCAGATGTTGCATGCTCCAACTTTGCCTTTTTCAAATGACTTCACTTAGACGACTGTGATGGACTTTTTGTTTAGAAGAAGTAATGTTATAGCAACAAGTATTTTGTCCAGTGTATTGCAAAAATTGTGGATGTATGTTTTTTTGATTTTGGTCTTTATGTAATGGTACATGAAGGGCAGCCTTTTTGGTAATGCAATGACTTGGAGCAACAAGTATTTTGTAATGAAAAATGACTTGGACCACCAGTTTGTGCAGATATTTTCACTAAAGGGTTACCTGTTTCCCAATTTTCTTTCTTAAAATCCAAACTTATGATTGGCTCACCACCCATAAGTTTGAAGGGGGGTGTTAGAAGAGCTGCTCCAGATGATCTTGTTACCAATTCTACTTCAGCTATGGCAGCTCCAGATTGAGCAAAACTCTTCTGCATGTGTTTTGGAACATTAGTGAGTTGTCTCTCTGAAAACTAGTGAGGTCTCACTAGTTTTCTAAACTATCTCTGAAAACTAGTGAGGTCTAACTAGTTTTCCTTAATTAGTGAGATCTCACTAGATTCATTTGATTTTATCACTTTTATCATCTACAATACACTTGACAATGGAGGATTTACTTGTGCTAGCTACAGATTTAGTTGTTCAATAAGGCTGCAACATTTGATTAGGGAAAAAAAAATTCAATGCACATACACAAACTAACTATTTTCCATTCCATTCCATTCATGATTCATACATTACATAAGCCCAGGCACTCCATTAACAGGATTTCAACACAGACCAAAAAACATTAAAAAACCAAACCAAACCCATCCCAACACCTACTTCTACCACACACACCTAGCCAAGCCGAATTTGAACCCCAAACCCAGGGACCAAAAATCAAAAGAGTATTTTCCCAAACATCCAAACTGCAACAATGAACCAAGTTGTAGCAAGGTAAACCTTCATCTTCATCTGTCTAGCCTTGGTACTTTGAAGCTCAATCTCCAACCTATTCACCCTTCTAAGCAGCCCAGGTATGATTTGAATGGACCTTCGACACATGGGGGGGTCCACCCAAGAAAAGTCCTTGCAATCTGAGTTTGTGCAGCTCAAGAACCTCCGGCCTGGGTTGGTATCTGTCCAGGAAGTTTGAATCACCTTCAGATTTCCACAGATGACGCAGAGGTTATCCTCGGCATTTGATCTGTTGTGAATGTTGCTGCCACAGCTCATCGTTGGAGAAGATGATTTCAAACGGATGGGAGAGTTGGGATGGATTGTGGAGACTGAGTTTTGGAGGAAGTGAAAATGGAAGAGTTAGGGGAGGATCCCCGTTCTAATAGGGATAAGGGTACAGGGGAAAATGAGGGAATAAATTAGGGCTTTGCATTTTCCCTCCAAATGTACTGGTGTTTCCCTCCACTTCCACCGTGTAACCCTTCTAACTTTTCCATCCCTCCGTGAAACTCCACATCAGCGGGTACCGTTAGTCACGTAACAGAATCAGACGGCAGGTGGTTAATTGATCAACGGAGTTAAAGTTCAGGAGCTTAATTGAAGTTTTGTTAAGTTGGGGTGTCTATGAGACATTAAGGTCAAAGTTGGGGGGGTTTTTTGAATTTTTCCCCCAGTTTTGTCTACTACAGTATCATCTTCCGAGGGTGTACCACTTTTTCATCCTATCGTAAATCTTTCAACTTTTTGAGGTTTTTCTCTCTCTCTCTTATACTATGAATAAACTTTTGGTCTATATTTTTTTTACTTTTTCGAATTCTCTTGTAGAGATGAATGATACTCCTATGATAACAAATTCAACCCAAATCTAATAAAAATAAAGAAAAAAATGAGAAAAAACAAGTTTGTTGTTCGAATATATGTGAGTGATAAAGAAGGCCTCTGAAGCAATTCCGAATCACCTATAAAAAAATGCCTTTGAAGCACTATTTGGCGGTGCCCCATGAGCACTGGGTAATCACTCGCTGAGTTTTTTTTTTTGAACGGCTGAAAGGGTGGGAAGAGGCGACTAGGCAGCAGCTCCTCTTGAGCGTGACCATAGATGTTCTCGACTGGCTACAGAATGTCGAATTTTTGAGTCACAGCTACTGCCCGAAAGACGCATTTGTCACCACAACACCACCTAAGTACTAAATGAACAAAGGACCCTCCACGCTAGTCTCGCAATTGGCGGGACCTTAGATGGATCGTGTACGGAAGGGAGAGAGCCCTTAAGTCCACTCACCCTTGCCATCAGGCTACCACCTTCGGTGTTATCACTCCTTGATATTGAAAATGCATTCGAAGCACTATGTGGTGGTACTCCAGGAGCACTGGATAATCTCTCCCCTCCAATCTCACATGCCGTGGTAGACACTCGCTGTTTCTCATAGATCTCTCAGTTTGCATAATATTTTAGTACCAGATCCTAATAAAAATCTTCACCAAATTCCCAGATGAATGTTTCGATAATGTGATAGTACTTGAAAAGTGACATTTTTACCCCTGTGTCTCTGATATTCACATGCATTGTGTTGTATGAAATGACGAATGTAGCCTTATCATGTGAAATTTTAATCAATTAGCTGGGCTTTTCCTGTCTGACATTAGGCTTGACAATTATTGATGCTTAAACGTGCACCCTTACGCCATTTTAATTAATAGGTTGGCTTTCAACTCAATCCTCCCATTCTTTTCGATATTCAAGTTGCGAACTTTATTTTTTGTTAAGAGAGGAAAACGAGTGCATATAAATCTAGTTTTAGTTCCCTTTTGCTTTCTATTCCTTTAAAATCAAGAAATAGCTAGGGATTTGAGAATTTTTTTTCGGAAGCAGAATTGTCACTTATAACCATGCACCGAGGTGGTTGTTGGGTTTGCCAAGGTGAGTTTTGAAACTTCGTCAGTGGCGGAGCCAAAAATCAAAGTCGAAGGGGGCCGGATTATGAAAGAAATCTTTATATGATGATTTTTTTAAAAACTAAATCGAGTTTTAACAGGATGATTTTGAGAAATTAAAAAATTAATCTCGAGGATTTTTGTTATCATATCACTCAACGAACTGAGTATCATTATTGCACGGTATCATTCACCATAATTTAGTGTTCTCAAAGTAAAAAAAAAATGTAAAATATATTCCAAAATATGAAATTCGGGGGGGCCGGGGCCACCCCCGGCCTCTACATAGATCCGCCCTTGAACTTCGTGCTCTCCACGCGGTGAATACGCTTGTGGTAGTAGACCTTGTGAACCAATTACGTGTGTGAGGCTACTTTTATTCAAGTCGCAAGAGCACCTCTCAATCGAACATGCCTAAGTGATTAAGAACCTCTGTGGTCACCCCCAAAGGGGATAACTAATAGTTGCCCCTTTCTAATCGTCTTAATCAGCAAAAACAAATTTTGACTTGTGAAACTATTAAAGTTTGTTTGGTTTATTACAGGTAAGATTTTCAGATAATTAAAGTTTGTTTTTTTAACCTCTAATGGACTCTTATTTAATTTGTTGCTACTTTTTACCTCTTCATGTGGTTTTAGATAAGAATTTCTACAATTGCGATTCAAGTTAGAACAAAATCCAAATAAAGACAGAAAAATAAATTTTGACTGGGTGGTTAGAGATATAAGATAAAGTTAAGGAGAAAGTAAATGAAACTTTTTGTGTTTTTTATTTAAACAATTTCGTCACTTCATCACCTAATAAACACTGTGGAAGGATATCTAAGGTTAAGTCTGCTTTGTTTGGTATACCTAAAAATCTTAACTTTTTTAAGACAATTTTCTAACTTCTATTGATCATTTTGTTCAATTTTTTCCCTTTTTAGATTCTTGATACACTGCAGAAACATACAATAAATTTTAAAGAAATTCACTAAATTATGACAACAAGAAACGATATATGTTTTGCTTTTCTTTCTACAAGTAATGATGATAATTAATTTGAGTTTGCTCCATTTACTCTATTTATTTTTTAATGAAGACGAAAATGAGTAAAAAAAATTATGTCGTTTTGACTTATTTTTGTCTTTCTTCAAAAAAAAATTTGGATCATAAATTTTTACTTTTTCGGTTCCTCTCGTCGAGACAAAACAATAATAAACAAAAAATTGATGCAATACTAAATAATGTAAGAAAACAAACAAATAAAGAAAAAAAAAAGTCAAATTTTATCAAACCAAAATTTATTGATAAAAAAAACCCAAAAAAAAAACGAATGAAATTTTTATTAAACTGTGAAACGAACAGAATCGTCAGACTTCCAAAACCAAACCAAACCATTTTTTTCCCTTGGTTTTTTTAGCCTATTCGGGTTTTTTCAATTTTTATTTCACCCCCTAAAAATTAGTCCTTTGCGATTTGACACTCTATTATTACGCCATAAAATAAAATGGGAAAATTTTAAAATACCCCCCAATCTTTGACCCAAATTTCTCATCAACTCCCAAACTTTCAAAAAAATCAATTTTACTCCCAAACTTTTATTACTTTATCAAACTTACTCCCACCATCTCAATCCGTGAAAATCACTAACGGAAATTGCTGAGTTGGACTAACCGCTCAGTTAAATCAACCATTTGGCTCTTTATTTTCTTACAGGTGGCACCACATGTACACTAATTAAAAAAAAAAAAAAGAAACTGCCACATGTAAAAAAGAAAAAGGAAAATCACACCCACCCAGGTTATCAAACACACCCTAGGCTTTCTCTTTGATCCTTTGTCAGAGTAATGGAGGCACACGCCACCACCGTCAACGACGAAAGAAAACACAAGACCACACCAAGGTCTCTTATCAGTTTCGCCGCTCTAACAGCCTTCACCCAACTTCCTTCAAATTCCTTCGAATTTAGTAGAAATAAAGGAAGAAGAATTGAAGGAAAATGAAAGGGGTTTTGAAGAAGTCATCTAGAGAGAGAGAGAGAAAAGATGGGTCTGATCAATAGGGCATTTTTGCTGATTGGGGTGGGTGTATGCGTGTGTGAGAGAGAGAGATGGGTCTGATCTGGGGTGGTGAGAGAGAGAGGTTTAATTTCGATAAAAAAAAAAAGAAGAAGAGAAAGATGGGTTTAACGGTTTGTTGCACCGTTCTTATCCATGTCATCAAATTTCGTTAATGAGTTCACGGATTGAGACGGTGGAGTAAGTTTGATAACGGAATAAAAGTTAGAGAGTAAAATTGACTTTTTGTGAAACTTTGAGAGTCAATGAGACATTTGAGTCAAATTTTGGGGGTATATTGAAATTTTCCCAAATAAAATATTCCCCAATCGGTGGCACACGCATCGTTTGCCCAGAAGCAAGTCAAAGGACATTCCCGTCATTTGACAAAGGTCATATACGTAAATCCAGTTCTGTTAATTTAAAAACAATCAAACCTCCATTAACCCCACTCTAAAAACTTATCTTGACCGTCCAGTTCTACCATCAGACGGCGTCAATGGATCATGAGTAATAAGAGGGAGAGTAATAACCTGAGCCGTTCGATATCA
>CM029270.1:15760461-16098849 GCA_016920895.1 Vaccinium myrtillus | reverse complement strand
TATCACCGTCACCCTCCCCACCCGCAAATATAAAATGGTTAACTCTCCTGTCCACACCCGCTCACTCTCTCACTCTCTCTCTATATCCCTCTATCCGTCGATCGAGTGATTTCGATCGACCCTCGCAAACTCTTCATTTCCTTCAAACAGGTAAACATTTCTTCAGTGTTTTTTCGTCAGTTCTTGATTCAATTTCTCTTCATATATATTGCTCTGCAGTACATCTTTACCTGTGATGGAGAGTTGGTGAGTGAAGTTATGTTTGATGTGCCCATTACAAGGGCCGAGCCCGGGCTTGGGCCCGTGATTTGATCGGAATCATTCATTTTGTTGGATCTGTTAGATGGACAATTGTACATTTTGAATAAATCATCAGTTAGTCACATGATCCGATCACATTTGTTGTTAACGAATTGGATGGTTATATATTGAGAAAAGGTTATATAGGGAGTCCTTCTAGAACGGGATTCCCGTTTCCGGACCTCCATGATCCAAATATTTTTTTGGCGATCCGAGCCGTCCAATGTGTTCAGAAGGTGTTTTCAAGCGTCCACGCGGGAAATCTTCAAAAAAAAATACCGGGAAGGGCTTGATCCAAGCAGTTTTCGCAAAAAATGTATACTGAACACATTGGACGGCTCGGATTTTCCTAAAATAATTTGCAACACAAAAAAAATCAATTTTTTCTTATTTTCGGGAGGTGTGGACTAGAAGTTTTTCGAGGTTATATATATATGTAGTTAGCTGCCAAAGTTTGACGAGAACCGGTAAAATGAACGGTTCATGATCAAATATCGGTCCTCGGGATCGGCCTCCATTTGAGCACTGGAATTTCATTTGTTTTAGAGTAAATTTTTATGATTTGAGTGAGTTCTGTGACAGATCTTTTGAGTGTCTTAGATCCTATGTAGGCTTATTGTCAGTGCATGTATACACTGCCAGAACTCCAAATGAGGACTTTTTACGCAGTACGATTGAGATACAGAGGCAGATCTAATGAAGATGGTCCAAATTTTATATGGTCTATTACCTTTGTGTTCAAAGTTGGAACAGATCCCCTCTAGTTATTATGGACTTGTAAGGTCCATTTCAGAGTGCATTATGGGACATGTACACCAATTTCCTTAAAATAGGTTAACTAGTTGATGAAAATTGGGGGTGCATTATGGGATGGATCTAATCACTTCGAATATCACTTCTAGATCTGTTGATGAACTTTCCATTTTGTGTCACGATACATCCTATTTTCTCAATTTTTGAGTGTGGATTATATGTTAAACAATTTTTGTTATCGTAGTGTGCATGCAATCCTTCTTCTTATGTTTTTAATGAACGATTTATGTTGCACCAGAATTTCCTCTTATATATGATTTACTAAAAGAAAGCTGTCTTTTTGGGTTGCTAGATCTTATGGATTATCAATTCATCAAATTTAGAATTAGTATGGGCCCTCTAATTTGAATTACTTCACAGTCTTCAGTATCTTTTTACATTATAGATCTTAGCATTATATCTCTGAGTTTAAATTATTTCCAAGTTACCAAGTGTAGTTGGAAACTGGGAATTCAGCAGATTTTTATTGTCCAATTTAGTGTCGGTGTATTGAGTTTGTTACCTCTCACTAATTGTCAGGAAAAATGAGAGAAATCCTCCACGTCCAAGGTGGCCAATGTGGAAACCAGATCGGATCAAAGTTCTGGGAAGTTGTTTGTGATGAACACGGCATAGACCCGACTGGAAAGTATGTTGGGACCTCTGATTTACAACTAGAACGTGTCAATGTATATTACAATGAGGCCTCTTGCGGGAGATTCGTTCCTCGTGCTGTGCTCATGGATCTTGAGCCTGGCACCATGGATAGTGTCCGAACTGGTCCCTATGGCCAGATCTTCCGCCCTGACAACTTTGTCTTCGGTCAGTCTGGTGCTGGAAACAACTGGGCAAAAGGACATTATACTGAGGGTGCAGAACTTATTGATTCAGTTCTTGATGTTGTGAGGAAGGAGGCTGAGAACTGTGACTGTCTTCAAGGTACCTTACAACTCTTTGATTTTCTTGCAGATTTACTACTTGAATTTACATGTTCTTTCCCTTTATTTTCTGAGGGTCGCTGTCTATTTGGAAGTTTGTGGAGCTTATGTATGGGAATATTTAAATTTTACATTGGGAAACTACCAAAGAATTTTGAACCCTGTACAGCCTGCGTTCTCCTTTCATATGGAGGGACAATCAGTAAACTCTTTTGACCCCCAGGCCCCATTTATTTTAGCTGGATTGAAGTAGAGGATTGAACCATTAGTCCATGGAGACCACATTTTTTTCATTTGGTTGGAACTTTTGTCGTCAGTATCTAATATCCGTTCGGTATAAAATCCTGCAAAGCACGGAAATACCATGGATGATGCAATGTTATTACTCCTCACAGTGTTTTAGTTGTTTAAGAGTATCTATCTGATTTACGTAGCTAATGCTGCATAATGTATTATGTTTTTGCAGGATTCCAAGTTTGCCACTCGCTGGGTGGAGGAACTGGTTCAGGGATGGGTACCTTGCTAATCTCCAAAATTAGGGAGGAATATCCTGACAGGATGATGCTCACATTCTCTGTGTTCCCATCACCAAAGGTCTCAGATACAGTGGTTGAGCCGTACAATGCTACACTTTCTGTTCATCAGCTTGTCGAGAATGCAGATGAGTGCATGGTGCTTGATAATGAAGCTCTGTATGATATCTGTTTCAGGACTCTTAAGCTCACCACTCCTAGCTGTGAGTATACTTCACTCTCTTGTCAGGTGTCAGCATGGCATATGTCTGAATGGTTTTAGCTTTCTTGAATGATATATTGTGCTACGTTTATTTCTTGATTGTCTGAATAACTTATCTTCATCTATAGAATTGCATCATTTACATATGTGTGAATAAACATATCTTTTGGCTGTCAGTTAGAAGTTTTCAGAGGTGTATGAGTTGCATTTTCAGTTCTTAAATGTTTTAGTGGATAATAGCCATTAATGTGCTCTTTTAAGGTTTGATATTTTATATTGAAATAGGGTTTTTCCTTGAAAAAATGCCTCCCTAAATTATCTATTTTAGGTTTAGTAATTTATTTGTTGATTTGAATAAACAAACAATGGTTCTGTATAAAAGAGAACGATACATATTTCCGCCAATTATGTGCTTTTGCCCTGCTGTCACAGTAGGTTGCAGGCTCTTTGAGCCGAGATATTGTAAAACTTGTTTTGCATCACCAGTGGTTCCCTGGGTTTTGTTGTGATGTTGAAACAAAGATGGATTTACCCATGTGCGAACCAGACTTTTCAGTTGCAACAACAACGTGACATGGGATCCACAGTATCATATCATGTTTGTTTATATCTGGCTGGTTGGTGGAAATCTTTGCATCCGATATGTTCTTGCTGGTTGATCTTATTGGGATTTCAATTCTGCTACATAAAAAAATATCTAGTAATGTTGGTGGTCAATGCATTTGGGAAGGTCTCGACTCTCCTGAGATAGAATTCACTAGAACACAGAAGATTAGAAGCGCTATTACCAGATTTGTGTTGGGAAGTATAAATCTACTTTACTTGCTGATTCTAATAATTAAGCTGCATGGTCTGAAATGTATCACAATATCTACACATTTTTTCCCCTTTAAACACAGTTAAAAACAATACATCTTTATTTGTCCCCTCTCCCTCTGTCTTCTGTCATATTAAAGTACTAAGATAGGATACCATCTTATGTGATGCCTTATATGACACATACCTCGTCATGTAAAGGTCCATCCAATATTACACATTTGACTTGCCTTTGTAAGGTGTCATATCAGATGTATCAAAATTTGCTCATCCTAGTTTTGTTGATCACAAAATGGGAAATGCTATCCTTAAAATTTTATTTTCATTTTACTTAGGCCTTGTCATCATTTTTTCCCCCCCTTAAATTGTAGTTGGTGATCTGAACCACTTGATCTCCGCAACCATGAGCGGGGTCACTTGCTGCCTCCGATTTCCCGGTCAACTCAACTCCGACCTCCGGAAGCTAGCCGTAAACCTGATCCCCTTCCCCCGTCTCCACTTCTTCATGGTGGGTTTTGCTCCCCTCACCTCGCGTGGGTCCCAGCAATACCGCGCCCTCACAGTCCCTGAACTGACCCAACAAATGTGGGACTCAAAGAACATGATGTGTGCCGCTGACCCCCGCCACGGCCGCTACCTCACTGCTTCTGCCATGTTCAGGGGCAAAATGAGCACCAAAGAGGTGGACGAGCAGATGATTAATGTTCAAAACAAGAACTCCTCTTACTTTGTGGAGTGGATTCCGAACAACGTGAAATCCAGTGTGTGTGACATTCCTCCCAGGGGACTTTCCATGGCATCCACCTTTATAGGGAATTCGACCTCCATTCAGGAAATGTTCAGGAGAGTGAGCGAGCAATTCACTGCTATGTTTAGGAGGAAGGCTTTCTTGCATTGGTATACTGGGGAAGGAATGGACGAGATGGAATTCACGGAAGCAGAGAGCAACATGAATGATCTGGTGTCCGAGTACCAGCAGTACCAGGATGCAACTGCCGACGAGGAGGGAGAATACGAGGACGAGGAGGAAGAAGGGATAGAGCAAATGTGAAGAGAAGCAAGGACATAAAAGGGATATGAGTACATGTTACTACTGGGGTATGTCAACGCTATTGTGTATTTGAAGATGGGTCTACTGGTAGTCCTATTAGGGCAGTCTGAAAACCTCTCCTGGTTTTCTTTCCTATCTATTCGGTTTATTTGCGATCCTATAATGGCGACGGAGCGAATAAGGTTGGGTATACGGTTGCATGTTCTGGTTCTTTGCTACCTTTTTCTTTTGCTACCTTGTGTCTGAATTTCGGAGTTGTCCACGTTTTGTGTTTCATGTAGTGAACCATTGCTCTGTTTTCTGTCTTCAATGTTATGGTATGCAATTCTGGCTTTTATTGTCTATTTTTTATTTTTCTATTTGAGATTTCTCCATTGATGTAGAACATTAGGGTCCACTGCCTTTTAATGTTTATGGTTGCGAGTTGATATTTGTGCAAGAAGTGATAGTTGGCGGAAAGTCACTTTAGAGCATCATTATCAGACACACACAAAAAAAAACACTAAATTTAACTTCAAAAATATATTTTTATAATTTAGCAAGTCACTTTTCAAAAAATTCACAGAAGCAGACTCTCTATTCTAATCTTACTATATTAAACTATTCTTCCTTTATACTCCTACTCCCCAAAAGTAATATATATAAAAAAGAAAAAGGTGAATAGTGCATAATAGTGTCGTTGGTGCGTGAACAGTAGCGACTCAAATTTGTGCAGGTACTGTAGCAGAAACAAATTGGTGAGGGAAGATAGGAATGCTGATTTTTTGAGATTTGGGGAGAGTTGTCTCTCTATTTTTTAGCTCAAAAGCTAGTTTAGGTAGGCTGATCTTAATGCTCTTAGGGGGTGTTCCACTAAACTAGTTTTTTTTTTTAATAAATTGATTTTTCACGGTTTTTTTATGTGATGTATTGTGAAAGAATGACCTGTCTCGGTTTTTGAAAAAAATAATTTTTTTTAGTAGAACACCCCCGTCTTGTGTGATCCATTCAAATTAGAATTTTTGGATAGAAATTTTGTTCACCCACCCTCTTTTTTTTTTTTTTTTTTTTTTTTACCGATGTGATTTGTTAGGAGCCATACAAAACTGGATATTACTCGATTAAAAACTCAATTTGGCTCTATTCACATCTAGACCTTAAAAATGAATATTCCTCGATTGAACTGAATTTTTGCGTGATTTTATAATAAATCAATCCATACAAAATAACCTATTTTGATTACCGACTCAAAACTTGCAACACACCTCGTTGATTAATGCAAGTAAGGTATGCCTAGGATTGGAGCTAATGTAAAAGGAATTTCAATCTAATCGATCGCAAAATGAAGCTTGAGCAAATTAAGCTATTAATCCAAATTTCAAACTCGATCGCAAAATGAAGCTCGCAAATTAAGCTTGATCCAAACTAGTCGAGCTTTTAAAATGAATGGTTTCGGCATAGTTGAGATCTCACGTAGAGATGACCATTGCGAGTGGCAGGGAAAATGAGAATTGTTACTAAAAAACAATATTATGCTATTTTTCAAAATCTTTTAACTCCATCTGCAGTAGTATTCCAAAATTAACTGCATTTCAAATTCAATAGTTCCGGATATTAGGGTTTACTCCAACAAAAATGCTTGAGCAACACACACTCAACCATACACCATCTCACATGTGGTGGGTCCCACCCGGTGTTTGGAAGACTTCATTCACAACACATTCTCTGAAAATGGATTTTGGTTTTTAGACTTTAGAGAGGATAAGCCAAAAGTACGGTGGAAGGAATTTTTGACTCCTCAATTTTGCTTTTCTCATTTTGGTTAGAAAAAAGACCTACCAAATGTATTTTGTATATCTCTCCCAAATTGCAAATACGTTAGACATATATATCCCAAACACTCTATAAATTCAATAATACATTTTAACCAAAATCAAAAAAGTAAAAAAACAAAACTCAAAAAAAAAAAAAAAAAAAAACAGAAGGTCTCAAACACCCCAAAATCAAGTAGTTGAAAATCACCAAGAGCGCCTTTAATGATGCCATCAAATATGAAGTGACAATTTCAACAACCATAAATAGATTTTCTTCGCAGCTCCAAATGAAATGTCTTTTTCCTTGCTGACATTGGAACAAGGAGTAATAGCAAAGAGATCCACAAATTGGGTCCCCGTTTGAATCAAACGGTGAGACTTTGGTTTGACCACTTCTAACCGTCCGATTGAGCTGAAATTTTGTGGGGCCCCCCGGAAAAATATTTTAAGAACAATGAACGGTTCGGATCACTCGTGTAGGACCCAAAAGCGGGTCCCCGAACGCGATCGGTACATTTTCTGTCCCATTTTTTCTGTACACCCAGCAACGTCCGTTGGTAATGGTAGGAATAGGAGAGGATTTTTAGATGCAATTCTCCAATTCTAGAGATGTTAAAATGTCAGATTAATATTTAAAGAAAATTAGCAATTCAAAATTTGAAGCAGTAGCTTATTTGGGTAATAAACTCCTTCGGACCTCTTCCATTGCCCGTACTACTGCTCCACGGACGATACCACGACAGCAAAAGCCAACAGGACTTTCACGTTGGGCCCCCAAAAAATTTATAAAAGGACTATGATGTTTCAGGTCCGGCCCCGACTAAACAGACTATGATGTTTCAACAAACCGACTACGCCGATGGACTTCCCACCAAAATTAAGTACCTTTTCATATCACCGCACCCAATCTCATTTATAGCTAGGAGAAAACCTCATGTGCCGGACGGGTCTTCCCACTCAAAATTAAAAGTGTTTTATCACCGCACCCAATCTCATTTTAGAAAGAGAGAGAAAAGGAGAAATCTGGGCCGCGCTCAAGCACCACGTGTGCAGTACCATAGTTACACTTTTGTCCATGTCTTAATATTAAGTGAGATTGGAAATGTAATGCCATATCTCTGTGATTCTTATAGTTTAGAACATAATGAAATTGGAACTTAATCTTGGTAATATATTCAACAAAGAATCACATTCTCAAAGACTCAAACAAATTAAGTACGAATCTGATCTCTTCTTTACCTAGTGGTAATTTTAAATTCTAGGCTCATTCGTAAGAAAACAAATGTTAACTGTTTAAATTTTTGAAATAAATACTTTTTTGGTCCAAACATTGGAATAAAATAACATCAGGTATTGAATTGCTAGGAAGTTGACGTTTTGGTAATAAAATTCTCATTCATGTGCAAGATAGCATCCAAATATATATAGCCTGAATGAAGATCTTTTCTTGGGTTTTATCCTTGTCTGCTCTTCACTTTAGCCACTATATTTTGCATTGGACCTTAAAGAAATAGTCAATTTTGTATGTTGGCACTACAACTATTGGACAGTCTTCAATAAAACCGTTACCTAGGGCTGCAAATGAACCAAATCATTCGTGAACTATTTGAAACTCGACTCAATAAAGACTCTTTCGAGCTTGATTCTGGTAGTTTTTCAAAAGATTTTAGCAACTCAGTTGCTAAAATCAACCATGATTTTAGCAAGTGAGTTCAGCATTTGCTAAAATCATGGTTGACTTTAAGCTAAAATCAACCATGATTTTAGCACCTAGTGAACTCATTTGCTAAAATCAACCATGATTTTAGCAACTGGGTTGCTAAAATCATTTGGAAAACTTAATGAACCTAAGCCTCAATTTTATGCTCATTTAATAAATGAGCTAAACATTAACCTGACAATATTCAATTCGATTAAGTTTGCGAACCTGGATTATATATTTATATCTCATAATTTTTTTGGATATTACCTTAAATATATATTTACATGTACATAATGAGAAATTTATAACTATACGTGTAATAATTTTCAAATGTACTACAAACTTATATTTTAAAATGATTTTATAATTTAAAATATGTATGATTTTGTTTATGTACTCCAAAATATCACTGACGGATTCATCGGCCTTGTTGTTAGAGCGTTTTCCTTGGATAGCATAGAAACAAAAGAGTTCTCCCTCCATAATCTAAGTCCTTTTATGCAAATTCTAATTATTTTTAAGTAATTTCGTGTATAATTATTTAAATTGTACCAGTTTACTAGAAAAATCACATGCTTAAATTGGTGCGATATTTAAAAAATCATCCTCTTTTGCCACCCCTTGTAAGTTTTCATCTCGGTCATTTTGAACGGTTATGTGTACATTGTCTTCCTAAATTAGTAGGATTGAATATATCTTCAAAAATTTCAAACATTCAAAACAACCAAACCCATGATTTGGTTTCCATTTTAAACGGATGAAATTTGAAACTAAAAAAAAATATACAAAAAAGCCATCCACAAAGAACGGAAATCATGGTAAACATAGAATACTTTTAGAACTCAAGTCATGGTAGAAATACTAAAACATATAACAGTGTTTATGGTAAAAATTTTGATCCCATTTTTAACTAATTTAATGTTTTCGGATATTCGGGGATGATTTTGACTTGTAACCCATATATTCCAACCGAAAAGAAAAAGTGGGAAAATTTTGAAATTTCAAAATATATTTTGATTCCTTTGTTATTTATCATTTTGATATCATTACACATAATTATGGTAACAACTAAAAAAATATGTACAACACATGAAGCATGGTAAAATAAACAGAACATGGTAAAAAAATATAGTATGCCATAAAAAAACATGGTAAAAAATATAATAACAATGGTAAATTTTACATAATTGACACACTATGAATCATGGTAAAAAAAAGTACGTATATAACAGTGAGTATAATAATTTTGACAGGAACTATGGTAAATATAATTAATCCGATTCATTACCCTGGAATCATGGTAAAAAAATACGTCCCTACCAATAAACATGGTAAATTCGATTGAAGATAAATTTGTATATGAATCAAATTCATCAACATTATATTTCTTTTCAACCATCAACAATAAACCGCATCATCAAAAACTCAATAAAGGACATGAGAATCAAATCAAATCAAATCAAATCATTACCATTGGAGATATAGCGCGAATTAAAAAGGGATAAGTTTTATCCCCCAATCCCTAAATTACAAGGGAGGTCCTCCAAACTTTATATAAGAAATAAAGGACAATATTAGGTTTATTTGAATTTTAAATGAAAGCATAACTCCAAAAAAAGGGACGGGATGATATCATAAGTCTAGGTGAGTTGGAGGATAATTATTTAAGATTGTTGTTTTTCTTTTTTTTCCGTTGTACCAAAAAAAAAAAAAAAATACTAGCAAAACCCCTAGATCTTGTACTGGAAACTGAATATGAAGTTGGGCTTCTCTCTGTCTTTTTGGGCTTCACAACCTTCTCAATTTTGGGCTGACCACTGGACTAGGCATTTACTACTAGTACAAAACTAGTACCGTGGGCCGTGGCATTTGATTTGGGCGGCACATTAGATTTAGATTTTTGACATGGTATCTACTATGACACAAAACCACATTACAGTAATTAATAGGCCCTATATAAAACATCTGAATTATTCTAAGGGCATCCACAGTGGACTCTTAAAATGGCTGCTAAGTGATGCTCCTAAAATTTAGCAAGTCATTCAATCAATTATGGTCTTCAATGGGCTCCCAATACAAGCTCCTAAGCATGGCTCCTAACCCATTAGCTAAATCTAACTATCCTTGTAGCTAGCTCCAAGTGAGACCCAAACCCTTTTAATCCTTTTTTTTATGGGACCCACACTTTTTTATTACTTTCTTCACAAAATAGAAAACTTTCTTGCTAGTCTATTTGGTGCAAAATATATTTAGCAAACTCTGTGAGTCATTAAAGGAAAGTGGAATTAGCTAATGCAGACACCATAATTCAACTTTGGAAATCGTTTTTAAAAAGCCCACTGTGAATGATCTAATTTTTTTATAACCAAATCTCCGAGCTTGCGTACACCTTGTCTAAACCTGAAACCCTGATTATTCAAATATGGTCGGCTTGCATAAATGACCTAATTAAGAGTTAGAAAATACAAAAGGATTCAGGTACTACGTAGATGGCTTCATTCACATTCAAAATCAAAGAAAATTGAACATTGTTGAAAATATTACAAACGCAGGAGTTTACGTACAAAAATTTCGATTGACTAATCTACATATTTTTCAAAGTTCTTGGGTCCATGTGCAAATATTTTGGTTTGAAATGAAAGAAACTCAACATTAGCAATGCAATGAGATGGTAACACCTATCCAACTTGGATAACACAGCCACGAACATTGGGGATGCAAGTGCCCAAAAAAACATAATTACTTTCTAAACATGTTGATGGCATGAGGTAATGTATTCCTTGTGGGCTATTCCTCACATTTGATTAGGTGGCATACCATATCTATTGCTTTCACTATCAAAAGTATTCCAACCCTATTTAAATATTATCCTCTTGGCCACCATTCATCCATGGACATCTTTATTAAGAGAGATAGCCCAAGGGTTACTCCGGTTGGTTGGTGGATTTGCTTCTTGTACAATTGACGTTGATTCTTGGGGTCAGGCCATAAAAAAGTAATCTCTTGAGAATACCTTAGTTCCTGCGTGGATTGTCTTCCTTTGACTAGACCCGGGGAGAAGAACATGTTAGGATTTTCGCAACCCCACAACACCCCTACGGATCTTGGAAATAATGAATCATAGAACCTAAAAACAAGTAATCGTGCGTAATGAAAAACGGAAAAGAAAGCGAGACATAGATATACGTGGAAAACCTCAACGCAAGGAAAAACCACGGGAGCCACACCAGTCCACTATGAAATCGAAATCAAGAGCACAAGTCTTCTTGCAATCTCTCTGAGATCTGCGTTTTCTCTCGCCTCTCTATTTCTGTTTTCTCTGAAAAACGTGTTACCTTAATTACAAGCTAACAACGAAATAATTAGGTCGGGTCTATAGCCGAAATTACACACCCAGGTCTCTCAACAGAATAGCCGAGGTGGGCATAAACTGGCTTGGACAATCTTGACCATCAAAACAAAAGAAAACAAATTTTAAAAACAAGAAAGAGAGATAGGGGGGATGGGTTGGCAAAGGATAAGAATATGAAAGATCCTTATCCTTGCAATCTCACTTAAAGACATGACGATCAAGTGCAACAAAGGAAAGTCAAGCAATCTTTTGCCACACCCACCACCAAATAGAGAATGGAATGGGACTTTTCAATCACACCCACACAAGGAAATTGCTTTCCTCAACTCTTCTTGCTTTTGACCTTTAAAATTCTCATGTGAATAAAAAATATTCCCAACCACCCAACGTGTGGAAGTATATGTTTGTGGTTTGAGCCCTTTTTGTTGTGTTCAAAAAGCTAGTAGAATATTATGAGATATTACCATTCTGTAGATTTTGATGGTGGGAATTTTTACGTGTTGGCCTTGGATGACAATATTTATGCAACTTTTAGTAACTGGGCCTAATAAAGTAATAATTGACAGCCACTTCCAAATTTCTAGCATCGTTCTGTATAGGATTTTAGTTAATCAATGAGGGCTCCTTTGGCAAAAAAGCAAAAAACAGTTTTTTTGTTGTCTTTATTCAAAAAACATTTACATTTTGTAGTTTTGCGTCAAGTTTTCATGGTTTATGGATTCGTCTCGACGAGACAAATCCAAAGAGTATAAAATTCTGGTCGAAACTAAATATTTTTTGAATAAAGCCAAAATTAAACCAATAAATTGGTTTATTTTGGTTTATTTTCGGCTTTATTCAAAAAAATTACTTTTGACCATAATTTTATACTCGTTGGATTCGTCTCGACCACGAAAACTTGATGCAAAACTAACAAATGCAAAAAAAAAAAAAAAATTGAATAAACACAAAACCAAAAAACCAACTCTGTGCTTTTTTGCCAAAGGAGCCCAGGCCGGATCCAATCAGGTATATGTGATGGGATTCCCATTAGGGAGTCCTACGATTCTCCAATTTTCCGATCAAATATTTATGATCTGAACCGTCTAATGTGTTTAAAACGTGTTTTTAAGGGTCCCAATGAGAAATCATAAAAAAAAACACTGGGATGGACTTGATCCGATCAGTTTTTAATAAAAATGTATATATATAGTTTTTATCAAAAACTGCTTGGATCAAGCCTTCCGGGGTTTTTTTTTGTGATGATTTCTCGCGAGAACCTTTAAAACATCTTTTAAACACGTTGGACGGTTCGGATCATGAAAATTTGATCGGGAAATAGGAGTCCCTAATGGGAACCCTATCAGGTATACCTCCTTGGATAATTGCTGTTTAGTTGGTGACAAGATAAATGTACTACTTTTTATTACATGGGTTATATCTTTACAGATTGTGAGGATAACAAAAATATTCTTTCAACAATCAAATAGCTGTAGTTTCTTTAAATCTATAAAAAAAAAAAAAAAATAGCGCAATATGCTTGTTGCGTGGAGCAGAATATATATCGTATAAATCAGGTATTAAGTAGTCATTTTGCTCCATTTTATTGTCCAAATATTGTTGCTTGTCTTATTAAAAAAATTAGGTGAAAATTACAGTTTTTAATAGTTAACGTCAATGATGATTACTTGTTTTAAAAAAGAAAAATGAAAGGGAAAGTAAAGTCAATTTGCGACAAAGTTTTGAGGGAAAAAAAAAACAGACAGAATTTATTAATTCCAATCTTTCGTGTTCGATGTCGAATGGATTTCTTCTTATTCATTTTCCACACAAAAAAAAAAGGGAAAAAGAAAAGGGATTTATTGTTATGGGTCGTTCAGGGTCCTTGCAGTGGGCCTATGAACCCCAATAATCATGATAAAATTATGTAACACACTAATAAAGAAAATTTGCATGACCGACCAAACAATAAAGAAAGATTGTGTTGCATGTGTTTCACACATGGTCATAGACTCATAATTAATGATGCAAAAAAGGAAAATGTAAAGTAGTTGATGGAATTAACGAGAAAAAAATGGGAAGAAGAAGTGAAAACGTTGAACTATAACCAAACAAAATTAACACTAGGCGCCTTCTAATTAGAGGCCTCTAATTACCATTAAGGTAAGTCACTTTTTTGGGGGGTTTAGGTTTAGGGTGTACTTTTCTATTATAGAGTTCTAGTAAATTAGGCATTTTCATAGGGTATCCTAGGATTTTAGGCACTTTCATAGGGTATCCTAAGGTTTAGGTTTATGGTGCATTTTCCTATTATAGAGTTTTAATGGTTTAGGTACTTTCCTAGAATACCCTAGTGTTTTAGGCGCTTTCATAGGGTATCCTAATGTTTAGGTTTAGCCACATTCATAGAATACGTACCCTGGGATGTATGTTTAAGTTTAGTTAATTGAACTGATTTCTTGGGAGACTACTTGAAAATTATTTGAAAATTAATAGACAGCTCGGATTGTTTGTATGGGGCCCAGGAGTGGGCCCTACATAGTTATCTATAGGTAAACGGTACCCTTTTATCCAAACAAGATTTCAAAACTGTTTCCATAATTTTATTTTTTCGAAAAAGTATTTTTCATAATAGTTTTTAAAAAAAATGCCTTCAAAACTTTTTTTTTTTTTGGGAAAATGTTTTGTTATAAAACTATATTTCTTTAAAATCTGTTCATTTTTAGAAAACTTTCCTTTTTAAAAAATGCTTCTTAAGCTGGTTTGAAAAAGAAAATTTAAAGATTCTGTTTTTCGAAAGTGTTTTTTTAATTTTTTTTCTTCAAAACTTTCCTTTTTCAAAATGTTTTTTAAAATATATTTTTTTAATTTCTTAAAAAAATTGTTTTCAGAATATTTTTTTAGAAAGTAGTTTGTTTAAAAAATTAATTGTTTTTTTAAAAAAATTGTGCGAAAAGACACCGTTGCCCCTCGATTTGACGGATTGGGGTAACAGAGTTTGGGTTGGGGACTTGATTGGTACAAATATTGAACATTGTGGATTAAATTTATTCAATTAATACATTGGGGACTAAAATGATAGACGGTTAATACATTGGGGACTAAAATGACAGGCGGTTAATACTTTGGGGGCGAAAAAGATTAAAATAAGCCGTGAGGTGGAGTATACCCAACATCATTCAACTACTGAAATAAATAAGAGAAAAGGAAAGTATTAACTAACACGAAATTCAGAGGAGAGAGAGAGAGAGAGAGAGAGAGAGAGAGAGAGAGAGAGAGAGAGAGAGAGGTGCATTATTTGTGCTATACTCATAACTAGCATGAACCCGTGCTATGCATATACTTAATAAAATCTCTATAAACAATAAATGTTGTCTAGATGTTAAATTGATATTTAGTCAGGTCAGATATATTCAAATATTCATTGGATGGCTGATTGCATGATGCGGAATAGAAATATTACACTATATAAAAATATTTTATTTGGTTTTTCTTATTTTTGTTTGAATTTTTTAGAGAGTCTTAATTTTAGAAATAAGTGTTCTATAATATTTGATTTCAATTTATTGCTAGGAATCTTCGAGGATTAGGTTAATTTGGTGAATGGATGAGGGGTGGGATATTCAAAATAAATTTGGTGAATGGGTTGGAGGGTAGTTTACCTCTACCTTGCCCTTATCCCCGATCCCCCGTGATCGTGATAGTCGGATCTCTTGTGTTCTTCATTTTTTTTTTTTTAAAGTTTTTGGATATCCATCCCCGGCCATTCCCCTTTTGGACTGGGGATAGAGGGTAAAAAAATCCCGACGAAGAGATCGGGGCGTGGACGGGGATTAGATGTGTTTGGGGTTGGAGATAGTGATATCTACTCCTATTCCCACCCCTTTTTTTTCAATTGAACAAATCTATCTCGATAGAAAACGAAAATAGTGAAAATACACCAATGAATTACTTGCTTAATGTGACATAAATAAAAACATCTCATAGGTATCCTTAAATAAAAACAAACAAAGCTGTATTTGCAGTTGTCAATCGGTATCCTTAATAGTCCTTGTAAGCTCTTAAAATCCTTTTTTCGCCGTTAAAAAAAAAAGAAAAAAAAAGGGGGGAAAACTTGTCAACCTTTACAAAGGCGGTTGGATGAATGATATTAATAAAAGAAGATCAAACATGTAATACAATGTAACCCTATTATATGATAGTACTTTCCATGCATGGTATTACCAATGTTTAATTTTATCAATTTGAAGAGGATTAGAGCATCATAGCCGATGAATCCATTGTGAGCTTAGCACATTTAAAGAAGACATTCCTGCGATAGTAAAAGGAGAGAAAATCAATCATTCCTAGATCAAAAAAGAAAAAGAAAAACATGGTATTTGATATTCTCAAGAAGAAAACAAATCATTAATGAAGTTTAGAGTAAGGACTACATTTTTCGATACGCATGTGCGGCACTGTTATAAAGTTTGATTCGACATGTGGTGACTTTTTCTTTATACTGGTTTTTTTTTTTTTGGAAATGCAATTATGGTTTACAATTTCTAAAATGCATAAATCATGGATTCTTAGCAATTACAGTTTTTTCAAAAGATTTTCCTAATTATAAGCATGATTTAAGAAATGTATTTTTTTTTTCAAAATATTTTCTAATTATAAGCATGATTTAAGAAAGATGGAGAACTACAAAAAAAAATACATAACTCAGACCATTGTTTTAGAAATTGAAATCCAAAATGAAAAAGAAACACAAAAGACTACATATGTATACAAATATGCTAATATATACGTGAATTTTATGAGCCATGCTTGACCGAAATCCTATACCTAAATTACTGGGTTGCCCCAAGCGCAGGGCGGATATCAGTGTAGCACAATACCCGGTAAGACCGGAATCGAATCCACAGAGAAGGTGGAAAGTGCTGACTAAAACCTCGGGATGCTAATGTTTAACACGGCTCTTAGGTAGCCACCCTTTGTGATTTGGTTTGGTGAATTAACTAAATTAAGAGAAAAACTGGTTTTGATTAAATTATCTAAAAGGAAGTACGGTCGTAGGGTTCATAACCCGGTGACCAGGTCCGGATATTTCATGCTCCATTCGTTGTTCCAAAACATTTGACTTTAGAGAGAGAAAGATACCCCGAAAGATGCGAATCATCGCGGTCGCCGTTTACCCATGTACAGCGAAGAACAAGTTTTGGTCCCCCGTTCCCCGCGTTACATGGGCTCCGACAATGCCCGGATTCGTCTAACAAATGTTCTTTCATAACCTAAAATTGCTTTTACCCTTATTAATAGTGAAAATCGAGCAAGAATGTATCACCCAGCCACTGCGTGTTAATCACCCCGCGACCATACTTAATAATCTACTCACTCATATTAGCTAGAACGAAGAACGAAATCATGAAATTAACCATGCTATTAAACTTGAATATCAATGAAAACAAAGATTCAACTCTCAGATCACGGACAAACTCCCGCGAACTGAGATTAAAGTAAATAAACGGAAGGTTACCGAAGCAAAACTTCAATCGCCGAAAGAAAACTTCAAAACTTCAAAGTAAAAATCTCCGGAAAGTTGAAAACTCCACAAGAAAAGCGGCTGCGAAAAGTTAAGAAAAATCTAGCAAAGTTCGAACCCTAATTCGGAGTAAAAACGAGGTATAAATACCCTCCCGAAGTCAACACACGTGGCAAAGTCAGATGGGCAAAATAAAGGCCTCGGTATCGATACAGGAGAAGTCCTGTATCGATACCCGTAGGTTCTGTTTCCAAGATGACGCTTGGGTATCGATACAGGAGAAGTCCTGTATCGATACCGGTGCTCAAAGTTGACTTGTTGATTTTGGTCGCGTCCTTGCTTTGGGTCCCACCCTTCCCCACATGCCCGATGCCTTGTGTCTTCTTCCCGTGCTCCTTTTGGCCCGTTTCCTACAAAATAAACACAAAACACCAAAAACAAGACAAACACCGAATCAAGTGGAAAATGAAATAAAACGCGCCTCTAATGCGCTAATTTGCCCTACTTAGGCGCTTATATCTTGAGATATTGCGCGCCTATCACACCCCCCAACTTGAGCGTTGCTAGTCCCTAGGAACGAACGAAAAACAACTGATAAAAAGAAACTAGAAAACATAAATGGGGGTACGGGGGTTATGACACCTGTAGAAACAATCAACCAAAACGGATAAATCACCTCCTAATATGCCTGTAACTCTCATGCATGCATGCTTTGACAGAGAATTAAACATGGTTAGCATAGCTCCACATGCATGAACAAAAATCCCCACAAAGCTAATCGCGTCACACAACTCACGAGAACACTCAACATCCCATATAAGCGCTTGGCGAGATGCGTGGGACCGAACAACTGGTTTCCACGTGCCAATCAAAATCAACGCTTAACAAGAAATAACCCCACAATATGTCCAAACAGGATTTCACAAAATAAGCAACATCATTATTAATCATGCATAAGCGAGAGATAGAATACGTGCACACGATCGACTAAGGACTTTTTGGATTATATTGACCTTGGTTAGAACAAAGATAGGAAACTGCAAAATCAGGTGACGGCCTATAGAGGCTCAAGGTTAACTACCCTGACTGGCCGCACCTGTCACGTCTAAAACCTGTCAATGCGCCCATCGGCGCCACCCAAACCAAATCCACAATCAAATAATTAAAAGTGAAACCATCATCCTAAGAGTTATATTACAAACCCCAAATGAAAACGAGACAACACAAGTTCCACAAAAAATAACACAATATCCAACATGACATAACAGGAAACCCCACATAAAATAACACCTCCAACTATCACTACCTACCCTCAAATTTGCAACCACAAACGCCTCGGTCAATCCGACTCAACCTCCTCCTGGTTCGGTTCACCATCTGCGAAATCATCGGCGACCTCCAACTCGGGGAACTCAAGGGGACATATGGATCTCAAGTCGACCCCTCGAGTCGCCTTACCATCCACTCTTCCACCGTGATTCATCTGCTGCAAAGATTCTTGCATTTTGTCGCACCTCTCTCTTAAAGCTTCGATGACTTCGAATGGTAGCGACCCTTGACAAAAGATCTTCTGCGGCCAAGTGGTATTGGATGTCTTTGGGGGGTGGGTGTGTAGTCAAATAAGTTCCTCCTCTAGCACCTCGAGTCCGGCTCTGCTCTTGGTAAGAATGGTGATGTCTATTGCCCCCGGGGGCTAGTGGATCGTTGTTGAACCACTTGGCCCCTTGCAATCCGGTCTCTAGCAATGGCAATGATCAGGCAAGGGAATGGCATTCGGGTCTGTGTTGGGGCATCACGGAAGTCGATAATCTTTGAGTAAATGAATAATGCCCAGTCACACACAGTATCTGGATCCATGAAGGCTGTCAACATATTCCCAGTATCAATAGAGGGCTTATTTTCGGTTGCCCTCGGATCAGTTGTAACAAACCAATTGGTTCACAAATCGATATGCCGCCTAAACTTGCTTGCTACCGGTGAGAGGATTCCCAAAGATCATCACGTCTCTCATACAAAAGACCCGTCACTATGTGCGGGGTAAAATCCTCAGCGGGGCATGGGTAGTTAACATCAGTCGGCCTATGATAGCGCAAACTCGCAGCTATAGCATCAGGGGTGATAATGATGGGGGTTTTACCAACTCGTGAGGTTATCTAAGTCTCGGAACTGAACGCAGTCCCGGATGCTGGTATTTGAAAGTGTTTATAGAATTCCCTCACAAGTTCCAAATTATATCCGGGGTTTGGATTGAACCAGAATGACATACCTTGCCGCACAATGGCTCGTATGGTCTCGTCATTCTCGAGAAACCCGTCCCGGATGACGTGGCGCTCGTTCTTAACGCCCCTTTGTTCAATAGAAGCCTCCCACTTGGCCCGTTCATCCCGAGCAATTTGATCCTTGGTCCTCCTTCCCCCGGCTCCTTGCTCTGGAGGAGCGCTGGAGGAGGCCGTAGCTTTGCCCTTCGCCTTCCTAGATGCCATGTTTTGGAGGGTGGGTTTTTTTTTTTTTTTGGAAAAGTTAGGTTTTTAGATCTGGAGAGATAAGGGTTTTGGATGGGATTTGAGAGGTGTATGTGGTAGAGGGTGAGAAGAGGAGTGTTTTGGTGAAATTTGGTGGAATTTGGGTGAGGTTTGAGGGAGTTATGGAGGTTTGGAGGTGGTGGTTATGGAGGATTTTCGGAGGTTAGGGTTAGAGAGAGAGAGAAGGTTGAGGAAGAAGATGAAAAGTGGGGAAGAATGACCGGTCAAACCTGTTAAATTCGCGTTTTAAGGGTCTCGGTATCGATACAGGACTTCTCCTGTATCGATACCCGTGGGTTCTGTTCGCGAATGGGTCAACTTGTATCGATACAACACTTTTGCTGTATCGATACCGAAGGTCTCTTTTTTTATTTATTTATTTTTTTTTTTTTAAAGAGGCTGGGGTTTATGGGTTTTGGTTCCCAAAACACGGCACCTAATCAGACTTCTTCAAAAATTAATCCCTCAAGTCGCCATTACTTCCCAATTTTCCACAACAGTACGACACTTATGATGCACAGAGCTTGACTTTCCCCCAAACTTGAATCCAACCAAAAACACCGATTTCCTAAGTTAGACACGGAAACTGACTCGGACTGGTTTAAGATGGGTCAAGGGGACTCATATGTGGTTTAATCATGCAAAAATGCCTTGTTTCATCCCCTATGCACGTTATTTATCCTCACAAACGCATGAAAAATAACTAGTCTCTTACTTGCAAAACAAAAGCCTACTATTTTATGCGATTGCAGAACAGAATACAAAGAACATGGGCATGCTATTCAGGATACGCTATTATCAATGTGAGGACACTCATTCACATGCTTGACAGTGCATCATGCTCAACTAGATAGCCAAATATATGCATGCATTCAAGTTAAACAGGCATACTAATTCAGCTAGATCTCATCGCTTACTGACATTTACAAGACGCATAACACCCGTATCCCCAAAACTAACTAGCAACGCAAAAATCAAAAATAAGTACAAAGTACACCCTCCCCCCAACTAGAATCATGCGATGTCCCCAGAGCATGGAGACATAAAAATTGAAAGAACAAGGGGAAGAAACTGGACCTGTGGGTGGCAGCCAACCACCATGACCTCGGCCGATATACGAGGAATTTCAGGTACGCTCACCATGCAACCTGCAAAACACGTCAGTCCAGCCCGGCACGTGGTATCCGGGCGTACACAGAAAAACCAAAAAGCAAAAACAGAAAAAGAAAATAAACCACCACTTTCGTCACGTGAAAGACACGGGTACTACTTTTCTCCCTAATTTCTATCCTTAAATTTGTGTAGAGAAGGTCATCAAAACAAAAATACCCAAGTCAATGATGGGTACCCCTATTGCTAGGAGTCGGGTCCACACTCAATGAAGAGCACGGTACGCGTGAGCTACCCGTAAAACATAGCCCAATGGCTACACTACGGAATATCCGAGTAAACCGGATCAACTAAGTCCTCCTCAGGTTCACCTATGTCAATGATTTCCAAAAATGGTTTAAGACGCTGCCCATTAACTTTAAAAATATGATTATCCTTAGGGTCACAGACATCTATCGAACCGTTCGGGTAAACCTGTTGGACTATGTACGGCCCATCCCAACGAGACCTCAACTTCCCTGGAAATAGGTGAATGCGCGAGTTATATAATAAAACTTTCTGACCAACACTAAAGGTTTTGCGCTGAATATTTCTATCGTGGTACGCCTTAACCTTAGCTTTGTAAATGCTAGTGCTCTCATACGCGTCTTTCCTAATTTCCTCAAGCTCACAACCGGAGCTTCCTATGGGCACCGCCTCGGCAAACTTGCATTCACCGTCTTAATGGCCCAATGGGGCCTTATGCTCCATCTCTACTCGGCGTGGCGAGGCCTTACCGTAAACAAGCCGATAGGGTGAAGCACCCAATACGGTCTTATGCGATCAGGTAGGCCCACAACGCATCGATCAGTCGCAGGGACCAATCCTTTCTACTCGGGTTCACCGTTTTCTCTAAAATCCCCTTAATCTCCCGATTGGCCAGCTCAGCCTGGCCATTGGTCTGAGGGTGATAGGCCGTAGACACCTTATGAGAGATGCCATACTTCCTCATTAAAGCCTCAAAGGACCGATTGCAAAAGTGGGTGCCCTGATCAGAGATAATGGCACGTGGCATGCCAAATCTCGACAACACATGACTCTTTAAAAACTCTAGCACCACTTTTGAATCACTAGTCCTAGTGGGAATCGCCTCTACCCATTTTGACACGTAATCCACCGCCAGGAGGATGTACTCGAAACCGTGTGACACAGGGAATGGGCCCATGAAATCAATGCCCCAACAATCAAAAACCTCCAACACATAAATATTGTGGAGGGCATCATATTTCTCGGGCCAACTTTACCTAATTTCGACATCGGTCACAAGACTTGCAAAATGCATAGGCATCCTTAAATAAATTCGGCCAAAAGAAGCCGCCTTTGTAATACCTTGGCGGTGGTTTTCTTGGCGGAAAAATGACCGCCACACGCCTGCGAGTGACAAAACTCAAGTATTCCCTCCCGATCAACCTCGGGACACAACGGCGCACTATCTCGGTCCGCACGATATTTAAACACATATGGATCATCGAAAATATCTGCCGGACCTCTCTCAAAAGCGCTTTAGTAGACCAATGGGGTGGAATCGCCCAATCACCAAATAATTGGCGATATCGCAAACCACGGGCACGTGTTAGCGGCAACAAGCGCTCGTCGGGAAAGGTATCCACAATGGGGAGATGAGAGGTGGGGTCCTCAAACTCCAAACGAGACAGGTGGTCACTACCACATTCTCAACCCCTTTCTTATCCTTAATAATGAGGTGGAATTCTTGCAGAAAAAGAATCCACCGGATATAAGCCTTCGCATCCCGCTTGGTCATCAAATACCTCAAGGCCGCATGATCGGTATAAACCACAATCTGCGACCCCACCAAGTAGGACCGAAATTTATCTAAGGCAAACACCACCGCTAACAATTCCTTCTCGGTGGTGGTGTAATTCATTATTGTGCCTCATTCAATGTCTTGCTCGCATAATAAATCACATAGGGATCTTTCCCTCGCCTCGACCTAAATCGCTGCCGACTTGCATAGTCGAATTCACACATAAGCTCAAACGGCAAACTCCAATGGGATCAACGACGATTGGCGGAGTTGTGAACTCCGCTTCAATTTCGGAATGCCCCCTCACAAGCATCGGACCACACAAAGGATGTGTCCTTCGCCAACAAATGACACAAAGGCCGGAGATAGCGCTGAAATCCTTAATAAATCGCGGTAAAAACGGCGTGACCTAGAAATGATCGGATATCCTTAATGGTCTTTGGAGTGGGAAGATTGGCAATTAAGTCTATCTTCGCCTTGTCCACCTCAATACCCTTGGATGAGACAATGTGTCCCAACACAATCCCTTGGGTCACCATGAAGTGGCACTTCTCCCAATCGGCCTGACAAGGCGCTTCTCCTCGCACCTAGTCAAGACTTTTCCTAAGTTCTCGAGGCATCCGTCAAACGAATCCCCAAAACTGAAAAGTCATCCATAAAAACCTCTACTATTTTCTCTACCATGTCGCTGAAAATTCCCATCATACACCTTGAAAAGGTGCCGGGAGCATTGCACAAGCCAAATGGCATGCGACGGTAGGCAAAAGTACCATACGGGCACGTAAAAGTAGTCTTTTCCTGGTCCTCCATGGCTACCTCAATCTGATTGTAGCCAGAGTATCCATCCAGGAAGCAATAGAACGCTCTGCCCGCGACTCTCTCCAAAATCTGGTCAATGAATGGGAGGGGAAAATGATCCTTCCGGGTGCTCGCATTGAGCTTCCGGTAGTCTATGCAAACACGCCACCCTGGTCGAACACGGGTTGGCACTAACTCACCCTCCTCATTTCTCACTCTCACACCCTTTCTTAGGCACAACTCGCACAGACTTACCCACTCACTATGGGCAATCGGGTAAATGATACCCGCATCAAGCAGCTTAAGCACTTCCGTCCTAACCACCTCCTTCATATTGGGGTTCAGACGGCGCTGAGGTTGCCTAGAAGGCTTCACATCCTCATCAAGAAAAATGCGGTGTGTACACACCGTAGGACTAATACCCTGAAGGTCTGCTATCGTCCAGCCTATCGCCCCTATATGCTCTCTCAGCAGGGCAAGTAATTTAGCCTCTTGATCCACCTCCAAGGAGGAGGAGATCACTCTGAAACGTATCATCGCCTTTAAGAAAGGCATATTTCAACGTATCCTGTCCGTAAAGGCTTCAATTCGGGCTTCGGTAATTTGGACCGATGATGGGAGAGCTTTAGGTAATAGGGCGCCCATGGTTCGAGAACGGGTCCCAAAACAGCGCATATATCCTCTCTCACTAGCATCTCCATCAAACTCCCTACCTCTGGAGAATCTAAAAATGACGCCTCATGGGCGGTCAGGGCTATCTCCAAAGGATCCTTATACAACATACTCTCGACATGCTCTTGCACTAGCGTGTCGATCAAACTCACCTCATAGACCTCCTCATCATCCTCTACCCGACTATTAACATTGAAGACGTTCACTTCCATTTTCAAGTCCCCAAATGATAATTGGACTTGTCCAGTTTTGCAATTCATTACAGCACTGGAGGTGGCTAAAAATGGGCGGCCAAGGATGATGAGAGTCTTCTCAAAGACTTCCGGGATTGGACACGTGTCCAAGACAATGAAATCCACGGGGAACAGAAACTCCCCTACCTGAATCAAGACATCCTCCACTACCCCCTTAGGAATTCTCACACTCCGGTCAGCTAGCTGTAGCGTAACCGGTGTGGCTTTAAGGTCACCTAGGCCTAGTCTCAAGTACACCGAATATGGGAGCAAGTTGACACTTGCTCCCAAATCTAATAAGGCCTTCTCAAAACTCTGGCCCGCAATAGCTATAGGGATAGTGGGACAACCCGGATCTTTCCGCTTAATCGGAATATCGGCTTGGAGAATGGAGCTCACTTGCTCCTAGTCAGCACGTTGCACTCTCTTAGTTCTCCGTTTCGGACGTGCACAACTCTTTAAGCACCTTTGCAACCGAGGAATAGCGTCAATGGCTTCCATCGGAGAGATAGGAAATCGAACCTTCTTGAATGACTCAAGAATGCGGAAATGCGCGCCGGGGGCTTTGCCACCAAGCGATGGGGATATGGTGCAACGGGTGGCAAAGTAGTCGTGGGGGCCGCGGGAGGAGGCACCACTACCTCGGGTGACTCTAATTCTCTCTCTTCCTCGGTACCCTTTCCCACGTCCGGACAACCACTGGAATAAATAGGAACCGAGGTGGAACCGATCTGCTTTTTCGAAATAGTCTTATCGATCACCTTCCCACTTCGAGAGTGGTGACCGCCTTTGCTTCCTCCAGCATCGGGTTCGGATTACTCGAACCTCGAACCATCTCCCAAATAATTAGAACCGACAAAGATTGGCTTGAGGTTGAGAGGAAATTTTCCCTCTCCCGTTGGTTTTGCCCAACTACCGCCGTCAGCAACGAGTCAATTGGGACCTAATGTCACCTATGGCTCCTTGGTCTGCTCAGTGAAACTCAACTGAGACTGCATGAGAGCTTTTATCATATCATCAGTCTGCTTATCCCTCGGTGGATGATTTATGCCAGGGGGTGGTCCAGAGTATGAAGGACCGTACCCTGCCGATTCTCGTGAGGGATAGCGATATTGGGACATTTGGCCTTCTTGAGGCCGGTATGGTTACTGTTTCTTTGAGGTGTGCTGGGTGGCACTGGTGCTTTGGGATCTCTATAACTCGGAGTGGGTTGTGAGCCCACCGGGATTATAGGTATTTGAGAACGGATCCCAACGTTGGTTCACCGCATTCACCTCCGCTTGGTTGCTTTGGAAGGCCTCTTTAACTATCGGAAAAGCGGGGCAAGCGAATCCCCAATGCCCCCGACACTCACATAAAGCACACACCTCCTCAACTCTCACATCATTTACCCGGTGGACTTGCTTGATCATGCAAGTCCTCCATCTGTTAGCCAATTTGTCCAACTGGGGACCGGGACAAAGTGTGTTCTCTCACGCTCAAAGGAAAAATACCGGACCCACTTTGGGTCCTGTCAGGCTCCCATGGCCCCGTCGGCTAAGTCGGAAGGTTCCCAACTTCTATGCTTTTCGGCCAACTCCTCTAAGAAATCCCATGCCTCATCTCGGGGCTTTGTCTAGAAATCCCCATCCCTACATAGGTACTCAATTTGTCAATCCAAATATTTAGGCCCACTGAAAGATGTCACCAATTGGTGTTTCTCATACCCATGGTGGGGTAAGGACAATAACAACTCCTTAAACCTCTCCCAAAGACCTCAAAAACGACTCGCCTTCTTTTTGTCCGAAAGATTGGATTTGGCGAGTCGGGTCTTTGTGTCTTACTCTCGAGAAGTACTTCCTATAGAACAACTCTCTAACAGCCGGCCCATGTCCCGAGGGATTGCTCCTTCGCATTCTCGAGCCACTTATCCGCACTGTCTTTCGAGAAGCGGGAAAAGCTTAAGGCAAGCGTTTTCCCACCGAAAGTGGTGGCGAGGGTGCGCACCAACCCTCAAAATGGCGGATATGCTCGTATGGGTCCTCATTTTCCCTCCCATAGAAAAGGAAGAGCATTATGGGTTCCGGTTTGACAAGTGAAGGCATTGCGTGCCTCCACTGTCTCAGGTGGGCAGTACTATTGGGCCGCGAGGAGTAGTCCTCGTGGGATGCATATAGTCGCGCATGGACCTCTGTTCTGCCATCGGTGGCTCACTCTCTAAGTCAAAAAGTGGATTGGGAAATTCTAAGAACAGGTTCGAACGGTCTCAGGTTCACTCTCGGAAGACTCCGACTGAGTGGGATGCCACTCAAGTGGGAGTGCTCTGCCGGGACTCGGGGGCTCAAACTCGACTAGAAGCCCCTGCTAGTGGAATTTCCACCAACGACTCTTTATCTATCCTACAAAGACGCTTAGACGGGTCTCGGAAAAAGAGTGGGTCCCCTTTTGGTGAACCCTTCTTTCCCTTACCTATCTTGACTCAATCCTAAAAATAACAATTCAAAATTTACCTAACTATTTTTTTTTTTTTTTTTAAAGTTAAGAAAGATAAGATTAAAATTAAAATGAACTAAACACTAACTACCCGAATTCTTAACACCTCTTGCCTTCCCCGGCAACGGCGCCAAAAATGCTTGACCGAAATCCTATACCTAAATTACTGGGTTGCCCCAAGCGCAGGGCGGATATCAGTGTAGCACAATACCCGGTAAGACCGGAATCGAATCCACAGAGAAGGTGGAAAGTGCTGACTAAAACCTCGGGATGCTAATGTTTAACACGGCTCTTAGGTAGCCACCCTTTGTGATTTGGTTTGGTGAATTAACTAAATTAAGAGAAAAACTGGTTTTGATTAAATTATCTAAAAGGAAGTACGGTCGTAGGGTTCATAACCCGGTGACCAGGTCCGGATATTTCATGCTCCATTCGTTGTTCCAAAACATTTGACTTTAGAGAGAGAAAGATACCCCGAAAGATGCGAATCATCGCGGTCGCCGTTTACCCATGTACAGCGAAGAACAAGTTTTGGTCCCCCGTTCCCCGCGTTACATGGGCTCCGACAATGCCCGGATTCGTCTAACAAATGTTCTTTCATAACCTAAAATTGCTTTTACCCTTATTAATAGTGAAAATCGGAGCAAGAATGTATCCAGCCCTGGCCACGGCGTGTTAATCACCCCGCGACCATACTTAATAATCTACTCACTCATATTAGCTAGAACGAAGAACGAAATCATGAAATTAACCATGCTATTAAACTTGAATATCAATGAAAACAAAGATTCAACTCTCAGATCACGGACAAACTCCCGCGAACTGAGATTAAAGTAAATAAACGGAAGGTTACCGAAGCAAAACTTCAATCGCCGAAAGAAAACTTCAAAACTTCAAAGTAAAAATCTCCGGAAAGTTGAAAACTCCACAAGAAAAGCGGCTGCGAAAAGTTAAGAAAAATCTAGCAAAGTTCGAACCCTAATTCGGAGTAAAAACAAGGTATAAATACCCTCCCGAAGTCAACACACGTGGCAAAGTCAGATGGGCAAAATAAAGGCCTCGGTATCGATACAGGAGAAGTCCTGTATCGATACCCGTAGGTTCTGTTTCCAAGATGACGCTTGGGTATCGATACAGGAGAAGTCCTGTATCGATACCGGTGCTCAAAGTTGACTTGTTCAGCTTTTGGTCATCCTTGCTTTGGGTCCCACCGGTTCCCCACATGCCCGATGCCTTGTGTCTTCTTCCCGTGCTCCTTTTGGCCCGTTTCCTACAAAATAAACACAAAACACCAAAAACAAGACAAACACCGAATCAAGTGGAAAATGAAATAAAACGCGCCTCTAATGCGCTAATTTGCCCTACTTAGGCGCTTATATCTTGAGATATTGCGCGCCTATCAAGCCACATGTATATGCTTCTATATATGCAAATATTTTTTAGCCTTTTTAAATTGAAATTAGAACACCGCATAGAAAAGAACAAAAAAGGATGTCAGAATATGCAGGGGAGAACTTATGTCGTTTCAAATTATAAATGCAAATTGCGGAAATAATTACCAAATATGGCTCTAGTTAGCTACTAAATATTTTAAATTTGGACAGGGTAAAAGCCTTTCTTATTCTTTTTAAAATGAGTTGTATGAATCCCACAACCGCAAATTTCGAGAAATGATTTGATGAAACATAATAATGAATCGAAAAATCTTTCCATGCTAAAAAACAATGGAAAGGAAAGGAAAAAGAAGTCAATATATGAAACAACTAAGTCTAAATATATGGAATATCCATTTCCGAAATTATGATACGAAAATTATGGAAATAAGGATTCTATAGATCATATAAAAGCAAGATTGATGGTTTCAAATTTAATTAGTTATAACATATCTTTGATGCATATGATTATCGCTCAAAATCCTATATGACAAACCAATTAAAACATGACACTTGTCACGCTCACGACTCTCCTCACGAAAAGTCATTCTGCAATCATATATAAGACTAGCATGAACCCGTGCTATGCACGACACAGAGACATGAAATAAAATGATGTGTTTTTTTCCTTTTTTTGATGTGCTAAAAAATTATATTTTTAACCAGAAAGTGTATTGAATTACTCTATCACTTAAATTAAAAGAGTGTGACAATTCTATTTCTTATATGCTTCTCTTGATTTTAATTTCCCATGGTGATTGAATCGGCTATAAAAACATAAACCATGCATGTGATTGAATCGGCTATAAAATCATAATCCATATATGTGATTGAATCGGCTATAAAATCATAATCCATATGTGTGACTTTTCACAAAATAATTGAAGTCAAAACACCTTAGAGGGAAAATGTGCTATAATTTTTTTATGATGCATGTAATCGGAAAAAGGCAAAAAGTATCTATATAATAAGGAAGAGCTGTTTTTCAATTCGTTATAAATCCTAACATTTTTATTTCTAATTTATGGTTAAGAGAGTGTTTAGAGTTTCTATAAATCTAAGCCATTGATTTTTGTTTCCAAGAGTAGCTTAAGGAACGGTTAGGATTAATTTCCGAAGCACAACATAGATCACGATCGCTTATTTTCTTCTTTAACATCTCTCTCTCTCTCTCTCACCCCAAATTCCACAATCTGCTCCACAATTCTTTCGTGTTCATTTGAATTTTGAAAATCATTTGCGCATTTTCTCCGGTTCTTCTCTTATTGACTCCCTAATCTGTGTAAACCTCGGATTTCAATTGTGTCAGAATATTCCGTAGTGATTCGCCTCACTCCCTAATCATGCCCGTGAGATATGCCCTGATGTGGGAGTTTAGAGGTTGTGTATATTCATTGTGATGTAAACATTGATGAAGTTTCTATTTTGCTAATTATTAAATTTTAAATTTATATAAAAGGAATGATTTAATTTTGCTAATTATAAATTTTAATATTATATAAAATAAGCCTCATTTGAAAAGTTATATTTTCATAGCAAAATTATATTTGTCTGATCTTAGCAATTGAGATTGAGCTAATTTGAATTTTGTCAAGTGAACCAATTTTGCAATTTATTTTTTTCCCAAACCATAGATATCTGATTTCCTCTTAATATTGTTATACTTTAATTTCAGTAAATACACCGATTACCTTCTATAACAAATTAAATAAGAATTGTCATAATATATTCAGCCTCTCTATTAGTGAATTTACATTTTACTTTTTTATTTTCTCGTTGATAACTTATTGACTGGAATAGAATATAGAATCAAAGATTCTTTGTTTGTTATGTAAGGCAAGATATATGGGTTTCAAATTTAAATGAGATTCATAGCAAATCTTTGATGCATATAATTAAGTCGCATGCTTCTCTCAAAACCCTAAATGACAAACCAATCAACTCATGCCACTTGTCGCTCCCACGATCCTCCTCACAAAAAGTCATTCTGCAATACTATATAAGATTTGGAACAAAAGAACAGAACTTCCATTTCCAATAGAAAACCAAATCAGCCAAATTTGGTCTTAAAATGACACATCGTATTAAATATGATTCGGTTTGCATCGTATGAATATCAACGCAACGTGTAGCAAAAACAACTTTTTGCTTTTGATTTTAGTTGTCGTGGATAGCCCGGGATCACAACTGTTATTAAGTGAATACCCATTCGATACCCAAGCAACGTGGGATTGTATTCCTTAACATTTATGACCTCTCCGCTCATTGCGCAATTAATTTTGAGTTGGATATAAAGTTTCCACAGCTTTAATTTGGCATTTCTCTCGGATTGTGCAATATGCTGTTAATTCGGGTGGTGGTTATTTTTAATTGGCCAGGGTTCTGTTATGTTATATTTGAAAGAGGAATGGTGGTATATTTGAGCAGATACTTCTCCTTCCTTCCTGGGACAATTTGCAAATGGGCTATGGATTGCTCTCATGAGTACATTACTGTTAATCCCATGTTTGTTGCATCCCCAACCTTGGGAGATTGTGGCAACGGCTGCCCGAGGGCTTTGTCAAGATCAAACTAATTTTGTATTGCAAGAACATGTTATTCTTCAAAATATGTTTATTATTTTTGGTATTAAGCATATAAATGAGTGATTAATCGATGAAAATGTGTAATTTTTGGGTATCAAGTATGTCTATAAATATTGATAAAAAAAAAAAGTATGTCTATAAATGATTAACATAGAAAAATATGTATCCTTTCAGGTACTAGTAATAATTAATATTAAAATACATGCATTTTTTTATACTAATTAGTCCATCCGCCCGTAAACATAGTCCAATACGAAAAACAACCTCCAATTTATGGATAAAACAATAAAAGCACTTCCATGCATAATTTCTTACATTTCTTGAAACAAAATTAAAGAACTAATAAAAAATTTATCCAAAATTGCAAGTCTTTTTAAAATACTATCTTTATGCGACGGAGAAAGGGAGAATATTGATTTTTGTGTCACTATCTAGTCGTAATCTTGGCTCCGTACCTAATTTTGGTATTGTGGTGATCAGAGACTATTGGGGTACATTCATTGCTGCTGCTATGGGGTCTTTTCTTCGGTGTACTAACCCAGCCGTTGGCTTTGGCTATTCGCATGGGGTATTATGCTTGAACATCAACTTGGACCAGGGGCAGTGGTCTTTGAAAGCGAGAAGAAGACAAGCATGGCTCACCTTCCAATCAATGATTGGAGCCAGAGGGGCTGAGGGGGACATGCATGTGGTGGCCACCGCCACAACAAGGCTTTTAAAAAATGCAATTATTATATAGAAAATAAATTTTTATCCCCGAATTATATAGGCTCGCCACCACTAGATTTTTTGAATCTTTCAGCCTCGTGGTGTAGTTGTCCTTTTATTCTTTAAGTATATATTTTCGTTACCACAAAAGTAAAATTCTAGCTCCGGTCCCTGCTTCCAATCACCTTTCTTAGCTCCAAAAAATGCCACCTAAACCTCCTCGACCAACCACATCAACATCTCCTACCTATTTGGGTCCCTTTTGTTGTTCCCACTTCACTAATAGTAGTAAAAACTTCATCAACAACCAATAAGGGGTAGTCATATCGAAACTCACTTTTAACTATAATTAGCACTGCGTACAAATAGTGAAAAGAAATGACATTTTAATAGTGTAGATCTTACTAGTTTTGAAAACGTGGCTGATAAGTCTATTTCTGGCGCGATCGTTCTCGCTTGCAAGAAAGAACTTGACACTAATGTGGTGCTAACCAACACTCCTTCGATGCCTGAGTAGGAATATTTATGGAAAATATAGAGCAAATCCCAAGCAAGTGGAAGTGTCAGAGTTAACCTTACCTATCCTTGTTGCATGAGGATTAAATATATTGGCAATTTTGGAGTTAGAGTGTAGGACTGTTGGGTGCTAATAAGGATGCAATAGAGTCCAGTGACCGGAGTCCTTCTATCCCATTGGAGATGGAGCCCTGATAAGGGTTGGACTGTTTGTAATTTTTGGTAGTGTGGGAGAATCCTAACTTACCTGTAAGTCTTGTTTAGGATATGAATCCAGAGATCCACAGTTATATGAGGTGATTGGAGTTGGGATGCCGAGCAGACCAATCAAGGTTGAGCATATAATTAATTAGCCGAGCAGAGCTGAGCAAGTTATATGATGTGATTGGAGTAGGGATGCCGAGCAGACCAACCAATCAAGGCCGAGCTGAGCAGATCTAGTCAGTTTATACTTATCAGTGGTAAGTGTTCCATACACTTCTGCTTTCTTCTTTGCGTTTGCTGCAAGTTGGGCCACTGGAGGTTTGTTCGCTTGGTAAATTAATGACCCCAGGATTCATTAGTCCACATATTCGAATTTCAAAACAAACAGGCAATAGCGTAGAGATGAAAAGGTATTGCCATATCTTGAAGAGAAACTCATTCAAATTCTAGCATGGATTCAAAGAAAGATTTTGTAATTTTTTTTTATCTAAACCATTAATCTATAGAATAGTGGGTCATCATTGTCCTTGATTGAATAATGAGATGTGATGATAAATTTATAAGCTTCACACGTGTTTTCGCCTTTCGGTCCTACATATATGCATCCGAATAATTCCCATTTGAAAAAGAGCCACCAAATTACAACTCTGGAAGCACACTGAAAGTGTGGGCCAAGGAAAACAAGAAACACGCATCACTCTAAACGAAAGAAACAAATTGGAAAAAAGGTTTCGGATACACTCTCTGTGTAATAGTGTTCCATTGATGGGCTCCTTTGGCTAAAAAGAAAAAACTTGTTTTTTTGTTTTTTTCGTTTTGTTTTTATTTAATTTCTTTTTGCGTTTGTTAATTTTGCGTCAAATTTTGGTGGTTTATGAGTTCGTCTTTTCGAGACGAATCCAAAGAGTATAAAATTATGGTCGAAACTATTTTTTTGTTTGAATAAATAGGGTAAATTTATTGACCTCCAAAGAGTAAAAAACTGGTTTTTTGGTTTATGAATTCGTCTTTCATTCTGGATCTTAAAAAATAATATATACTACTATGAATCTTGTTTAATAGATTTTCATTCGTTTTACAGTGCGAAGTTTTCGAAATCATGAAAAACATTATAGATTAAAATGTATAAGCAATAGATATAAAAGAGACAAAAGAAAATTTTGACAAATAAAATGAGACGGAGGGAGTAATTTTTGGGGAAAGATCATATGAAGGCTATGAATGCCGTATCGTACCGGCTGGTATGTACCGATTTTGTATAAAACAGCACCAAGGACCCCCAATACCGTACCGTGTCCAATAGCGGGCCATACCGGTCAAGTATCGACCCTACGAGAAAATATCAGGCATACCGGACGGTACCGGAAAATACCAAACTAATATTAAATTTATCTTTTCCTTTTATGTACCGGTCAGTACCGGGACAATACCGGACAATACCAAATGATACCAGACTACTATTAGATTTATTTTTCTTTTTGATAACTGTATTTGTTATCCTAAATTCTTTGATGTTGGAGAATAACAGTAGTAGTGATAACTCGGAAACAGTACCCAATATCCTACCGATACCAGTACGTATTGTACCAGTAAAAAAATCGATACTCTAACCGATACGTTATTCAGAAACTTGGGCCATATAATGCCATAGAAATATTTTTACATATAACATTGAAGTTTTACCCTAATGTGAAAATATAATATGTATTGATAACTTAATATGCTTATTATAATACTAAAAAATTATGCAGTATATTTTTACCTTTATATCTTCATCATTATAACACACACCCATCACCTTATATAGATATATATAACTATTTTCTTTTAATTTGAACAAATTTTTACCGTTTTTGGCAGACGGAAATGGGAACACCTGCGAATTACCCAGTCAAGGGTCAGGTCAGAGCCGTGTTTTACTTTTCTGGTCAATGTCAAGTAGTGATGGAGTCAAAATTTTAGACCGAGAGGGGACAACTTAAGAAAAGTAATTTCAACCAAAAGTGTACTCAACGTATCGTATATCTTGTGTTGTACCTTACTGTATTGTATATTACATTATTTTGGTGTTTTTTTTTTTTTTTAACAATTACAAAACCCATTTGAATTGGGAAAATTTTATATGACAATATAGAATTATTTTAATTTTAAACTATATCAAATCAAAATTATGTAGATTTTCACTGATACTTGGTACTATTCCATCTTCTATTATCAAATGTGTAATTAAAATCAGAATATATACAACACTCATTATCGTAATATATGTCTTAGTGAAATCATATATTCGATTATATTTGATTTCATCCATAAAACTCTTTAAAAAAAATAAATACTTAAAACTCTTAATTCAAGACCAAAAATATTATCCTCTTGCCTCTTCAATAGAATAAAGGAATCTATAAAAAAAAAAAACGAGATACGGTAGGACGCTGTCATGTGCATCGGAGGAAGTCAAAGGGACACAAGAGGAGGAACATCGGAACGCGTGGACCCTACAAACGAAACTCCACGTCTGGTAAATAGTCAAAATTCATGTGCCTACGCGCACTCCCTTCAGTTGACTCGACTACGTAGTAGTTATTAATTCCGGGTATAATTATTAGAGTATTAAATACTACTGTATTGTTGTACATAGCACGTGATGGTAGATACCCACTTAGATGAGAAACCTCACCTAATTTTGGTGATGAAAACTTGATTGGATTCGTGGAGATTATATATGTAATTATGTATCTCAATAAATTGGACGACACGGGGCTTGCTGTGCTGGCCATACGAGTGTAATCCGAGCTTAAAAAATATGATTTGAACTGTCTACTTTATAAAGATTAACTTTATTAAAAAACACATCGAGCTTATACAAAGTGAGCAGTTCGAATCATATTTTTTAGCTCAAAATGAGACTCGTGCGGACGGCACACTAGCCTTTTGGGGTAGACGAGAGTTCCCTTCTCCCAGTAAGATGTATTAATTAATATTAGGAGTGCCCAGCGGATCATACGATCCGCTCGATCCGCCCAATCCGAACCATCCGTTGATCCATCCAAGGTATGTATGGATGGATACCGGTTCTTGAGGCTGCCAATTTCACGGTTCCAGATCAGATTCGATTCGGTTCCGGTTAAAACTGAACCGCCCGTTGCCAAAAAAAAAATGTGTAATCGTGTGTCCCAGACTCCAACACATCACCCATGTTTACCCACCCAATACCCACTACTCCACTAGGGCCGGCCAAAATCTTAAATCAGTAATCAATTCTCAAAGTCTCATAGTGTGCTATAAAAATGTTGATTTTGTGTTAAAGTGATGCTGAGTTTGTGTAGTGTTGCTGCTTCTGCTCATGGAAGCTGTCGTTTGTGTGTGATTTGGATTTTGGAGGATATTGCTGCTAATTTTGTGCTATAAAAATGTGATGGGTTGTGGTGGTTTAAGTTTACGGCATTGATTCTCCCAAATGGGCTGAAAAAAATGGCTTGGAAAATGATTGGGTCGGAAAATGAGCTAGAAATATGATTGAAAAATTTCCTAAATTTGCCCAAGTTAGAAGCCCATTTGTCATTTGTCACAACCCAACCATCCGTCAAATCCATCCATGATAGAAACATAAATATCCATCGTTCGGATTAATCTTGAAAATATAATTTTGTACACTTATGCATGATTTTAAGTTGGATCAAATCAAAAATGCACCCAATTAATATAATTTTGTACACTTATGCATGATTTTAAGTTAGCTTATAGGTACTAATAATCTTCTAGATTAGCTCTTGAAATAGTGACACGTATGATAGAGATAAGACGCATAGTGGGCATGTAATGCAAAAATTCCCCCAATGGTTGCAGATTCCAACAGCTCAAAGTGGGAGCCATAACTTTGGCTTGGAGGGGCCGACTTCAGAGAGACATATATTTGTCACTTGAAAAAGCTAGGGATGTTCAAGAAAGTTCATGAACTGTGACTCCGGGTCCGAATCGAATCGTACGTTTTGGATTGGATCTGGTTGGAGTCAATTAATGTCCGAACTGACAGGGTTGAAAATAGGAAATCGGGAGATACGGTTAGGTCCACGATTTTCATTAAACCCTCACAATGAATTAACCGAACTGCATATATATATATATACAATAATCTGAGATATTTTATGAATAATAAATAAATATATATATATATATAAAACATAAAACCCGGTCCATTTTCTCCCATACGATTCATTTCAAACGAAAAAAAAGTGAAAAGCTCGATCTTCTTCTTCGTTTCTCTCGCGTTAAGTCAATGCCTGGTTTTCTCCTCTCACGTTAAGAAAGCATAGACCCAACTCCAACCCGACAACCGATTTTTAAAATTTTTCCAACGAATAATATGTTTTGTATATATATATATATGTAATATAATAATTGTAATTTTACTTATTTTTATAAATTATTTTTGAATATTTATGTGATGTAGTTTAAATATATAAAACTTAAAGGGTTGGAATGTAATTTTATTACTTTTGGGATAAAAAAACGTATATAGTATTACTCATTCATCCCCTTTCAATGCTTTCATTTTGTTTGGTTGCTGAATCAGGTAGCGGTTTGGTTACCTTTTGTTCCAGATTGGGTCGTGTTTTTTATTGTTGGGATTTGGTTGTTGAACTTGGAACCAGGAATATGATATGTAATGAACTAATGATAGTTCATGTTGATGTTGGTGGTTGTTTTTAATTTCATGGAATTTGGTTGTTGAATCTGGACTTAATTTTATTGAATTTGGTTGCATGTTGATGTAATTTGTTGATAAAACCGGGACAGAACTGTAACTCACGGATTGGTTTGAAACCATACCGTAGTTGGTCCGAAAACAAATTGTATTTTTTTTTTTTGGAACCGTGACACGTAGTTCGGTCCACCGGACCAATCGGGACTGTGGACAGCCCTAGAGAAATCATATCAAATACTAGCTTTTATTTTTTGGTGTAACATAAGTAGGAGTATAATAAAATTAATATGGTCAATTAGGACAACTAATCTATCCATCTACTCATTTTTATCTATGAAAGATAATGGAAAAATAAGACTTGACTTTTTTGTTAGGTTTTTTTTTTTTTTTTTTTCCATTCGTTAACCTAATCTACTCTATTTTAGGAGACTTTTTTGTTAGTTTGAATTAAGCTTTTTGGATTACAGTCAAAATGTATTATTAAATCTGTAGAGTGTTTGTGAGATATATTTAGAACACATTTTGCAATAGGAGTAGTATTTACAAAATATGTGCAAAACATGTTCTGTAAGGCTTTTTATTAATCAGAATAAGAAGAATAAAAAATGAGAGAAGTCAAAAAATTTCTCTTAATCCCGAGCGTACTTTGTTTAGAATCGCTCGTTAAAACAAAAAGGGAAAAAGAACAAAGAAGAGAGAATCTATGAATGGGACACTACAAAGAAAATTAGTATGGGAATCCCATTTGTCTTCTTTTCTTTTTTATCACTATTTAATTTTCTTAAAGTTAACAAATTGGACAAAAATAATGATCTTCACTTAATTAGTAGTTAATTGTCTTCATCCCCGATTCGCTTTCCAACTTGGCCTTGTCATCAATTTGATCACTTACCATTCTCACTCAAAAGAAACATGATGAAAGAAATAAAGTATGGAAAGTACCTCAAGAGATAAAAACAAGGATAATTGACCCAAAAACTTTACATAAAACTGAGAGAATAAGTTATTTCCACGGCCGGTGAAAACAGAAGTTTCCTCCAAATCGATTGTATTGCGCATGTGTCCAAACAATGGTCCCAAATAGTAGAACGTGGACATGCGATGCAATGCAATCGATTTGGATGAAACTTTTGTTTCCGTCAGCGGTGGAAATAATTTGAACTCTAAAATTGAAAGTTCATTTGTTCCATGGAAGACACTAGACAGGTGTCTATTTAACCGTGATCGGAACAAGGGGCCCTGAAGTGAGAGGCTCACTACAGGGGTATAGTGAGCCTATTCGGCCATCCATCTCGAGAATGAACGCTCGGATTTGAATCTAAACAATGGTCAACTCGGATCATTTGAAACTAGGATTAAATCCGAGCCGTTGGTGCCGAGATGGACAGTCAGATGAGACTCACTACAGGCCCCCGATTCGACCATGATCATTAGAGGCTTAAATCAGAGACTAGTTTCCTTCGCAAATCCAATTTTCGAACCAAAAAATTAAACATTAAAAAAACTGCAATATATCTCATTGTCAAGAGGAGTTCAAGTTTTACAAAATGTGTTTTATTTATAATCGGATGTCCGGATCAGCTTGCACTCACGTCAACTAATATCAGGCCCTGGAGGTAACGACCGGACATAACCTCCAATGGCCCCAAAAGTTTGCTAGTAAAGAGATTCGAACCTGAGACCTTAGGTGGAAGCAAACGCTAAGTCCCAAGGACAACAATGCATGCAAAAAAAAGAAAATAGATAGACTGAGATAAATCATAATTCCTGAAACAAGTGAACAATACTTCTTCTAAAATTCAGGTCAAGTGTTTATACAGCTTATATAATCCACCAAAATGCACTTATTCTGTGCAAATATATAGTTATAATCCAGTCTCATTCTGTAAGAGAGGACTCAGCATATGGGATTTGGGACAAATCAGGATCCTCTACCAAAACCAAGGATTTAGACCTCATAACCTATATATACCAGTTCCCCACTCAAATGAAAAAACAAAAACAAAGTCTATACCTCAAACAGGCCTCAGTTTAGATGAAAAGTTACAAATTCTTCCATCTCTGGCAATCTCCATGGACAAAGTTCTCGATCATCACCGGTGCTAAAGTCATGCAGCCAATTCTTAAGCCAGCAACTTTTTATTAGAATTGTTCCGCTTTCTCGATTTTTCAAAATGGAAGAAACTTGAGAATGTCACAGGAAAATGAGTTTAAAAGTAGACAAAATCTAACGTCGACCGTTTGCCCAATTCCTGTTGTGATTTCCAGGTCTCATGTTTGTATTTCTATGGCTACCAAGCCCCTGCTTGGGGAGATCCTGCAATTCCATAACCTGGATTGTCCTTTGCCTCTTTGCTGTCAAAATAAAAAGGAAAACAGGTCGCTGTCAGAAGAGACAAAAACAACAAAAAGCTGGTAATTTGGTAACTCAAAGCTGCCAAATTGAAGATGGCAAGATTTGAAATATTAATGGAGTTTCAATTGTAAGGCCAATATTTTTAGTATACGTCTCCACCAATGGTGAGTCAGTAAGAATTTGGGTAAACAATAGACAACATAAAAGTAGGGAAAAAAAGATTTGTTTTGAGGACGCCAGGGCCTAAATAATGTCGTAACAAAAATCTCAAGAAATCTAAAACTACAGTAGAAATTTCAAGGAAGATATACTAACCATTTTCGGCTTGTTGGTATCGCTCATGGAGCTTCCTCTTTGCAGCTTCAAGTCTTGCAGTGTCGTCCAAACGCTTCTGTTCATAGTTTAAAAACAGAACCAAACAACCAAAAATCAGATAAAAGATGATGAACCAAGAGATGAACTACATGACATAATTTTGGTGCTATACTAACATCTTGTTGAACAGCTACTGGCTTTTGGATTGTTGTACCCTTGTCTGATTTTTCCTGAAATTTTGTCTCATTGCTAACCTTTCGCACCACATTTACAACTTTTGTCGGTCTTCCAGGCCCAGATTCAGTGTTTGATGAGGGCTTTTCTGGTTTCACGACAGCGCCTTGTTTCTTCAATGCAGGTCCTTGTTTCTTCATTTCATCACCCCTTTTATCAATGACAGGTGCATGAGACTCGCGAGGCTTCTGTTTGGGTATATTTCTGTCCTCCCTTGGTGGTTTTCTGCCATTTTCACGGTTCTTGTTGAATTCCCCACTGTTTCGAGGATCTGAAACAACATCCCCAATTCAAAACTATGAATCTCTAGAAATTGGGGAATTCCAATAAAGAACCAAAATAGCAAAAGCTTTTATAGTAAAAGCATAAAGGATCGGGATTTCAACTCACTTCCGTCATCATCCATTCCGTCAAAGAACTTTGGTAAGCACAGTAGAGAAAGAGAGAAACAAAAAAAACTTCTGTCAGTTTCTAACCAGAAACATGATAAATGAACTTAATTCCTCAAGAATAAATGGAAGAATAAAATAAACACACAAACGCAAACACATACCTGGGACAACTCCATTGTAGTGTTTGCAAAGAAAACTCCTTCATCCAAGGGAGGAGAAGGGAGGCCTTCTTCATCATCTACAACAGATGGGTTTACAGACTCCGGGGTACCTTCTGTACCTATGAATTACAATATAAATACTAGGAGTTTAAAACTCAGTTTCAGTAAAGAATACAATGAGAGACCAGAAAATATGCATCTAAAAACAACTAATTCTCGACAAACAATCCCTACCTCCAATAGCTGCTGTAGCATTGACCCACTCATCTACCATGTCTTTCCAAAGTCTGCAATCCATCCACAACACTTTCAATTAGGATGGAAAGCATAACAATTGCTGATCTAATGCAAGCAGATACTAAAAGGAAATTGTAGAGTACATCAATTTATAGCTCCTTTCAAAACACTCCTCCACCAAGACACAAAGGTATCAAATACGCAGAAAAACGATAGATAGCTAGTTAATGAAGGGAAAAACAGGCAAACAATGAAAGCTTTTCTGTAATTCGTATGTTTACAAAGAAGTTGAATTTTGTCAAGGAATGTGACCATCAGAACAGAAAAATGGAACAATGCAAATGGGATAGTTTCTTATTAAAGTGGAAAGACACAATGAAAGGTGCTCAAGTAAAGAAATCATTAACCATCGTCGCCATCAGGGCTATCTAGAAATCACCACAGCTACATGAAAAAAGTAGAAGGCCTAATTCAAGAAGCAAAGCAAATCTCTGCTGATAATCATTCACTATGAAAAGATGAAAAGTCTAACTTCTGGCTTAACAAGAATGCTGCTGACTATAAAATAGATCAAACAGAATTGCAAATCTTTGATAGAACAAAAGCGCTGTTAAACTGAGTGTTGATTCTTCATTGGAAAACACGACAAAAACATTGAGGAAGGTATTCACCATATGCAAATAATTCCACATCAGCTTATCCTAAAATGGTCAAGCTACAACATATATTGATGCCTAGCCAGAAGCGAGGACAACATACTCGATGAGCATCCGAGCAAGATGACGGATCTCCTTTGAACTGTGCTTTCGGAGAGCGTTAACAGACTTTCCAATTTCAGTGGCCTGCGGTATAAAAGAGTTGCATAAGTAAGGACACTCTAGAAAACTCTATAGAACAAAACAAATGAACATTTAAATTGCTTCACAAACAACTAGCAAAAGAAGTTAAGGACTAACAAAAATAGTGTTCTTACTCTCAGTGAATCAACAGACAGAACCATCAATTGAAGCCTCCTCAGTGACTCAAATAGTACAGAATCAGACTGTCACAAAAAGGAAAAAGCAGAAGTTGTCAACAACCAGATAAGAAAAGTATAACTATAAGCGAACAATTTCCCCAATAACACTCAAAATCTTCAACACCCTCATATCTCAGATCAAAAAAACTCAACAGAATGACAGTAGTAGTCAATGACTTTAGCAGATGCTGCCCAGACTTCACAGACCAATCTTCAAAGGAACAGAATAAATGTACTCCACAGATAAATACAAACTGGATTCACATAAAAGCAAAGGACAAAATAAAAAGTTAAGGAGACAAACCTCATCTTCATAATTATCAAGAATCTCTTTGATCCTCAAAACCTCCCCAACAATCAGACTCTCTTCTTCAATCTCATCAGTCAATGCCTCAGCTTCTCCAAAACTATAATTGCTCACTTGGTTCATCACATTCATCTCAACCACATGAACATCTCTACAACTATTCACCTTGCTTCCCTTACTACCACCACCACCACCCTCAAATTCATCTCTCTCAAATTTCACAATCTTACAACTGCCTCCTTCTCCACCGTCATCGCCGCCTCCGGCCGGAACTGACAGCTCCACGCTGTCACACTGTAAACACTTGGCCAATTTACACGAAAAAAGGGTCTCAGCAATTCGATCTCTCCTTATTCTAAACTCCTGTGGACAATCTGAGGCTGCAACCATTATCGCGTGCTCGATTATATCGAATATATCAGAACTTGATGTACGAAAATAATCCCTCCAGTTATCCAGAGTTTCTGATTTCATCCCCATGATCGGAAACTGGATTTTTAGCCGTAATTGGGACGAATCCAGGTCGAAAAATAGAGTCTTGGTCGATACCCAGAAATTGGATTTTTGGATTTCTCTCAACCCAGAAAAAAAGACAATCGGTTTTGGTATTGAATATAGAGAAACAGAGCTCTTCTCTTTTGGGTTCTCACCGGTTTTGACCCGGTAATTCGATGAGAGCTCTTTTGGGTTCTCACCAGTTTTGACTCGGGAATTCGATGAGCTAATCGGTTACGTCAAGATAAGACTTGTGGAAATGATCGCAGAATATGATCAGATTCTTATGAACCAACAATCTACTTTCCAAAATTTTCCAAATTTCGAATATTAGGAAATCCGAAATCAGAAGTGGGATTTCTCTCAAATCCGTCCGCAATTAATCAAATCAACCAGAAACTGAAAAGATAAGAAATCTAGGTAACGCAATGATTCAGTTATGGCAACAAAAAGATAATGGAAAGAAATCGGATTGTATTCTGGTTCTCTCTCTCTCTCTCTCTCTCTCTCTCTCTCTAGGAATAATAATACCAGGTGCTGCAAAAAAGACGAGGGGGGAGAGAGAGGAGGTTTTTTGTGGGGGCAGGTGATGAGCACAAAGAAAGGAAAGGGGGCTTCACAGAAGTTTCAAGTTCAAAGCGGTTTTTTACATTCAGCCCGGATGGGTTCTGAATAATTAGAAAATTGTTTGGTTTGGTGAAAAATAGAAAATTGTTTTGGACTTGACTTTAGATGGGATCACAGCTCAGCGATGGTGTCGCCCAAGAGTTAGAGGAGAGGAGAAAGTAGAGAGAGAGTAGATAGATAGCGAATGAAAGAAGATTTTGGGGAGAATTGATCGGGAATGAGGATAAAGGTAAAAACTAGGCTGTGTTTGGAGAGAGAAAGAGGTTTTGGGGGGGTGAATTGAGCGGGACGCGTTTGTAAAGGGAGGGAAGTTGTGAGATTTTAGGACACTCGTAATTCACGTTCTCTCTCTCTCTCTCTCTCTGCAGTACAACTGAACCGCAATTGTTCATTGAAATTGTGTCTGAAAACAACGCGGCTATGGGTACGCACCGCTTGTGTACGCAAAATGCACGCAACGTCTCGCATCTTAAACGTTCATCTCAAAAATCAATGGTCCGGATTTTAAATAAATTATTTGTGCGAATAATTTATTTAAAATCCGGACCGTCAAAAATGCTTTTGGACGATTAAGATGCATTACTCGTGCATGTTGTGTACACGAAGTAATTTTGGTCTGCAAAAATCAAAAAGTAGTGCACGAAAAAGATACCCAAAAATTACCCAGAAAGCTCCAACGAGTGGCCACTTGAGTGAATCAGAGCCACTCGTTGGAGCTTTTTGGGTAAGTTTCTGGGTATTTTTTCTGTGTATATAGGTATTTGTTGGTCTTTCTACGCTATGGGTTTTGGACGAAAAAGATATTATATATCATGCAATCTCGAACATCTAAAAGAATTTTTAATGGTTCATATTTAGTTAAAATTGTCTAATTCAGGTTTTATTCCTCCAAAAGTAAATGTTTTTGACAAAAGTGAACCATTGCCGATAACTGATAGGTAGGGTTATAAATGAACCGAACTATACAATAAAAACTTGTTTGATTTCGATTCAAGTACGAAACGAATTGAACATGGACGTTTTAAAGAGAGTCTTTTGGTTGTAATAGTTTATTTAAAATTTGGACCATTGATAACCCTATTGAACAATTACGATGGGGCACTGAAAAATTTCTCCTTCTTTAGGGGAAAAATGGAAAATAAATAGGAAACACTGGAGGGAAACAAAAAAGAATAAACAGTTTACAGGTTGGGATTAGGAGAAAAATCCAACTAAAAACGCACTCCAAAACGACGTCGTTTTGGGCAAATCAAGTTTTCTTCCAAATGTCGTCTTGTGGGGTCCATATTGGGGTTAACACAAATAATCCAAACCGTTAAATAATTTTAAATAACTATTTGAGTGATCTTGGAGAAAATCGGGATCAACGGATATTTGTACGTAATTTATCTACTTCGTTCGATTTTCAGTCAGAATTTCGAAAAAAAAACTTCAGGAAAAGTTATAAATTATGCGCTCAGTAACCCATCGATCCGAACCATTGGTGCCGTATGACTTATTGAGAAAAAGCATTCAGTAAAAAATTTATCTTGATCGGACATCGATAGGTATTAAAATAGTAGTTCATATGTTTAGTGTTTTAATACCTATCGATGTCTGATCAAGATAATTGTTTTACTGAATGCTCTCAGTGAGCCCTACAATACCTACAGTTCAGATCGATGGATTACCAAGCACACAATCATATAACTTTTATTGAAGTTTCTTTCGGTTTATAAAATCCTAAATTTTGAATGGAAATACGAATTAGATCAATTACGTCCAAATATCAGATGGCTTGATTTTCTCCAAACTCACTCGAATAATTATTTTGAAATCAATGAACGATTTGGATCGTTTTTATAAGACCTTGTTGTGGGCCACACAGGGCGACATTTGGAAGAGAACTTGATTTGTCCCAAAACGACGTTTTGGGGCACACTACATGGTGCAGTGCACCAAGTGCATTGCAAGCTTCCTCCTCATATTGTGAAGGTTTTTATGTGAAGGAATCGACACATTAATGAGGAGATCCAACGAAGGCCTTCTTTTTTGTTTAACCAAACGATACCCTTTTAGGTACCCTTGGCTTCCAAGAGAGGAGTCTGAGGCTCGAGTCTACGACAATAATTTGATTCACGTTAGTTGTTAATCAGCTGGCACCCCTCTAACCCACATATGTATATTGTCTAGCAAAATAATAAATAATAATAATGGAGCAATAAAATCACATTTAAGTTTAACCATTTTAGGTACCCTTGGCTTCCAAGAGAGGAATCTGAGGCTCGTCTATGACAATAATTTAATTATCGTTTAGTCGTTAATTAGCTGGCACCCCTCTAACCCACATATGTATATTGTCTGGAAAAATAATAATTAATAATAATGGAGTAACAAAATTACATTTAAGTTTAACCAAACGACACCGTTTTAGGTACTTTGGCTTCCCAGAGAGGAATTTAAGGCTCGAGTCTATGACGATAATTTAATTCCCGTTTAGTTGTTAATCAGCTGGCACTCCTCTAACCCACAGATGTATATTGTCTGGAAAAATAATAAATAATAATAATGGAGTAATAAAATCACATTTAAGTTTACCCAAACAACACCGTTTTAGGTACCTTTGGCTTTCAAGAGAGGAGTATGAAGCTCCAATCTATGAATTAATCAGCTGGCACCCCTCTAACCCACATATATATATTGTCTGGCAAAATAATAAATAATAATAATGGATTAATAAAATCACATTTAAGTTTAACCGAACGACACCATTTTAGATACCCTTGGCTTCCAAGAGAGGAGTCTGAGGCTCGAGTCTATGACGATAATTTAAATCCCGTTTAATTGTTAATCAGCTGGCACCTCTCTAAGCCACAGATGTATATTGTCTGGCAAAATAATAAATAATAGTAATGGAGTAATAAAATCACATTTAAGTTTAACCATTTTAGGTACCCTTGGCTTCCAAGAGAGGAATTTGAGGCTCGAGTCTATGACGATAATTTAATTCCCGTTTAATTGTAAATCAGCTGGCACCCCTCTAACCCACAAATGTATATTGTCTGGCAAAATAATAATGGAGTAATAAAAAACACATTTAAGTTTAACCAAACGACACCTTTTTCGGTATGCTTGGCTTCCAAGAGAGGAGAGGAGTCTGAAGCTTGAGTCTATGACGATAGTTGTTAATCAGCTGGCACTCCTCTATAACCCACAGATGTATATTGTCTTGCAAATAATAATAATAATAATAATAATAATAATCACATTTTGGGATTCCATACTAATTGTAGCCGTTTATTTGATTAAATATTATTTTGTGTGCCCCTATTAAAAATCAATTCATTCAAATATTGGTAAAAAATTGATCGGTTCATTAATTTTTTTTTTTAACGTCGGCTAATCCTCTTGCAATAGCCGAATTAGTTGATGTTTTACATGGAATTTTAAGAATATGTTATAAACAAATTCACGCAAGGGTGTGCACAATTGCTATCCACCTAAAGGTGTACTGTACCCATAGTTTTTTTTTTTTTTTTAGGAGAAGGGGGTCATTTATTTATGACGTCGAAAATACTCGACGACTCGTTATTGTGCAACAAAATAACAACAGATATCCAACAGCCCAGCTGTAACGGAGAAGAGATAATCGCCAGCCACCTGTCTAGCGTGGGACCTACCCGTAGGGGGTGTTCTACTAACTTGGTTTTTTTGGTTTTTTGGTTTTTTTGGATGTTTTAGTTTTGCAAAAAAACTAACTTTTTCCACTAACTAGTTTTTTGGTTGAGATGTCTTACGCCCCCCTCCCCTGACAACCCCCCACTCCCCGCAACAATTTAAGCCCAACATCCAAAATCCAATTACTTTTTTTTCCTTTCTTTTTCTATTTTTTCTTTTAACTTTATTTATTTAATTACTTATTTAATTTGGTTTACTCAAATTATATTTGCAAGTAAATTATTTTTTTACATTGACATTTAAATTTGACTTTATATTTAGAAACTTTATGTTATTTTAATTAGTTAATTAATTTGTCTTAATAATGAATAATAAATTTAAAAAAATTCTAAAAGTGAATAATATTACAATCACGCTTAAAAGTAAATAAATACTACAATCACGTTTTTAAGTGAATAAATATTGCAATCACGTTGACTTTAAAAGCTTTATTGATAGGGAAAAATAATACTACAAAACAAACACTTCAAGAAATAACATCCGTCTTTAATCAAATGACCAAAAAATCACGAGCCTTCCAAGATACAAATACTCAGATCAATACTATCTCTCCTAGCCAAAGAATAGATTACCTCATTCGTACTCTTACGTACAAAATAAAACTACCACTCATCAAACACAATCTCTCAATTTTCATAATTTTTTGTTTTTTAAGTAAACCCGGACATTAAATATGTTTTGTATATCTCTAAATCATTACTCATTAAGAGCATCTCCGGCCCTAAAATTCACTCCACTCTATAAAACCCTCATAAAATTCACTCCAACCTTTAATTCAAACATATACCAAATATATGTGAAAGGCATCAATAATTCACGAGGAATCATTTTAGTAGTAGTAAATCTTTTTTTAGCCAAAATATAATAATCCAAATAAATATGTGTTTATTTAATACTCGTATAAGATTGCTTACTAAGATGATAAGATCCATGTGAGTGGTCAAGGAAGAATTATCAAGGTTCCTGTAAATCGAGTTATGTTGGGCTTGAGGTAATTTAATGGGACCGTTTTACAGGTACCGATTGGAGGTACCGACCAGCGCGCGGGGACCCTGTCATGGGTCCCAAATAATCAATCCGAACCGTTCATTCATCTCAAAATCAAATTCTGAGTGGGCTTCACGGGAATCGATGCATTCGGACGGTGCTACGAGCTCGATCCAACATCACCCCATTTCATTCAAAAAAAATTGAATGACATAGGGTGATTTTGGATGGAGCTCATAGGGCCGTCCGATTGCATCGATTCTTGCCTAGGCCCACGCGGAATTTGATTTTGAGATGGATGAACGGTTCGGATTGATCGTTTGAGACCCACAATAGGGTATCAACAATAATTAAATAAAAAATTAAATCAAATAAATATTTGAATAATTAAAAAAAACTGAATTAAATGAATTAAATGAATTAATTTAAAGAAATGAATTAAATAATTAAATAAATTTATATAAAGAAATGAATTAATATAAATAACATAATTAATATAAAAAAAAGTAATTAAAGGAGGGGAGGAGGGGTAAAATAGTCATTTGGTTTTTAGTTTTGCAAAAAAACTAACTTGTTCCATTAAACTAGTTTTTTTGTATGTTTAGTTTTGCAAAAAAAACTAACTTGTTCCACTAACTAGTTTTTTTGGTTTTTAGTTTTGCAAAAAAACTAAGTGGTTTTTTGTTAGTGGAATGAGATAGTTTTTGAGTTAAAACAAAACTATTTTTTTTTTAGCGGAACGGGGCCTTAGTATGTTAATCCTAAAATGAACGGTCTGGAGACTCTGGACAAAATTTTGTTTGTGTTGTGTATGGATAACGGATTTACATTTGTTTCTCTCTTTACAAAAATCATTATAGTAATTATTTTTAAACGTAAATCATTATAATTTATAAATTAAGATAGGAAAATAATTTGGAGTAAAGACACTCGAACTCGACCAATCATAAACATACTAAACTTCTCAAATTTGAGCTCGTAATTGATTTGTTAAAAGTTCATTCGCGATTAGTTTGTGCTTTCTAACCTAAATAAATCAAATTCGAATAGTATTTTTGAAGCTTTGAGCAAAGATACTATTATGCTCGTTTGAGATATCATGGTATTTAAACAAATTTGGCTACTTGAGTTAGTAAAATTTTGGCTATTATTAATTCAAGGAAAGTTTATTTGTTAAAGTACTGTATTGAATAATCCACTGTACGACTCAGCTCGTATTTATACCCTAAACTCACCATCCTTTTTTTTTTTAACCGGAAGTTCGGTCTAGTTTAGGTGCACCTCGACTAATTTCGCAGTCTTGAAGTTAATAACCGTCGACCGAGCAAACCTCTAGTTGCCCCAAGATTTGCAATTCTTGGCCTCTTTAGTAATGGAAACACGTGAAGAAGCACTTACTACTTTCATATTGAGAAATTTCTTTCCACCGCCGGCGATCCTGTGTAATAGTACACAATCATGCCAACCGGTGTGATTTGGAAAAAACATTTGTTTCCACTACCGGCGGAAATAACTTATTCGCTTTTATATTACTTGAAAGACGTAGTGTTAGTTTTTATTACTTATATTAAAAGCCTGCATGAGTGTGTGGACTGATGAGCAAAATGTTATTTTCTCTTCAATTGGAAAAACATAAGATCACCATTAGGGCCACTTAGCCAAAAATCCAAAATATTTGACAATTTTAAAGGGAAGGACAAGGAACTTTAGCAATCGAACATAAAAACAAAAAACATTTGCCATTTTTAAAAGGAAGGACAAGAAACTTTTGCAATCGAACATAAAGACAAAAAAAAAATTAGTGAAGTGTTACTAATTTTTTAAAATTTAAATTTTGAACATAAAATTAAAAAAAATCACCACCCCACCTTTGGCCGCCACTTCCGGCAACTAAAAAAATTAGTAACGTGTCACTAATTTTTAAAAATTCAAATTTTGAACATAAAATTCAAAAAAGTCACCACTCCACCTTTGGCCGACCACCACCCCACCTCTGCCCGAGCACTTCCGGCGACCAAAAAAATTAGTGAAGTGTCACTAATTTTTAAATATTCAAATTTTGAACATAAAATTCAAAAAAAATAACACCCCACCTCCGGCCGACTACCACCCCACCTCTGGCCGAGCACTTCCGGCAACCAAAAAAATTAGTGAAGTGTCACTAATTTTTAAAAATTCAAATTTCAAACATAAAATTTAAAAAAATCACCACCCCACCTCCGACCGACCACCACCCCACCTCTGGCTTAGCACTTCCGGCAACCAAAAAAATTAGTGAAGTGTCACTAATTTTTAAAAATTCAAATTTTAACATAAAATTCAAGAAAATCAATACCCCACCTCCGTCCGACTAACACCCCACCGCTGGTCGAGCACTTCCGGCGACCAAAAAAACTAGCGACATCTCACTAATTTTTAAAAATTTAATTTCGTACAGAAAATTCAATATAATAACTCCTCCTGATTGACTGACAACCATCCCACCTCCGGCCGGCCACTTCCGGTGACCCAAAAAATTTGTGACAAATCACTAATTTTTAAAAGTTCAAATTTCATACACAGAAAAAAAAAATCAACTCCTGCCTCCCGCCCAACCACCACCCCACCTCCGGCCGATCACTTCTGGCGACCAAAAAAATTAGTGAAGTGTCACTAGTTTTTAAAAATTCAAATTTCGAACATAAAATTCAAAAAAATCACCGCCCCACCTCCGGCCGACCACCAGCCCACCTCTGGCCAAGCAGTTCCAGCGACCAAAAAAATTAGTGAAGTGTCACTAATTTTTAAAAATTTAAATTTCTAACATAAAATTCAAAAAAATAACCACCCCACCTCCAGCTAACCACCACTCCACCTCTGGCCGACCATTTCTGGCGATAAAAAAATTAGTGAAACGTCACTAATTTTTAAAAAGTCAAATTTCGTAAATAAAATTCAAAAAATCATCACCCCACCTCCGGGCGACCACCACTCCACCTCTAGCCGACCACTTTCGGCGATAAAAAAAATTAGTTAAATATCACTAATTCTTTAAAAATTTGAATTTCAAACAAAAAATTCAAAAAAATCAATTTTGTAAATGTGTACGATGGCTCTCATAAAAAAAATGCATATTTGTTAAGGCCTAGAAAGCCTAATGTGGGAGACTTATACATGAGGTAAATAACAACAATTGTGGGACAATACATTGAAAATTTGTCATTAGCACATGTCCAGGCCGTATATTTTTCTTGGATCAGACCGAATAGGATAACTAACGAAATCGTCTATGTGGTTATTTGTGATTTGTGTTGCAGGGAGAAGTGAGCGAGGAAGGAAAGAGTGAGATTCCTGCATGTCGCGGGATGAAGTTACCTATTAGCTCTTTTATTAAATTAAAATTACAAATAATGTTTTTATGTTTGATTACAAATGTTCCTTGTCCTTCCCTTTAAATAGGCAAAATATTGTGTATTTATGACTAATTATTCCGAAAATTTATGCGAGCATTGAAAAGCTACTTTTTTTTTTTATTTTTTCACTTGAACGTTTGCTATTTTTACTTTTAGCATTTAACAAGCTAGTTGCGTAATTTTTATGATTTTCCATAGGAACCAAAATTCAGTGAAGTGTCGGGTAATTCACGGGAATATCTATCTTTGCTTCAAAGATTCCACTTTATGAAACCAAAATAAAAGCCAATATCTAAGGAATATTTTGTTTTTTATGGAAAAGGAAATGGAATTAAAGACGACACTCGTGGTACCGATTATGAATACGTCTACTAGTTGGAATATCAAGTGTCAGATTCTCTGTGTCCAAAATCTCTGTGCCGAGGGGTTTTGGGTCTTTGGATTGTGATTTTTGTTTTTATGTTTTAATATTTATGGGTGATCCAACGGCCGAAAAATCCCTCGGCACAAATGCACATGGTTTTTCAGCACAGAGGATCTGAGCTCGGAATATCAATATTCTCTTCGCTTTATTTTACACGAATGGTCAAGATTTTGTCACCGTGCTCAAATTAACTATACTCCAGTTCGTATACTGCTGTTCAGAACTAGGTATAGATGTGTAAAAAATATCGCCAGTGTCAAATGAACCATCCAAACCAAATCAAACCGAATCGGTCAATTCTAGTCGGTTTATTAATTACTCCCTCTATCCGGATTTGTTTGTCCCTCGTTCTATTGTAACCGGATAAAAAATTAGTGATATCTTTAAATTGGTAATATATCCAATATAGATCTTGTTTGATAGATCTCGATTAGTTCTATAAAACAATGTTTTTTAAATTACATAAAAAACAAATCACATTAATTTACATTCTTTATTTTATTATTCTGGTCCCCTTAATTTACATTCTTTCATTTTCTGTAGTTGTCACTCCAGTTTTGAACTTTTGAGGAAAATCGATTACATTGAATTGAACCTAAGAAATTGAATGCACAATGGTTTGGTTTGGTTTGGTTGATTAGGCTCATCAGTCGATTTTGGTCCACACACAACTACGTACTAAATTATTTTTAGAGGTTGACCGAATCAAACCGCTTACCTCCCTAATTAAAACCATAGAAAGCAACGCTCAACTTCTCATTTAGGCTCCGTTCACTTGTCAAGAGTTAACTAGTGCAACAAAACTTTTCCCAATAAAATTATAGTAGCATTTTTCTTTAGCGTTCATTTGATAAAAGATATTTAAGATAAAGTTTGGTACGTCCGTAGTAGTCTAATTGGGTAGACATTACTATTTGAGGTGCAAGATTCTTGTAAATCTTGTGTTTATGTTTTGATGGAAAGAGCTAATCCTAGTAGCAGGGACGGAGCTAGAATTTTACCATTGTGATGGCGAAATTATGTACTTAAAAACTAAAAAGTCAAACTGCATTTGGAATATTCATCCACTCTACGAAAAACTATAATAACATAAAAAATCTAGTGGTAGCAAGTCTATATAATTCGGAGATAAAAATTTAGGGTGCTGATTTTGGGGCTCCCTTTTTTTATGCAAGCACTCCAAAATTTAATGAAGTTACAAAACTACCCTTTTCAAGATACAAAAATCACTAGAGACACTCCACCCCCAATTATCTCCTCATTTATTAAGGCACTCCAAACGAAAAAATGAACCCAAACCAAACATAAACATTAGGTTCTAAACATAAACATTAACAATAGATTCCAAACATTAAACATCCACAACAAAAATATTATGTTCCAAACATTAAACACGTATCTATATCAGATTGTTTCACGCCACTTTGCACTAAAAGAAAAAAGAAAAAAACTAAACATTGCTAAAATTCTCCAAAATAAACAGCACACAATTGAAAATGTTGATGCTGCAAAATCTTCATAACTGTTGCGACACAAGATCTTCATACTTCGTACTCATTATCTACCATTTTTCCCTCAAAAATCTTCATAACGGCTGCAAATCTACATTTTAAAAGTTAAAACTCATAGTGAGACAAACAAAGCACATTGAAAAAAGAATGGTTCTACAATCATATGTCGAAGACCACTTGTCCAGGTTGTCCTGGTGCAGAACATGGAGACAATAGCATAAAGACTTTATCAAGAAAATATTACATATAGAAGTAGGCAATTCAGTGACGTGCAGTAAAAGGAGTTGAGCAACTATCTGCTTTTTTCTGATAAAAAAAAACTATTTGCTTTTTTGGAGTGCCTGAAGTAAAGGAAAAAGAGTAAAGGTTTTTTGGAGTGCCTGCAGTAAATTATGAAACTTGCAAAAGGGTAATTTTGGAAAACTACTGTAATTTGGAGTGCCTGCATCAAAATTGAGAGTGTGAATATCAATTTCCAAAATTTATTTTCTATATAATAATTGCACTTTTTGAAAATCTTTCGGTGGTGACCGTCACTACTTGTTTCCTCTTGGCTCCATCCTTGCTTAGTAGCAAAGTTGGAGACGTGGGTACCACAATTTTCTTTTTACCTGAACACATTAAAGGTATAAGAAAGTTAAAACATTTTCATACTTTCTTTTCTTTTCTCTGCAACATGGCCTTAGTGTGACTTTTTCAAAGTTAACGTGTTTGAAAAATGCGTTATTATTTTGCTAGCCAAATCTAAAAGCAATTTTAGAGATTGTCTTGACTTTGTATGTGGGAGAGAACAAATTTAATACTCCACAGTAAAATTTATTGACTTTTCAATTATTTCAATCTAAATCCATCTGACCCCGTGAGAAAAACTAGACTAAATCTATGTTTAGCTAGAAATATCTTAAATGTGTTTCACATTGAATTAAATCAATCAACACTGTTTTTTCAAAAGTCTTCATGTGTTACTTATTCATAATAATTACAAAACAAATCACATTATATTTAAAATAGATGGTCGCGATTTCAACTTTAAATTACAAAGTAATAGTATGATCAAACATCTACGACAGTTTGATCAACTTCATTTAGGTGGAGTCAGAATTTGAACCTCAGCGTAATGAATGTATGTGATTTGTGGCGACGTACGGGAGCTATTGCATGTCGCGCCCATTTCTCCTCCGGTTTAAACCTATGTAAGCTTAAAATGGTAAGACATCCAGAATTGTATATCAAGTATTATTGAAGTTGTATATTATGTATATAACTTCTTACTGAGAATGCAAACTTTAAATTAATTTGTCTAGCATTTTACACCAAAGACAATAAATCTCAATTTACAACAATCAAAACAAAAATATCATGTATATAAAGTAGGTAATTGATATTCACACCCCCTAAATTGTTATCCACACCCCCTTTTTGTCTTTTAGTGAAATTTTTACACATGAAAATTTCGCTAGAAGACAAAAAGGGGGGGTGAATAACAATTTGGGGGTGTGAAAACCACTCCCCATAAAGTACTGTTACTTCATTTTCCTGACATATAAGGTTAATACTGTATTTAATTGTTAACTGATTTTCACAATCCCCTTTTTATAACCACAGTCACTTTTTGCCCTATTGTTACGTGAATCTACAAAATTAGTCTTTCATTTGTATTCATTTTCACACTTGGAAGGATAACATTGTAAATTCACGTCCTATATACTATGATTTAGTAAAATGAAAAATACTAATGGAATAGAAGAACTTTTCATGACCACGAATTCACGATGACCGTCGTCAATTTTTTTTCCTGGAATTAAGAGCAAGACGTTTTAATCGTTAAACGTGGTTAGTGAAGATTGAATAATTATCATATCGCAGTACAAGATGCCTATCAATTCAGTTGGAGGGCCGTCATCACTAATCTCAATTCTCCATCGTTGCTCGTTTTACATATGATCGTCGCACACCGGGACCAAAAAAGCTACCATAGAAATGGGACCACAATACATCCCCCTTTCTTACGACGGAGGGTTCTTTTCTTCTTCTTCTTTTTTTTGTTTTGTTTTTTTCCCTTTTGATCGGACTGTGGACCGTGGAGGATTCATCGTACATGGACCCAACTGCAGTGTATGTTTTGATGGGAAGAGCTAATCCTTAGTAGAAAGTTGGAGACACCACAATTTTCTTTCTAACTGAACACGTTTAAAAAGTTAAACATTTTCGTACTTTCTTTTCCTTTTAGTGCGACTTTTTGAAAGTTAACGTGTTTGAAAATGCGTTATTATTTTGCTAGCCAAATCTAAAAGCATTTTAAGAGAGATTGTCTTTTGACTTGTATGAGGCCGGGAGAGAACAAATTTAATACTCCACAGTAAAATTTATTGAATTTTCAATTATTTCAATCTAAATCCATCTGACCCCGTGAGAAAAAGTAGACTAAATCTATGTTTAGCTAGAAATATCTTAAATGTGTTTCACACTAGTCACATTGAATTAAATCAATCAACACTGTTTTTTAAAAGTCTTAACGTATTAATACTTAGTCATAATAATTACAAAACAAATCACATTATATTTAAAATAGATGGCCACGATTTCAGCTTTAAATTACAAAGTAATATGATCTAACATCTATGATATCTATGATAGTTTGATCAACTTCATTTAGGCGGAGTCAGAATTTGAACCTCAGAGTAATGAATGTAGGTAACTTTTCATGATCACGAATTCACAAAGACCGTCATCAATTTTTTTTTTCTTTTTGGAATTAAGAGCAAGAAATTTTAATTGTTAATTGTGGTTAGTGAAGATTGAATATTAATCTTATCGCAGTACAAGAGGCCTACCAATTCTCAACTGGCTTTTTGGTTTTTTTCGTTTTGTCTTTATTAAAAAAAAAATCACGTTTGTTAGTTTTGCGTTAAGTTTTCGTGGTTTATGCATGGATTCGTCTCGACGAGACGAATCCAAAGAGTATAAAATTATGGTCAAAAGTAATATTTTTTTAATAAAGCCGAAAATAAACCAAAATAAACCAGTTTATTGGTTTAATTTTGGCTTTATTAAAAAACAAATTAGTTTTGACCATAATTTTATACTCTTTGAATTCGTCTCGACGAGACGAATCCATAAACCACGAAAATTTACAAATGCAATTTTTTTATTTAATAAAGACAACGAAAAAACCAAAAAATAAATTTTCTTTTTTGCCAAAGGAGCCAGTTGGAGGGCCGTCATCACTAATCTCAATTCTCCATCGTTGCTTGTTTTTCATGCTAATGATCGTCGCACACCAGGTCCAAAAAGCTGCCATAGAAACAGGACCACAAGACCCCCCTTTCTTTCTTACCACGGAGGGTTCATTTTTTGTTTTTGTCCCGCTTTTTATCGGACTGTGGACCATGGAGGATTCGTCGTACATGGACCCAACTGCGGATACAGAACCTTTGATGGCTCTGGTTTGGAATTTGTAGTCCTTTGGATGATTTTTTATTAATAAAAAATTACTGAGGTCGATCAAAAAAGAAAAAAAATGTACCGACGCTTTGTGGGGTCCATTTTCAAGTCTCACACAAATAATCTAAACTATTCATTAATTTCAAAATAATTTTTTAGTGTCTCTGCAAAAAAATCAGCTCAATTGAATATGCGTAAATGGTTGATCCAATGTTACCATGTTTCATTCGGAATTCAGAGGCCCAAATCCTGAATTCAGAGACCTAAATTCTAAATGAAATAATTATATTAAAATTAATGAACGGTCTGTATCATTCACGTGGGATCCCAAATGGACCCCACAAGACGCAGATACAATTTATGTGCCCCTCGGGCCCGTACCCGTAGCTTTACGTGTCATATATAGGAGTTTTTTCATATTTTGGTGACAAAATAGAAACGGGTTGATACGAAAAATTGAATGGTTACCTTGTTTTGTATGCAAGTTTAGCCAGTATTTGTCATATCCGGGGATCCCCACAGGGCACTAAGTGTGTCGCAGTACTCTTTAGCACAATATCTCAACCGTCTAAAAGTATTTTTAATAGTTCGGATTTGCAGACGCTTTCTTACTCACCAAAGTGCTTTATTTACCGATAAGAAGATTGGTAAGAATGTTTCAGCGAATCTAGATCATTGATTTCCAAGATGGACGATTGTGATAAGCGTTGCAAGGTGCAGCGCATCAAGTGCGCTATACCATCCCTGCTTCCTTATTTGTCTCGTTTCTGTGTTGTTGAGTCGTGTCATTTTTTTTGGGGGAAAGAGATTGAAATCCATTAATCAAACCCCAATACAACAAACAACCACAAATCTACCAAAAACCTACAAGAATCGGAAAAAAAATCCCAAAAAAAAATAAAAATTACCCCATAAAAAAAAATTACAAGGAAAAAAGTCGATGGAGCCTACGCCGAAGTTGTCATGCCACCACCTGCTGCCGATGATGGAAGACCGAATCTGAAAACCCTAGATTCGACCCCCTTAAATTTCAGATTGAGTTCAAATCTTATTAATGGATCGGGGTCCGAAATTTCCATCTCATACTCTTTTTTTCCTTTCTCCACTACCAAGGGTTCATCATAGTAGTTGGTCCTTTTTTTTCCGACGGTCAAACTGTCCGGACCAGTTTATGTGCACCTCAATTATTTCCTTTTTTTTAAGTCCAGTAAAAAGCAAATCATTCACGTTGAGACAAGAAAAATCACAAGAAATTACTATTTCTATTTATATGTTGATCATGGGATATGGACAGATTAAAAAAAAATAAAAAAAAATTGATAATGGAACCCGGCCATTATATTGAGTGGATAACTATATGCCAACTCTTTCCCACAATATTCCTGACGCCAACACGTTGGATAACTCGGATCTAGTCTCTAATTCAAAATTATCGTGGCCGTCAATTACTAACAACGTGGACTGTCAGATCATATACCAGTGCTCTATTATTATGTGGTGCAGCCTATTCTTAAATAGTACAGTTACATCAGATTCTTTTTGCCTAAATAGACACGGTATCTTGTTCTTATTATATTTTTTAAACTTATAATATGATTAAAAGCTACACATAAATAGCGTAGTTTATTACAAATATTTATTTTTCATTCAGTTAAGTACTTTATTGTAATTTTTTAAGCTCTATTCAGAACAAAAGTAAACTATTTTAGGTTTCCTTTTCAGCAATATAAACTTAAATAAAAAAAAACGTGTTAGAGTTGTTTTTTGGCCTAATTATTAGCACTCAAGTTAGTAGTAAATCACAAGCAAGGATGGAGCCAGATGGGGGCGGCTAGTAAGGGCAGACACCCCCCTACATCTTAAAAAATTAGTACTATTACATTGAAAATAATAAGTTTATCATCAAACTATAAAGTCCCGTCCCCCCTCCGTTTTTTCGTTAAAAAAAGTAACAGTAACAGTTTTAATATTTATGAAGTTATGAAACAACTTTGTACTAAAATTGGTTTTAATGAGGTTTAATTATAATTCTTTTAAACAAAACAACGCCCAAAAATTATAACCCAACTCACTTTAGGGATTCAAGGCCCGTTCACTTTTAAAAACTAAGACTCGCTGAAATTGGAAACCCAAAACTCTTTAACGTGGTCTGTGTACATAAAAGTGAAGGAAAAAGAAAAGACCAAAAGAAATTGGCGGCTTCCAAAACAGTCGATTCTCAATTGCAAAAATTGAACACTAGGTTTAAGGAAGATACAATGGAGTTGCTAATTCTCAGCACATCTCTAGATCCTCGTGATGGCTTCAAATCATTCAACATTGAAGATACTTGTGCAGAGAAGTATTATCCAATGGATTTCACTGAGCAAGAAAAGTACCACTTGAGATATCAATTGCAAAATTATAAGCTTGATGTGTCTAGGCATCCTGAGTTCCAAAATATATCAACGATTTCAAAGTTGAGTGAAGTGTTGGCGAAGACAAGAAAGTGCCCGATTTATCATCTTTCCAATATTAGTTTTCTGCTATGAAATGTGTGAAGACAAGAATTCGCAACAAGATGGAGGATGACTATTTAGCAAATTTCTTGATCACTTATATTGAGAAAGATATTGCTCGAGGGTTGAACACAAACTATTATCTATCATTGATGCTTTTAATAACAAGAAAGAGTTTCGAACACAGTTCAAGATGCTTGATTTCAATAGACACTAGATAGGATTACATAAATGTTAATACCTTTTGCAATCTAAGTTGATATTAGAAACATGTTTAGTTTAATATGTATTGGTGTTATTTTATATATATATATTTTTTTTTTTTTTTTGAGTTAGTAAAAATTCATATCGTTGTCTTAATTTTAGTTTTTTTATTGTGTATATCCGTCCCCCTACGCCAAAATCCTAGCTCTGTCCCCGATCACAAGGCTATAATAACTGAATTGAATATTCCAATTAGGGCTTGTACTCATTGTTACAAGCTGGTTTCAAATCCATTTGTTTTATAAATAACTAACCAAATTCATTTAACTTTCAAACCAAATTCGATCAAGATACTATCCGACTTGTTTAGCCTAGTATTTTTTGAATATTTAAGCTGCTCGTGATCGACTCGATCAAGATTCGTTTAAGATGGCTCCCTTTGTAAATTAGAGGCAAGCTAAACAAAACTTTAAAAGTCGTTAGACACTTATATAAGACTCATTTGATTTGTTTATATTTTTCTGCAGTTATTTTTATTTCTTTTCATCTTTAATTTAATGAGATAACCCAAGAGGTGAGAATTATAATTGTATCTAGTTTTTCACTGAGATTCTTATTAGTGCTTTCAAAAGACTAAAATGTTGTTGTCTTTTATTTAAATACTACTACCGAGTGTTTTGTAAATAGACTAATGTTGTCGTCTTACAAAAATGCAGCACTCTGAGTAATACTTCAAAAAGTTATCATAAAACAGAGCAGTTTTACACAAAAACGTCTAGGCATATAAAAAAGTACTTCAACGACAACTCGATCATATTATCATATTAAGGTTGTAGCCATCCATCCAATCACTTCATTTTTTTAAAAGATTCAAAGAATACCTTCCCAATATATATACCCTTTAATTTCTCTCTCCTCACTTTTTAGGCAATGTATCCGCATTTAAATATTTGCCTTTTATGATTAGGGAAGCGGCTAGTAATTGTTGTTATGCGTAAATTACATTTGACGGATACTAATTACATTTGACGGATATCAACTCAAATGTTCTCGCAACTTAAAGTTAAATGTTCTAATGTTCTACTGCTACTACTAGTAAGGCCATCTTAAAAAGTGGTGGAGTTAAAAATATAGTGTTATATGACAAAAAGTGTGAAAAGAGAATAGTGATCATTTATGTTGTTATGACAAAAGAATGTGGTGAACCAAAAGACACATGTGTGGGAACCACACACACACATGCATGTGGTGGGACCCACATGGTGACCGGACCATGATGTGTGTGGTTGTGTGGTTCCACTAACAAAAAACTCAATTTTTTCCAAACACCGGTTAGTAGCCATTCTCTCACAAACATCACATCACATAAAAAACGTTTATGAAAAATCAATTTTTTCAAAAATGACCGGGTTAGTAGAAACCCTTTTTGTTTTGATTGTGTGTGGTTGAAAAATGTGTGTGGCTAATATTTAAAAATAGCATTTTTGATATAGATATGTATGGAGTACCTTTTTCTGTCCCCTCTCTCTTCCCCTCTCTCTCTCTCTCCCCTACTTTTTTCCAGCATTGCCGATTCTCTCTCGTGTCAGAGGGTCAGGAAATTTTCTCTCTTCTTTCTCTCTCTCTCTCCTCTCTTCTCTCTTTTCTTTTTCTTTGTAGCTACGGCAGGTGTGCCAGTTAACATCCGGACTAATTTTTTTCTAACTGTTACACACTTTAACTACCTCTTAACTATACTACTATTGCGGAGCAAAAAATGAAAAATGCTAGTTAACTGTGTTAGTGACTGACTAATTTGGGACTTTAACTACATCACTACAGATGGTCTAACATATTACTCATATTAACGCGTCTATGAGTACACCGCGCGTTTTCATTACCGGTAATAGAGCAATTTGATGGTGTACAATTAGGTACACATGGTAGTGTACCCATGGGTGTTTTCGCATATTACTGGGTAGGTCGTGGAGAGAAATCAGGTTTTGTGATGTTTAATGTTGAAGAAACGTTCCTTGGAGGACCATGTTGAGCAGGAAATTGGACACGTGCTACTAGCAGAACAAAGTGTACACGGCACGTGCTTTTGTAAGTACTTAAATGTTTGACACACAGTCGCCTGTATTTTTTGGATCTTGCAAATGGGTGAATGGACTCTTCCTTAACCCATTCACCAACACGTTTTATATGTTCAAAAAAATAAAAAAAATCCACGTTTTGTATAAGTTCATTTATAACACTACACGGCAGTACGGCACCTGCCAACATCTCTCAAGAGTATTTTAACCCATCTCTGCAACTGTTACTCATTTTGATTGCTCACTAGGATATACATGTCTTATTTTAAGCATAAATTTTACGGACCCGGGGGCATGCTGTCCCCATCCGAGTCGTCCGTACTCGGTGATCAACGACCCAAATCAGTTCGTCAATCAACGATACGGATCTGTTTGAATCTAAACAAATCTGGGTCGTTAATTACCAAGCACGGACGACTCGGATGGGGACTACATGCATGCAGCATGATCACCCAATTCAAATTCTACTATAATTTTGTCCCCACAGGCAAATCTTAGTTTTAGTTTTAGTTTTGTTCGTTTCCCTGTTTAGTTTTAATTTTGTCCCCATTTAGGCCTTGTTCGTTTCCCTGTTTAGTTTTAGTTTTAGTTTTGATGACATCATCATTTCCCTCATTTTTCTCTCTATCTCTCTCCACTCATTACACCTGCTGACATCATCAAAACTAAACTACACTAGCTAACCAAACACAACCTAAGTTGCCTTGATTTGCTTCAAATACTTTCAAGAAACAAATGATCAAACCTTATCTTCTCTTTGCAAGTTCATAACATTACAAATGAGGATATCATGCGTTGAAAATTAGTGATTTTTTATTATTTATTTCAGTTAGCAATTAGGAAAAAAATAAGTCACGTGGTTCTAATTTTTTACTCCAGTAATAAAAAATCTTGGCTCTGTCCCTACTCTCATATGTTATATGTAGTACTATACTGCTTTCGGTTTGGTGTGAACAATAAAACGTGTACTCCCTCCGTCCTGAATTTTTTGTCCATTTACATGCACGCGAGTCATTTCTCAATTGCATATATCATTCAATCTATAATGTGTTTTACAATTTTGTTGTTTAATAGAAATCATCGAGAACTATCAAACGAGATCCATATTGAATACATGTAACGTTATACATTTGACAATATAAGCAATTTGTTGAGGTGTCATGAATAGTCAAGGTGGACAAGAAATTTAGGACGGAGGGAAGTATATTCAAGCATTATTCTCGTTTGATGTGCGCAAAATGATTACATATATAATTTCTCATCCTTGATAAAAATAGAATAAGATTAACTTTTGTAAGTTAATTATGCATACAAAGAGATTAAAAAATTACTACTAATAGCTAAGCTAAACATAGTAAGTAAGTAAAATTCAAAATTGTGGTACTAAATTAAGTTAACCTCACATTCAAAAAGAATTCCAAAATCTTTTTGATGAGTTATGGATATACTAAATTATAGACATGATGGAAAGACACAAATCCAAAACCAACACCTAATCATACAAAACCGAAGAAACTAGATAAGGTTTGATATTCCTTGCTTCACATGCTCTTATGACTTTTTCCCCAACATTCATCCTACCAACCCTAACCTTAAGCTCAAGTGCGTGTATATGTGTGGTTTTAGAATTTTGGGCCCGAATTCGTAAGCCTAGCTCAAATCTATTAGTACCATATTTTGGATGGTCAAATTAATTGTAAATTTAAAACGTAGTAACTCACCTGTTGATTAATTTAAAGTAAAACATTTACGTACGTAGTTTTTCAATTTTTTTTGCACAAATTTAAAGAATTACGAGTAATTTGAATCTTTTAATAGGTGTAGAGAAGATACCAAAAAATTTTTGCATGAATGCGTTTTTTTGTTAATTAAAAAATGATTAATTTTAAAAAGAAAAATAATACAAGATGGAAGGAGTATTTATTATAGTAAATAATTTGAGCTCACTGCTGTATATATTTTGAGCAACAAGGTGGACAACACACTCATATGGTGTGTGGGCTCCGCACACACTTCACACTCAACTATGTGTGGAGGTCACACACTATGTGAGTGTGTTGTCCATTTTTGTTGTGTATCTAACATTTTTGATATATTTTATCATAAAAGAAGTAGGTTTGTAGGGCAGGGAGTTGGCTACGTGGAGTTGGAGATGGGCCTATGGCATGTATTGACTTTTACTACCTTATCTACCAATTCAAAAGCCAAGAAAAACTTTAGAAACTCTGCAGCCACGAGCAATTACAGTCGCCCGTTTGGCAATCTACGGTCTGGATTAAATGAAACTATCCTACATGTAAAACTTTTTTGTTTACGTAAGATAATCCGGATTGTTAATTACCGAACGGAAGGCCGTGATTGCCCACTGCATTGGGAAGTCAATTTCAGACCAAGTCCTTTGTGGTTTTCTGCCTGGTGGAAATGAAAAAGTCAACTTTCTATCCCAGTGTTCATGCATCTGTTCCAATATAAATGGTTTTGGGAATTCGGTCAATATTCCAACTATCAACTCCTGCTCAATAATATCAGGCTTGAATTCGTCAATTCAATCCCCAGACTTGAAGAGGACGGAAATTTTGTAGAAATTAATTGAAGAACCAAAGTCAACTTAGAGATAAAAACCAACTAAAGTCAAATGAGCCATGAATGGTATGTTCATAGTTACAAATGGTTTTGTGTTTTCGTGAGACAGTAATTCAGGTATTAATGCGAAAAATAAATAAAATGATTTGTATATATAATATACCTGATTTAATGAGTAGAAAGTGGAATCGATCTCCCAAATTATTCGTAGGTCATGAGACGGTAATTCAGGTATTAATGCAAAAAATAAACAAAATGATTTGTATATATAATATACCTGATTTAATGAGTAGACGGTGGAATCGATCTCCCAAATTATTTGTAGGTCATGAGACAGTAATTCAGGTATTAATGCAAAAAATAAACAAAATAATTTGTATATATAATATACCTGATTTAATGAGTAGATGGTGAAATCGATCTCCCAAATTATTCGTAGGTCATGAGACGGTAATTCAAGTATTAATGCAAAAAAATAAACAAAATGATTTGTATATATAATATACCTGATTTAATGAGTAGACGGTGGAATCGATCTCCCAAATTATTTGTAGGTCATGAGACAGTAATTCAGGTATTAATGCAAAAAATAAACAAAATAATTTGTATATATAATATACCTGATTTAATGAGTAGATGGTGAAATCGATCTCCCAAATTATTCGTAGGTCATGAGACGGTAATTCAAGTATTAATGCAAAAAAATAAACAAAATGATTTGTATATATAATATACCTGATTTAATGAGTAGACGGTGGAATCGATCCCCCAAATTATTCGTAGGTCATTAAAGTTCTGATGCATGGGGGCAAATAATACATGAGGATTAGATCTTGGTCTAAGCAAGGTCATGTTTGGAAGAGGAAAAAGATAAGAAAACAATAAAGGAAAAGAAGAAGCATTATTTCTTTCCTTAGTGTTTAGGGTTTGATAAATGTGATTCTGCGAATAAAGTGGGTACAAAAGTTCAATTTTTTCCGGTTCAGTTGCCCATGTAAAAACACATTGGCCCTAGCTACAATTACTTTCGATTTCTTTCCATTTTTTTGTCATAAATTCGAGATCCAAAACAAAGCATAAAACTCCTTATAACACTATTCACCTTCAAATCTACCTCCTTTTTTTTCCCCCCAATAATTAGAGATGTCTGGACTAGCTAAGGCTCACCTCGGCTATTCCCCTCCCTGGACGGTCTCCAAGCCTGACTAGGAGATTCGCAAAAGATTTTTTTTTGCGGCTTAACATCAAGAATCGAACCCTGATCAATTGTGTGGGGAACAAACCCACCAACCAACCAATCCCAAAGTGGTCTTGACTTCCCAAAGGGTTTGCTCCCACCTAAAGTCTAATGTTCGATTCCCTAGGGTCTTGGGCTTACAAGGGTTATACCAAATCGTTAACTCCAGAACTCCGGAATTAGTCGAAGTGCACACAAGCTAGCCCATACATCCGGTTTAAAAAACGAAAAACTAACTCTTGAGCAGTGACCATCAACTTTTACCATTTGATGTGGAATGCTCCACAACCGTTGATAGATGTTACAGGACGCATGAAAACAGCACTGAAATTCAATAATGGCTAAAGTTTAGGGTCGTTGCTATGCTCAACACATCATTGTTTTTTTGACTTCCCCAAAGTTGCATGATAGAAGGTATCTAGGGTTTTATGGGAATTACAAGAACATACCAGTAGGTTTAAGAATGAGGAAAGCCAAAACATAACATATCCAATCAAATGTCAGACCAAATTAAGTAATATATTCAGATATGTCCAAAAACAGCATCAGGATGCTGCCAGATAACTCAAGTTCTCAAAAGCAGCAACCCCGTGTCCACCTTTTCTAGGATTTGACCTTTTCTTTGACATCATTTTTAAGGAAATAATAACATTGAGCCTCTCTAAGCCACATTAAAACCCTACATGTCAAAAGAACTTCCAGCCCATGGCTCGTACGCAGAAGAGCAATTTCTAACTCACAAAGCCTGTTGAGAGGACGAAAGTAGACATTCACCATTTGCATATCAAACCATGCAATGTTCTAAAAGTCGGCCGACTAGTCCCAGCTTAGACGCTAGGTAGTGGTCCAACACCTAGATTAGGAAGCCAGCTAATTGGCGCCTAGTCCCTGCCTAGGTCGCTAGGCGGCCAACTAGATGGCGCTTGGGCCCTATCCTCCCCTTCTCTGCTTGACTAGCGCCTAGCAAGTTTTAGAACATTGAAACCATGTCATAAGATTGCTCTATTTAACCTGCAAACCTCTTGTGACTCTTGCCCGGAGAAAGAGGTTGCCCCATTTACACCGTCTTTTAGACTAGGGCCAACACCAAACACACACCACCATGTAGTAAAACCCAACTAAGTTCAACCTAGCGACTAGGTAGAATGTCTCAAGATATCCATATGCCAAATGTCTGCCCCGGCAACTGGCCAGACCTTGCAGGTCAGTAGTCGGTAGAGCCATTCGGATGATTATTTGACTGCACAAATCAAGTGACAACCTACTTTCCAAAAATCACTATGGGAAAAGTCTGATTTCCTCATCCAATGACTTGGTGCACTAATGAGTACAACTGTTGAGGCTCACCCCAAAGTTTTTAAACATGAGGAAGATAATTGGCTTCGTCGATACTACATGTATACCCAGAATCCCACCTGCAAGTTCCCGAGGGGAGACTCCAAACACCAAACGGGTAAGGTTGTTGCAAGTTCCACCCGAAACAGAAAATCGTTGCTCCCCTTCAAACCCGTGATCTCCCATGCGAACTTCTGATGTATGCGATTGGGGTCCTTACAAATTCTAGAAGATAATAAGGTGGAACAAAGAGTAGTGGACAAGAAACTTACTACAATTAACGAGTAATTGCCAGAAAGACGAGGATGATAATTTATTAACCAGATGTAAATATAACAAATGCCTTTGCACAAAGTGATTGAAACTTTGGAGGACAACTACAGGTATTGCGTCTAAGAAAATACAATTTCCTGCAACAGGTGATTAGTTCGTCCCACTCATTTGCCTGTAGTTATTAGCATCCCACATGGTCAAATGCAATAACGGGTCCAGTAATACTAGATCTAAAATCCTTTTTTGCAATAAAAACCAGCTGCGAATTTCTAAATAATATGTTGTCCACAGCTCCACGCATAGGGTAGCTATACGTATCTCAAACATAAATCTACGACACGCACAGTGGACAATCATTATCATCAATAACTCAGTTCCCATATATACAACATGAAAACACAGCTACCCGAGCGTTGTTAATCACTAGTACGAATGAACACGACCAATTCACTTCAGATTCAAGACAAACAGCAATGGAACACTTCAATTGTGTACATTATTAACAAGTTGTACACAAGATTATAAAACTAGGGCGCTCGGTGGTAAAACCCAGAAGTCCAGAACTCTTTTATCAAGTTAGCAGGAAATTTCAAGCAAAACTATGTTCACCACCTAAGTCCTTGCACTGTATGGATGTCTTTTCTTTTTCTTTTATTGGCAAAGATTTTCATCATCATTAATGATAAAGAAAGAAATCAACAAAGGAAAAGAAAAACATTGAGAGAGCTTCGAAGAGTAAATGAACTCTCCTAGTGTTGCTGCTCACTAAAACTCGACAAAGCTCTCAGCCTCACAGTTTACAAATAAAAAGCATAAAACAAACAAACCAGAAGGGAAAAGAGTCGACAAGATGCCAATGCTAGAGGAACAAAAAGCGAGCAAAAGACACCAAAAAAAAAAAAAAAAAAACCGATTAGACCCCGGACAATACCACCAAGAAGCTGTTTCCAATGCCCTCAAATAACTGGTACACTCTGTAACACATTCACAACCATCACCTGCTCTTTCCAATGAAATAGTCCAGACCCCAATCACATGCTGATTCCAAATAAACACCCGTCTTATTCCAGTCGAGCAATCAACACCATCAACAGCATCCGAAAAGCTTTCGTTGGCTGAACATCCTGAACATCTTGAATATTTATCCGACCACCAAAAACACCCCTAAAGCCACCCCCAAAGAACATGCCCCTAAATCATACCCAACACCACCACCGAAGCCATTAGTAACTTGATCATCACCCCTTAATCACCTCACATCACTGCCCGATCGATGAAACACCTAAAACACTAAAAACTATTACAGGGGAATCGTATTATCATACATTGTCACTTTAAGTTATTTACGGGAACGCACAATTACAGCTCTGACTACTTTTGATCTTTGTAGGGACATCTTTGATACTACTTATGTACTTTGTAGGGACATCTTTGGTACTGCTTTAATTGCAGCAACAATAACATCACCAATATGAGCATATTGGCGATTGCTAGCTCCTCACCGCTGTCTTATGAAACACCTCAAAATTTCACCATCCATGAAAAACATTCCACTGCCCATAGGCCACCACAAGAACACCCCTAAAGCCAACCACAAGAACATGCCCCTAAATCACACCCAGCACCATCACCGCCACCAACGCCATTATTACCTCGACCATCACCCATGCATCCTTACACCATCGCCGATCAAAACTCCAAAACACTCTACACAACCTCTCCGCGAACCCCCCACCCCAGCCCAACCCAAAAACCTACATCCACTGCTTTGATGGAGCCTGCAAAGAAAGCTCCAGATGGCAAGGATTGAACTGAGCCGACAATGGTTGAGGAAGAACCATAGCTGATACAAACTAGGCTGGAAAAAACCGGCTAAAAAAAAAAAAAAACAAAACAGAAAGGAAGAAAAAACCTTCCAAACAACGGCGGAGGAGTCCGCAGCTGCAGGCTGCTAGAACGGCTGATGGAACCAAGAGAAGACAGCAAGGGGGGCAAAGGTGAGAAGGGAAAAAGGAGAGGAGAAGGGAGGAGGAGAAGGGGGGAGAGGAGTCTGTAATGACACTTTCTTCAGCCTCTCATTGCTACAAATCGACAAGGCCTTGATAATCCAGTTTGAATTCAGGGGTTACTCGGTCGTCCCAAGACTGAGGCTCCCAAACTGTTACATGGACTCAACTACTGGTGTGGGTGTCTAGGGTTAGACACAACAAACAAACAAAATTAAGATGTGCAAACCCCGGGAAAAGATCTAAAATTTAGATATGGGTATGGAAATACATCATCCCGTGGAAAAGGAATAGTAACTATCATATACAGGAAAGTAAAATCTCTTCATCATATATCATTACATATAATTCTGCTAACTACATGGGCAACACAGTATTGAATGCAATGACACTAATAAATTGAATTCTATTGGCAAACCAACAAGGAATAGTCTAGTTGGCCAGTGGCCACCATCGAACACTCTATACTGATATTTCAAGAGGGCAAAACTTGCCAAAGGCAAGAGAATTAATTATTAACTTTCCTGTATATGAGTCCTTCGTTTTTACTTGTCAGTTTATTAATTCCCAATATGAGGCTATTTCTCAGATTCTTTATTGGTCTTGATTTAGTTGTTGCGACCCTCACATGATTGCTATGATGTCCCTTATTATAACTCTTTGAATCAAAGAAGCACGAAAACATCTCTAGGCCTCTCGTATCCGTATCCGTATCCCAGACGGGTCGGACACAGACATGCTCGGACAGGTTCCACACATGAAAAATATGCCCGAGTAATTAAATGTCTTTTTCTGAGTCGGACAGGGTTCGGACACGCAATGGAAACTCCAGGGACAATCAAACACACGACTGAGAGCCAACATCAACTGAAAGATGGATTGAGAGACAAGAAGGGAGAGAAATTTTGGCCCTGCGTGCAGTCAAAATCTGCCCTCCAAAACCCCTAGTCCAATTATTTATCTACATCTCTCTCTGTTTCTCTACTTTCTCTCTTCTTCATCTTCCTGCTCTTCTTCCCAATCCTATATTCTGAAAGAAAAAACATTATATGATACTCCCTCCGTCCCATTTTGTTGGTACCTCTTTGGTAACCCAACTTTTTAAGGTAACATAATTATTGCATTGTACTTAACTTTCCAATTTTCGCCTTCGATGGGATGATTCTAGAAATCCTAAGGTTTTTTTAAAGTGAGAGAAAAGGAGGGGCAAAATGGACAATCTTTATAGGACATCCCAAAATAGAATACTAGACCATCTTTATGGGACAGAGGGAGTACATTAATTTTGTACGTATAAATAATGGCAGCCTCGACCTGAGCAGAAGTGTGATTTGTCTGGAAACTCGGGCTCATAGACGGATTATTTACTTTTTATATTTAACATATCCTCCACGTGTGCATGTCCTGCGGTCCTGGTTTTTCGGAGAATCATGTGTCCGCTTATTCATGTTGTGTCGTGTCGTGTCCGTTTCCCGTGTTTGTACCCGAGCTTCCTATCTTCGAATGTCGTTCTCTGACCGCACAACCTAAAAAGAATGTATAGTGGCAATGATTTTTAACTTCTCTTTTTACGTTTTCGTTAAAAAGAAACTAAAGAAAAAGAGGATCCGACTCCTGTCCCGCACACCTACATGTGTCGAGACATGGAAACTTTAGCAAAACTTGAAAGTTCCTGTAACATAATAACGATGTCAGGTTTATGCCTCATCCTGTCACGGCAATGCCTTTTGTGGCGATGTCTTGGCTGCGTGAGATAAAATATACCAAGACAAAAAATTCATCAGAGAAGCGTTACAGGTATGGCAACAGAAAGCAAGCGTAAAAGCTTCTATTCAACATACCGCAACCAACAAACACTTCCTTCAGAAGTCTTCAAAATAAAGCAAACGAAAACTAAAAAATATCCTGAAAACCACTGTTCACTGTATAAATATACTTCCTGGTTTCCATTTTAAATAGTAATTTCTCACGCAACCAGTTTCACAGTAGAAAAAGTGAAGGCAAAAATAGAAATTCCAATTGCACAAATCAAGAAGTACTTCAAATTCATTTTCTGAAATTCTTTCTTTCCCATCAATGATAAAGGGTAAGGCAGAAAGTTCAAAAGAGGTCATATTATAAATGCCACATTTTGTATACCACCAGAAAGGTCCAAAAGCTTCGCATAGATTATAACTTGGACAAAAATTACAAAATGCGAGCATAACATGCAAGTTTAGAAGTATTTTGTGCAAGAATGCGAATAACTCACAAGGACATTAGGGTCCGGAGATCATCTACACCAACATCCCTCCTATCCTTCGGGCCCTTCCTACCGAAAGCTTCTCTAGCAAGTTTCTTTTTTTTCTCCTGCAACTCCAATATCCTCTCTTCAATGCTATTTTGAGCAATCATCCTCACAATTTTAACATCCTCTTTCTGTCCAATCCTGTGGACCCGGTCCATAGCCTGCTCTTCAACGGCAGGGTTCCACCATGGTTCCAACAGGTACACCCTAGAAGCAGCAGTAAGATTTATACCAACCCCTGAAGCTTTCAGGCTGGCAAGTAAAACAGTGGGTCCGTCTGGTGTAAGGAGTCCAAATTCTTGGATTGTTTGAGCTCTTCTTTTTGCATTCATTGACCCATCTAAGCGCAGGATCTTGAACCCAGCTGCTTTTAGCGGTTCTTCAAGCAAAATCAACATCTTCCGGAATTGTGAGAAAACAACTGATTTCGTACTTGGGTTTTGATCCCTTGATGCTGATAGGAGTTTCAAGAGAGCAGACACTTTGGAAGATGTAATAGATTCGGAGATTTTGGAATTGTCTGTGTCAGAGGGTTCCGGTGGGGAGGAGAAAAGGTCAGACTCTGACAATGGATGGCGGCACATGGGGCAGCAAGGTTTTGTCCGTTTGAGGGTTTTTAAGATGCAGGATCGACAAAAGATGTGAGCACAACATGTGATAACTATATCAGTAGGTGGAGCAATACAAATTGGGCAGTCTAAGTCCTCTCCATCTTGCAGCAATGAAACCAGCTTTGTCAGCAATTCTGGATTGTTGGATACATCTGCTAGATTCAATGGATGATCAATATAGTTGTTAAATAACAATACGGAACAATTCAAGAAAACTGGAACTATTCTAGGAGCTTTTTTCCGTGACCTGATCAAAACTTTAAACATCAAAAGAAAGAATAATAAGAAAGCAACAATGAGCATAGGTAACAACTTTATAAGCATTTGACATTTATTTGGCATCATCAACAGATAAAGACCGAGAAAGATTTTCCACACAAATGAACATACACACAAGTAAAGGCGGTTGTAGATACTGCAGACAAACACTTAACTGAAATTTGATAGTGGTTGACGCTTTAAATTATGGTGGTCTGGAATAGGTGCACTAGTGCACCTGTACAAGGATTACCAAACTGTTTAAGGACTATGAGAAAATCTATAAACATTATTACCAGATCCAGAACAATGCAGAACTGCCTACACAAGGTTAACAGATGCAAATAATTTTCCACAACGAACTGCTTTGGAGTAAGAGAGCAAATGTTCAAACCTAGCTGATATTTAATAGTTAATACTAACTTAATTGACAATAGCCCTTTGATTAGAAAATACTTGAATCCTTCAACATCAATGCCATCAGTAACCTATTGCCTCGTCTTACATGAGTATATTTAAACCTTCTAGAGCATCTCCAACCAAGTCTCCATTTTGGAGACCGAAAGTAAAGATTTTTACAATTCACTTCAACTCCAACCCAAAATCTCCATTTTTAGCTCCAAAATTAACCCCCAAAACTTCCCACTCTTTTGTCAAAAAAAAAATTTGTGCATGCTAGCAAAACTTACCACTCAACATTTTCAAAGCAAGTACACAATGCAACGAAAGAATGGTGAGTTTTTTATTTTTGGAAACATATCCGAAATTAGTCTCGCTTTAAAGGTATCATCGATATATTCAATGGTAACAATTTTAAGAAGATCTGAAATATAGTACGAAAGTTATCCATATTTTACATAAAGCAACAAAAAAAGAAAGGGATATTGATGGTATTAAAATTTGACATCATAAGATAGGTACAATAGAGTTTTAGAAAAGATGAATAGTGAAAAGTAGAAATGGAGACCGGTCTCCATTTTTGTGTTGGGCCATGTCATCTCCATATCTTCAAAATATGTCGGTTGGAGCTGATCTTACAATCCCTATAAAGTCTCTCTTCATTTTTGTTTGGTTTGACAAAAGAAAATTTTCCAATCTTTCAGCAAATGAAACAAATCTTAAGTTACTCCTACATGTTTGAATGATTCAAACCAATTCAGCATTTCCTCCAAATTTTTAGTCCAAAAAATGACGAGGACTGTTACATAAACAAATTAGCAATCGCCGTCAACCATTTGCGCTACAAAGCCAAAAGAGCATCAAAGCAGATGCCCGGATATTCGCCTTAAGCAACACATTCTATAAAACATGAAAGGGGACAGCTATGTCGTTCCTTGAAATAAAACATCACATCAGTGCCCGGATGCAACAAAGAGAAGCAAGGGTTACTGCATAACGGGTATAGGTATTGAGGTTGACAGGAAAGAGATTATGAAGAAAGGATACTCATAGAAAACTTGACACAGGGAAGGGAAGGAAGCTGTCTACACTGTGATAAGAGGAGAGAGAATTTGTACACAACAGAAGAAATCATGTGGAGGGCAAGCAGGCAATGAAAACGAGCAAACGATTAAAAAATATAAACAAGATAGGTTTTAGACATTACAATATAATTGTAAAAACATTTTATGTTTTCCGAGTGGGGACTACAGGAACAAGAATAAATTTTGTTGGAAGCAATTACAATTACTAATAAATGGTTATGCACACAATGTAGGTTTAGATCAATACTGAGGGAGAAAAATCTTGGTGGTGTTAGCGTAAGACAAAGATTGTTGCTTAGTTTTTCTACTCAATACCGAAACTACTTTGACCTTATTATATGTTTTTTTTTTTTTTTGAACTTGGAAAGATATCTTTTCAGCAAATTCAAACCAAATGTTCTCATAAGCTTCCGTCAAGGAGATTTTGCCATCTTAGTCGGTCCACTTTCGTGTCGATTCAACGTTGTACTATCTTACAAATCTTTATAAACACGCAGCAACTTCTTTTTGAGGTTATAACAGCCATTTTTACTTTTCTTTCTGTGTTGTAGCTTAGTTATGTTGCTTTGTTCAAACTTAACAGAACCTTCCTTTTTGGTCTTGCATTTGTGTGGTAGAACATGGGTTTTTTGTTTGTGTAAGTGGAAGCACTTTGCCTTCTCTTATGATGCATTGTCTCACCCTTAGAATATAATGGTATTTTACTCAATTGCATTCTTCTATTGATGTGGTGTTCGCATATAATGGTTTTTGTTTTTTTTTTTTTGATAATCAATTTGAAATAAAAAGTGGTTAACCGAATATATAGCCTACAAGGAACATAACCCAGGAAGGACAAAAGAAAAAATAAAAGAAAGAAAAGAAAAGTGCATATTCTCGGCATCACCCGCCGGGATGGGAAATAGGAAGTCCTTGCAGAACTTGTAGGGATGGGTATAGTTATGCAAAATGCACAAAAGGATGAAGAATTCTTGAGTAAAAATGCCGAAGAGGGTTGGGACTACCTTGATGAATTAGCCCAAAAGCCCCAATTTTGCGAGTTGACTGAAATTGAAATAGAACCTCTGTTCTTTAATGAAGGGGTTATGTTAGCTTTGACAGGAATCTCAAAGGTTAAATGGGATGATGAGCCAGATTTTGATTATACTCCCCAAGAGGATTCTGATTGTACCCTTGATATGTCTTTTCATGAGAAAACTTTTGAGGTTAATGTCACTAGCACTTCCATTGAGTCTCCTCCACCACAAGAACTTGAAAGAGTCAAACTAATTGATTTTCTAGGTGTTGATAATTATGATTGTGTTTACAATCCATTTCTAGTAAATTTTGTCAACACCTTGAAAATAAATTTGGTTCGAAATATGCACTTGGTGGAACTACATTTTCTAAAGCGACTACTGCCATCACTTTACTCTAAGTATCTTATCTTATGGCATGGTCGTGTACAATTTTTAACGGAGGAGGTGAAATGGGATGCTATGCTTGTACTAATAACTCTTCATAGTACGAAGGATGTTTGGATTCCGCATGAAGGATGTTGTGTATTCTGATGGTCCGGTATAGCCACCCGAACTTGAGCTACGTATGGCCTAACCACATTCTCTAGTTCCGGGAAGAAAAGTAATACCCGTGCAATCGCGTGAATATTCTTCGGTTGTGTTATTTTTGTACATATTGTTATTTGTGAAGCCCAGATAACACAAGCCGGGCAGTTCAAATATCTCTTTCTCTTAGTACGAGTGATGAAAAAGCCTCTCATTTGGTCGAGGTATAAGGTGGTCGACATTGCACCCCGTCGGTACATTTTTATCCCTCCTAGTTCTTCATTTTCATACTGTCTTCGTGCTATGAGGACATAGCACATTTTAAGTTGGGGGGAGGGTTTACTTCGTGCTTTGTTGCATTGTTTATATTAAGAGTCTTGAGAAAGAAAAAAAAGAAAGAATTGAAAAAAATTTAAAAATTTGGTGAATCAAGGAATTTGGATACTTGCGTGTGCTTACTCTTAATTGATGGCTTCTAATTAATGCTATGATGTTTGTTGTGTGAGACGGAGTCTTGATACGATTTCATGGATAGACTTAAGCTTGTGAACATGACGTTAAAGGGAAACACTTGGTTAAACCGTATTACCTATAGTTGGATAGCGTATGCTCACTTGAATTCATGTTTTTGCACGCGCACTGTCCCACTTGAGCACACTGGCTTCGAAATTGGTTCACGTGTCATTGATCCCTCGGTGTGAATTAACTTGTCTGTGAAATATTTGGAGCCCCTTTCCTTGTAAAAAAAAAAAAAAAAAAGATGATGCATGCTTTATTGTTAATGTTTATCCGGGCGTTCATTGAGTAACCGGGCAATCGGGCTTTGCTCCCACCGTATTGTTCGCGTCAAAAGATGGATAGACCTTGTGAAGGCATTGTTGAATGTGGTTAGCTTGGACCTCACTATAAAGCCTTTTTGACTCGAGCAATTAAGTCTGAGGGGTCTCTCAAAACCTGGCGCCCTACGGCCATTTGGCTTGGGGATGGCCGACCTAACGCTCGCTAAAGGGGTCAACTAGAAAGCCCTCCGAGAGGTCCGGACATTGCACGACCACAAAAAAAGAAAAGAGATTCATTCGAATAAAGGGAAGGGGGTGTGCTTAAAGAAATACCGAGCTATCAATGGTGTGAGAACTGTTTTCAAGATTGGTGAATTTCTTTGTGAGGTTTCTTTTCACACGCATGCCACGTGAGAATTCTCTATCCGACCGTAGGTGAGAGGATTGATTTTTGTGCTAAGTTTGGATATGAAGTTCACTTGCTTAACTCTTTCTATGAATGAAATATCTTGCCATTGACTTGCGTGGCAGACTTTGTGGTACTATGTGTGGTTGTCGATTGGGTATGAGTCACACTTAAAAGTATTCGATTCCTTTGTGTTTTGTGTGTGTTCACTGCTGAAAACCCTCACGAGACTTCACTCGTCCTACCGGGGCCGCCCGGGGGTTTAAAAGACGTATCTATTTTAGTTTGTTTCCGTTAGTTGCATTTGTTTAGTTTGCTCGGGGCGAGCAAAGTTCAAGTTAGGGGGTGTGATAAGCCCTAAATGTTGTATATATCCGGGCTTATCTCGCTCGTTGTGATCACACACACGTGCATTTTGTGTCTTTATACGATTGATTTTGCGCGAGTTGTGTTTTTGATGAGTTTCAGAAAATCGGAGCTAAAAGGTGTGTCCAAAGCTCCAAATAATCCCCGGTTGTATCCGGAAGTACCCAAGGTCCCGCAATGCCGTGGAGGACAATCGCCGAAGCTTAGAAGTCGATTCAAGAAGCTTTGGAAGGTTCAAGGAAGGCCCGGAACAAAAGAACAAGAAATTTGGAGTTATGAGCCTCGAAAAAATATGACCATCTGATAGAAAAAGGCTCATTACTTTCAAGATACAAAGGCTATGAATATGAGGTCAATTGGGTTGGAAAGTAGACTTATAGAGCTTTCCAACGGTTCAAGAATCGCCTCATTCCGAGTTCGGATGAAGCCGGGGCGTGCCCGCGAAGTTGGGTAAAAAATCTACCTGAACAAACGAATCTGGATCGATCCAAAATCATTTTGGATCGATCCACTTTGCACCAAAACTTCAACAGACGAATCGGGATCGATCCAGACCTATAGTGGATCGATCCAGAACACTCCGGGCAGCATTTTTTGTGCTCTTTTTAGACCTTCCTTTTATGGAATGTTTTTACATTATGTGAGAGCTTTATGTAACTTTATGGGGGAGAGGAATTGGATGATCTAATACACTCTCCTCTCTCCTTCTCTAACACTTTCCCTTTTATTTTCTTAGTTAGTTTTTGCTCTCACCTCTCACCTCTCTCCTCCATTGGAGAGAGTTTAAGGTCTCTCTCTCTAGAATACTCAAGTAAGCTTTCATTTCCAATTTATTTACCGTGTATTAAACTTGTTCCTCTCGTCTAGATCGTTCTATAAATCTTGTTTGTTTTCGTTTTCATCAAGTATTTAGTTTTTGTGTTGTTCTAGCTATTTCTCTTGAAAACCTTAGTTTCTAGTTGTTGTTCGTGATTTTCTCTAGTGTTAATGTTGTAAGTAGACTTAAGATCTTCATAAAAATCAGTCTTTAGAGTTATTAAACATGTTTTTTGGTTTTCTACAATTCCTAGGATTTATTTCTTGCATAATGTTTGAGTAGTTAAATAGGCTAAGTCATGGGGTGATTAGCACTCCATGACTTGGGATTAATCCGTCCATCTCGACAAATAGCATACACCTCTTGTTTATCAAATATTTGGGGTTGCTCTTTAATGTACCAAATGGTGGGTTTGTTAATCTCTTTGATCACACGTAGCCAAGAGCTTGACTACTTGGCACGTGTGATGCTTTGGGCGATGTCAACCCATCCTTTTGCCAAATGAACCGAAAATCCTAATCTTTGTTAAACACATTTTTCTAGTAAAGGTTTTAAAATCTAAATCTTCCGTTCAGGGGCATTTAACGATGCCCCGAGCCGGTCATCAAGAGGGGATGGATTAATCTGAGTCATGGTAGTTAAATACCCCTAGACTTTGCCTTAGTTTAATTAGTTGATTTTTAATTCTGAATCGCTCTCGAAGTTGAGAGAATTCCACCAAACAAACTCCAAAAGCCAAGTTTGCCGCTTCAAGGCCGAAAACCTACACTTGCAAGACAACTCTCACGCCGGGTGCGTTCAGTCCCTGTGGATTCGACCCAATCTTACCGGTTTTGATGCTATCGCCGGCCTAAACCCTACGCTTGGGGAAATAATATTGGAAATACAATCCAAGGGCGCAAGCATTGAGATTGGAAACCGCGCTCTGTATGGCGGTGATTATTAACCAAGTGATGGCATTGCAAATACTACTTGCTATCTTGATAATGGACTACTCAAATACTGTTGTTATATATCCTAGCCTCGCTGGTTGTGCTTGGTGTTAGACATCCTTTTGTGCATTTTGCATAACTATACCCATTCCTACAAGTTTTGCAAGGGCTTCCTATTTCCCATCCCGGCCGGTGATGCCGAGAATATGCACTTTCCTTTTCTTTCTTTTATTTTTTCATTTGTCCTTCCTGGGTTATGTTCCTTGTAGGCTATATATTCGGTTAACCTCTTTTTATTTCAAACTGATTTACCAAAAAAAAAATACCATTATATGCGAACACCACATCAATATAAGAATGCAGTTGAGTAAAATACCATTATATTCTAAGGGTGAGACAATGCATCATAAGAGAAGGCAAAGTGCTTCCACTTACACAAAAACAAAAAACTCATGTTCTACCACACAAATGCAAGACAAAAAGGAAGGTTCTGTTAAGTTTGAACAAAGCAACATAACTAAGCTGCAACACAGAAAGAAAAGTAAAAATGGCTGTTATAACCTCAAAAAGAAGTTGCTGCGTGTTTATAAAGATTTGTAAGATAGTACAACATTGAATCGACACGAAAGTGGACCGACTAAGATGGCAAAATCTCCTTGATGGAAGCTCATGAGAACATTTGGTTTGAATTTGCTGAAACGATATCTTTCCAAGTTCAAAAAAAAAAACATATAATAAGGTCAAAGTAGTTTCGGTATTGAGTAGAAAAACTAAGCAACAATCTTTTGTCTTACGCTAACAACACCAAGATTTTCTAGAAGGATCAAAGAGGCCAGTTTTACATGTCTCGTACATTTCCTACTTGCGCAACATGTTATGTCCTACACTTAGCAAGCGAAACTTGACACTTCTATGATCACAAACAGATAAACTGCCTATAAATCCTTCATCTAACCAGGTCCACGAACCCAAGCACTTATCTTACAAATGCGCTCATCCTGTTAAACAGTAGCATAATATCATCTTCTCTTCCAATTAAACAGTATTCATAACTAATCAAGGAATAAAAGAAAGAACAAAAAGGGTATAGGAGGGTGATTCAGTTACCGAAACAATCAGAAACAATTAGACAAAAAGAACAACTCAAGCAAGATATTCCCCTATGCGAGTAGAACAAAAATAGCATATAAAAATGAAGAGAAACTAAGAGTCTAAGAGTACCAAGTAAGTAAGAGAGTCATACGGCAAGTGTACAACCCAGGCACAAACCAATTTTTAAAAGAAAAAATAAAGGCAAGTGAGAGTTAAGAGGTAGAACATAAAAACAATACATAAACAAAAAAGGAGAGAATCATAAGGTTATTGTGATATAGAAAGATTAAAGTATTGAACAACTCCTTCTACATTTAAGATAATAATGCAATATTTAAACACCCACCTTTCAAGCTCATACTAAGGGAGCACTCATGGGATACCTCTAAAAACTTATGCCAATGTGCAAACAAGAATTCATGTAAAAGAAATCAGGTGAAGTACCTTCGATGTTGTTAGATGGAAGCAATGATTTGAGATCTGAAGGGCACAAGGCTAAATCTGTACAAATTTGGCGAAGCCGTAAAAGTATGCTAAGCACAGTAGAGTAATTTCTAGTTACACTACCAGCGTGTATATAGTTCCGGACAACACTCTTTGCCTCACTTTCCATCCTGTCATACAACTCACGTTCTTCTGCAGAAAGTTCCACAAAACAAGTCTCGATGGTTTTAGGTGGCAAGCCAATTAAACCCTTATCTTTTGTTCTCCTCAAAGAAATGGTTGCCATTAGCACCTATTACATAACAAACACAATGAATAAGAAGCATCATCGAAACAAAAGAGTAGGTAAACAGAAAATCAAAAATAAATGAAACAAAGGAAACAGAAAGAAAATTAACAAGAGTAGTTCGTCGATACCATTGGAACCATTATATGGTTCCCATAAGTACAACTCCGCTCACACACCATTACACAACAGTCGCAGAAGGTTTAGCAACCTACAATTACTTTCCTGTGCACTAAGACTCATTTTTTTTCTGCCTTGATCCCAATATAACGGAAAATGATTTACTTTTCCAAGATAAGTTTGAGTAAATGAATAATTAGCTGTCCTGATGCATATATCTTAACTATTCCATCCTTCGTCTGGCTTAGCTCTAGCAAGCAAGTTCTCTATATACTTGCAGAGGACTATTTCACTATTTTACAATAGTGTGCTGTAGAAGATATTTTATTTTTTGGCACCAAAAACACAAGCTATTCTCTCATACAGACTGATTCAGCTAGCAAAATATACATCAAATGACAAAGAAGTTACGAGCACGATTTAATTTTTCAAGAAAATATCTCGCTGCATGAGAAAACTAAATACGCAGAAAGAAACTATGGAAACACAGACCTACATTAGGAACAAACAGGTAAGTATGTGACTAGCAATTCTCGGAAATTGACACCGCTCCACACATGCAACCAAAGTGGATCAACAGAAAATACATCCCCAACTACACATTTAACTGTCCTATATCAGTTAAAACTTAAAAGATATTCCACAAGAACGATCACCCATCACCAACTTGGCAATGCCAAGAATAAGCAGGATCAGCTCCCAAAAGGCCTGAACAGTCTGCAAGAACCACATGATTGGATCTCACTGATCCTCAAATAACGAGGGGCAGTGAAGTCTCCATTCACTGTTCACGGATGCACGCAAGTGCAGGATATGTAAGAGAGGAAAAAATTCTTGAGGGGGAGAAGTTGAAAGATTGTTCAGAAGAAATCTTCAGGAAATAGGTTCTGAAGAATACCTGACCACAACAAAAATTAAAGAGATCGCACAGACTCCCAAAAGCTTCAAAAGAACCAAAAAATTCCAAACAATAAGCAACTGTACTTTATTCTGAATGAACAAGGCAACCTTGTTAGAGTCCAAATAAGAGGATGTTACATGAAGTACAAGGCCTCTGTTAATTTACTTTCCGTAACTAAATTCAAGCAAATGTGGAAGATAATAAATTAAGCACTTGTATGTCTGGTGAATCATCTATCTCTCAGGAGAATGGAGAAATCATCAACTAACAGAAAGACATGTTCTATGGTCATAAATAAAAACACACAAGATAAAAGCACAAATTATAAATCTTACAAGAACTACCCGTATTCCTTCATGGCCTGAATAAACAAAGGGTAGCATGTGCTTACTTGCAACCGCAAGAGACCTTTCTCGTTTCCCTGAGCAAGTGGCCTCTGAACCAAGCTATTCCAATAGCTTTTAATTGAGAACGGCTCGAACCTCAAAAAAGCCATGAGAGAGAATAAGTCCACTGAGCTATTTTGTATAGGTGTTCCCGTTACAACCCACCTCCTCTTGGCATTCAAGCTAGTGACAGCACGGGTTTGCTGAGCATTGACATTCTTAATCACATGAGCCTCATCCAGTATGATTCTCCACCACTCTATCTTCTTCATAGGTGAATCTGGCCAATTTTCTTCAGTAGCTAAAGTGCTATAAGTTGTCAAAACTATATCATACTTCTGCAGCTCCTCTTCGTCGGAAGTCCGCTCTCCATAATACATGTACACCTTCAACTTTCCGGGTCTAGTGTGTTCCCCTAACTGCGTCACCCAAGATGAAAATACAGATGGAGGACACACAATCAACGTTGTTTTTGAAACTGAAGCCTCAGAACATCCACTCAGAGTCTTTCCATCCCCCCTTTCATCCAAATGGGCACCTACAGTTTTCCTTTTCTTCCGTGAATTACTATGACTTTTACTCCCCCTCTTCGCCTTTTTACTACCCGAAACAACTAACCCATCATTCCCTTCATCTATTTCCTCACATTGTTCTACATTTACTCTACCGCTATCAATTGAAGAAGGACTACCACTACCATACCTATCAAAAGCAATCAAAGAAAGCAACGTGAGAGTCTTACCCAATCCCATGTCGTCGGCAAATATCCCACCCCGAATCGGTTGTGGCCGCGAATCGGTTTCATAATTCGTCAACACATTGACATAACCCCTACCTCTCTCCTCCCAAAAAGGCGGCAATTCGCAACCCTTCTCCCTGTGAAGCAACCACCCCAGTCCTACCTTCTGGTGCACGAAAAGATCTGATTTTATAATCTCTCTTGGCGGCTCCACTGCCTCCATTGCCCCTTTTCTACTCACATTCTCATCTACAAGCTTGAATATATCATCCAAGCTCCTCCCATCCTCACTCCTCCTCTCCTTCACCACCACCGCCTCCGATAACCCAAACCCTGCCTCCTCGTTCGAAATCAACTGTAACCCACCTTGCGAAATCGCAGATTGGACAACCGAAAACGCCTCACGCCGAGTGAACACGTGTACCTGCAGTGACGAACGCCGCATTTAAAGGTTCGCTGGGCTTACATTCGAAAACATTATATACAAAAATATAAAGACGAAATAAATTCTAAAACTACTATCAAAAAGATAATTATATAGGAGTATTTTTCACTAACTTCTTTAATTACTAAGATATCCACATCTATAATTATACAACTGAGTATAATCTTGTGCATCCCTAATTCCCTACACGTCTAGCCAAATAGTAAAAAATAATACTGTTCTTAAAAATAAAAAATATAAAAATCTTTTTTTCCAAAATTGTTGGCCGGGCGGGTGTTAGATTGTTCAAAATGATGTTAGGTGGGCAAACTTGTGCAGCTTTAGCATTCTTGAGAGTTGAGATAAAAACTAATACTCTTTCCGTCCATTTTTAAGCGTCCAATTTCGTAAATGCAAGTTTTTATGGAGACACAACATTACGTTTAAAAAATTATCACTTTCAATAATTGGCCTTTACGAAGAAAAAAAATTCCTTGCTAACTTTTTAAAATGAAATCCACTCAAATCTACCCAGTAGGGCTGGGAAATGTACTGCATTAACTTTTACCCACTAACTCCAACAGACAAAAATGGAGAACTGGACAGGGCGGAGCCTTTAAGTGGGGCGGGAGGTACAGGCCACCCCGGTCCTAACCTCCCCCCCAAAACCATTGATTTTCTTCATAATCTCCCATCAATTTTAATGGCTATTGTTCGACTAATGTTTATGGATGATAATTTAAGAAAAAGAAATGCAGAACTTTGTTTTTCGCAAGATACGATATCAACGAGTTCTTTTAATTTGAAATCGCAACAGAAATTTGAAATCTTTACCTGGACAGGCATCTTGTACCGTATACCCCTACTAGGAGTTTTGGGCACAATGCCCTCGACAGAAATCAGATTCTGATCGATCAAAGGGGCAAAAACCCTAGCCGCCGACCGCTCGATGTGGCCCACCTGAATGGTTCGCGTGTTGAGCACCTTGATCGCGTTTGGGTCGTGAGGGTTTAAGGGCTCGCGTACGAGGCCGACCATTTCGCGGCCGCTGATTCGGCCCGAGTAGTATTGCAAGCCGACTATGTTGACGATTGTGAAGCCAAGCAGGAAGGTTTCTGATGGGTCGTCGTTGTCGGGTTGGGAGGGGGATTGGGGCCAACTGTCGAGGGTCATGAAGAAATTCACTGGGTCGCCTTCTTCGTCCATAGGAAAGGGTTTTGCTTGTGGGTTTTTTTTTCCCGTTTTTGGGTTTTCACTTTCTTGTTTGTTTGAAAGGGGGCAGGCGGGTAGAGAGAGAAATCCTGGAATAGGAGAGAGAGAGAGAGAGAGAGTACGTGTAAGGGAGATGGGAGTCTTGGGAACTTCGGGAGAGGTGGTGTGCTGGGGAGAGAGAAGGCCGCGTTTGGCTGGTAGTAGTTTATTTGACTGTTTTGGTTTTTTCGCTTTGGGAGGTTTCTACTTTCCAGTGGGAAGGGCTTTTCGAAAGCCAAGCTTTGAGGAAAAGCGTGTACTACTCCCCAGTGGAATATATTTTTAGTGATTTTTACGCAGCTTTTAAAAGATTTTTTTGTTGAAATATTAAAAAAGTAAGTTCTCGTGACTTGTGTTATGAACTTGTTTAGGAAAATGATTTTCACACGCCCTTTTTTATCTCGGAGCACTTCATTTTTTTTTTTTGTCTTTAATCACTTGAAAGTAGGGGTGAAAATCGGTCGGTTCGGTTCGGTTTTTGGGGTGTTCCGGACCGAACCGATTGGTTCGGGGTGATTTTTCTGGGAACCGATCCCGACCGAAAAAAACAATGGACCGATCGGTTCGGGGTGGTTCGGTTTTTTCGGTTTTTTCGGGTTTTTCGGTTTTTTCGGTCCGGCGTTAAAATTGAGATGGACGGCTGTCATTTGTTATTTTTTGTGGGGTCAATTTCAGGAAATCAAGATAGGGGTGATTTTCGGTCCAAATAGGGGTGGTTTCGGGGTAATTCGGTCCAAATCGGGATGATTTTAGGGTATTTCGGTTCGGTTCGGTCTGACAAAAATTCGGAAAACCGAAACCGAACCGAGATGCATTTCGGTTTTTTCGGTTCGGTTTTTTCGGTTCGGTTTTCCGGTTCGGTTTTTCGGTTTTTTTCCAGGCTGGACCGACCGAAAACCGAACCGAATTTTCTGTTTTTCGGTCGGTTCGGGTCCCATCGGTTTTTTTTTCACCCCTACTTGAAAGTAGGGGTATACACCGGCCCGGTTGCCCGCCCAACCCAACCCGATATTTTTAGGGTTTGGGAAAAATATTTAGGCTCATAGGGCCGGGCCAGGTTGAGATTTTAAACCCGTTTACTAATTGGGCCGGGTTTGAGAAATTCCTCTAAGGCCCAACTTGGCCCGGCCCGGCCCAATTTAAGTAATAATTTTATTTTATACTATAGGTATGTATATGTTATAGTTGAAACCTAACTCCTTAGGGTCTATTTATCTTGATGAAATTGACATTGATGAAGACGAATGCTAGGTACTACCTATGTAGAGAATATCTTTGAAGTAATAGCAATTTGTTAAGAAAACTTTGAAGTTTTTTTTTCCCTTTAAACTACTTTCTTATAATAACAACTCATAGTTTTTTCTTCCTTTTATTTTTATTGTGCTCTACAAGATCTACTGTGAAAAAGTGTGAATTTAAAGGAGAGATACTTGAGAGACGTTTTTACATGTAAGAGTTTCATCTTTAAGAGCACTTTAATATATGGGTCTGTTTTTAATATTTTAAGGAGAACTTAGAACTTTAAGTATATTATTACGGTTGTGAATTATTATTGTGATTGCTATGCTTGATTAATTTATGTTTGTGATGTCGCGCTTTACAAAAATAAATGAGCTTGTTGGACGGGCTTGGGAAATTAAAATTCTAATTGGGTCGGGCTTGGGCATATTAAATGAAGCCCGATTATCAATGGGTCGGGCTTGGGAATGGACAAATCTCGTTATTATCTAGTATAAGCCCGGTCCGAACCTAACCCGGCCCGGTGTTTGTGCACCCCTACTTGAAAGTACTAAATCGCCTGTTATATGGAACTAATGACTCATGATGTAAGCTTAATTTGGTAATTTCAAGGTGAATAAAAACAAAAGAGGGAGTGTTGGAGATAAATGGGTCAACACTCCCTCTTTTGTCTTTATTCACTTGAAAGTATTAAATTGCATGTTATATGGAACAAGTGACTCATGATGTAAGCGTAATTTGGTAATTTCAAGGTGAATAAAGACAAAAGAGAGAGTGTTGGAGATAAATAGGGGTGGGAAAATCATTTTCCTAGTTTTTTGCATCGGATAAAAAAATAATGAACTTCCCAGGGCGTTTCACAAAAGTTATCTGAACGTAATTAATACTAGCACACGTTTTGTAACGGTACTGTGCACAGAAAAAGAACACGTTTTTTTTTCATTCTGTAACTGACAGAAAATTATTTCCAAAACGGTTTTTGATTGGTCAAAAAGAGAAAATCTTTCCGTAAATAATTTTTGCAAAATGTGGGCGCGCGAGGCTCCAAATTGGGGGATTTGCACCCCCTTTGCGCACAAGGTTCACAACACGCACCCTGTTAATTGGTTTCTGGATCGGTTTTCCCAAATTGGCTTGGACATTGGCCCAACCCGTGTGCACGCGAGACCTCTCTTGGGCCTAACTCATCAATAGTCCATGGAGCCTCCACACATATAAGGAACACAAATGTGTTCTAGCTAGCCAATGTGGGACAAGTGGTTTTGAAGAACTCTTTTTGAAAAAATACATATAGGGTTGGCAATTTCCTCCGACCCGTTCGAATCCGATCCAATCCCCGATCCGAACGAATCGGCAATATGGAGATCTGTTTGGAGATTGGATAGGATATGAGGATTTTTTTTGAAAATGTTTGGGGATCGGGTAGGGGGTGGAGGTAGGTATGTCCCCGCCCCGAATCCGTTCCCCGATCCATCCCCGCCCCGTCCCCGAATATAGGGGTCTATTCATGAGTTATGAAACTTTTGGGTCCCACTAAATTTTCTCCAAACACATGGGGTCACACTAAATTTTCTCCAAAACATAATTGAACTCTGTAATACAATAAATGTGATTAAATAAAAAATGCATCACTATAATTTGAATACATCCCAACTAGGTTGACATCTACTCAACTATCAATCATATGCATTCCTTAAAATAAACACAAAAAAATGCAAAATAAAAACAATATTTTTCCAATCGAGCCATTGATTTTGTTGTTTCCTATTGATGAAATCAATTGTGTAAACTTTCTTCTCGATTGAGTTTAGAAAGTTTGTCGATCGGGACCCAATTTGTGTTTTTAAACCTAAGAAAACACCAACCACAGGTCCGTGCAAGTAGATCAAAGGGAAATGAACAAATAAACCGAACAAATCCACATTTGAACATGTACAGAAGAAGTGAAGAAAGAGAGTTCCGAATGGAAAGGTGTCTGTGTGTTTGCACAAACTAGGAGTCCTGGTTATGTAATGATGCAAAACACACTAACCTTGACCATCATTGCAGTAAATACAAGGCCATAGTCGATGGAAAAAATGCAAAATCACTCAACAATTAGCAGAAAAAACAACTTCTAGGGAATGGATGATGAAGTCGTTGGTATTGAAGCCGAGGAAGGAGGTTCCCTTTGAAGCTCCTTGACAACAGCAGCCAATGCCTCAGGATTGAGGCCCATATCACATAGGGCAATAAGGACAGAGAGGGTGTGACGATCGAGCCCGGTGTCAAGAATGTTGGACATGTGAAATGCTAGGTCCAGAGATTCCCGAGCGGTGCGTGCAGCCTCTGGATCCATGAGAAAAGACTTTAAACAGCTGATTTCCTCGTGGAAGAGCAGGGATTTCCAACTTATGAAAACCTAACAAGAAGAAACCTGAAAAGTAAAAAAACGAGAGGTCATATCCATGATGCTATTTTGTAAGAAATTAAAGTCATAACAAAGCATGCTTGCATTATGGATCTACACAGAAGCACACAAAAGAAAGCTTTTATAGTCACTGGACACAATCATTGTACAACATAACTATATGAGGAAGCGATGACGCATGAAAATTATTTCCTTCGAACCAGTTGCATTAACCCGAATACGCAATGCACCAAGATTCACATTGACGGTGCCAAACTTGCCCGATGGGTGTGGAAAGTAGACATCCAAATCGAAACAAAATACTCACACTTCATGCACTACAGAAACTTGCCCAATGGGTGTACAATGTACACACACAAATCCAAACAACATGCTCACGCACTATGCACCACAAAAAGATATACACGCATCAACAGCTTCATGTTGCCAAAAAATCCCAGCAGATGGAGGGCTTTCGAGTAACTGTTTGGGTAGCATATGCCTAAAAGAAGTGGTGTATCTGTCGTCGCTAACATGATAAAATACTAGGAATATATGTATGGATAAAAAGAATAACAGATTTAAGGAAAAAACAAAAAACGAAAGAATATTGCACGAAGGAAAAATTCAACCATTTAAAAGGAAAATTTTGAGAGATAAAATTTGGTAAGGTTAAGGCATATACATGTGATGAGTGACATGAGTCTGATGACGAATCGATACCCTACACCGTCCTAAATTTCTAATGAATCTTCTATACAACTATCAGATTGGTTAGTTATCACCTCCAATGCTAGTACGAGTTTGGATGACCTCACTATTAACTGCCAATTGACTTCGAGTTGGATGGTTTACACTTTACCACAAGGAACTTTTATTCTATATCATCAAGCATGTTTTCATTGCAAGATGGTTCCCATTAACTACTAAAACAGTAAAACACTACATTCTTAATGCTTGCATGAAAGACACATCACATAGAAAAAGGTACTAAGTAAGACTAGAAAGTAGAAACTACTGTCAAAAAACAGCATCAGAGGATGTGATCCAAGACAGACACTCCTTTCCCCGAACTCTCTCTTCAAAGTAGGAGATAAAACTTCTCCCCAATTTCTTTGCGTTTTTTTCCCATATTTTTTCTCTTGGTTTCAACTATCAGCTTTACCTTTCTAACCAGCCAACGTCGGGATGATTCCCAAGAGGTTTTCAATGTTTAAACAAGCAAAGTGAAACTCCGTAAGTTTACTTTGAGGTTTCTCCCACGTTTAATTTCCTTGGTTTGACCTAAGCTTTCCCCTCTTAACCAGCCTGCCACAGAACAAGCATGGTGAACTTTTTTCGGGCAACCCAGATTTTCAAAAATAAATGGGATATGGCAGAATAGATTATGCTTGAACAAGTAGAGTGCAGTAACCATGAAAATCATTGTCAGAAGGTACAATGAACCCACCTCATAAGGAAACGAAAGAAACAACAGAACCGCTAAAAATTGTATAGAGCTGCAAATGAGTAAAGCAAGCAACTAAGTATTAAAGCTCAGGGTGATGAAAGTAATATTGTAGGAGCTTAGAGAATATACGTTAGCTTAGCTCGTTTGGCGGTTGAGGAGGCCCAGCTCGACTCGACACAACTCGATTACCTTATGAGCCTATAGCTCAATTTTGAGCTTGAAAACAAATGAAACTTCATGTCAACTGGGCTGCTAACTCAAACTCACAAACTGCTGACTCTTGGACGCTGGTCCTTGAAGCATCAACTCGCAAATCCAATGGACAGGAATATTTTTCGAACTGAACTAGGTGTGAGCGTCCAATTCAGCACAGTTAGACAAATATTTTCTATGAAAGAATACTTTCGACCCTTTATGTTTAATCACTCAGGGCCAGTTCCGTGCACCTAGTGACCTAGGACCGGACGACTTATAGCTTTCAAACTTGGAGCCCAACTACCAGAGGGTTATCATGATTTAGAACGAACTGATTTCGCCACACCTAAGCAGACTGATGGATTCCCATCTGATTTTAAACGACAGACACGAAATCTTCAGCAAAATATGGCTCACTCATCATCAAACGGATTGCCCATCCATTACACTGAAACAAACACGTGCATACACCCGCAACGGTATGTACACGCATTCTTTATACACGTATGGAGAGAGAGAGAGAGTGAGAGAGTACCGGATCGGGGCCAGATTCGTGCCCTAATCGACAGGGACTGGAGCTGATCGACCCCTAAGTTCGTGCGCGCGCTCGAGAGAGAGAGAGAGAGAGAGAGAGAGAGAGGCCCCAAGCTGTTCTCTCTGATCTGAGAAACGAAGAAGAAGAGAGACGATGAAACCGAGACACGAAACCAGGGAACTGTAATCCGGGGGCATGTAGTGAGTGCGCTCACAGTGAGCTCTCTCGGCCGTCCGATCCAAGATCAACGGTCCGGATCGTCTTACACGTTAAAAAATACTTTACATTTACTTTAACTCCAATTTATCTGAACCGTTGATCTTGGATCGGATGGCCGAAAGAGCTCACTACACGCATGTAGTAAGCTCACTCACTACATGGCCCCAATTCCGGGAACTGTATTACTGAAAAAGCGTGTGTAACGGAAACGCTCTTTAACACGTGTTTAGTAATGTCGTGTTTGCTGCACAAGTCACAACACTAAAATAATATACTTCATTGTTCCAAAATAAGTGTTCATTACGAAAAATCGTGTCATGTCATTTTTTTAAATAAAAAAAAATGAATATTTTCGTGTATCGTGTTTCGAATTTTTTCGCACCAAATTAGAGAGAGAGTGAGACACTTGTTTTGGAACGGAGAGAGTATGTTATACTAGTGTATCTATTTAATTACCTAAGGATAACATGTGTAATATTACGATCTGAATGTCCCAAAGATTGGGTCATTCACATAAACAACCTTTTACCCAACCTTCTCCCTGCTGAAAATATTTTCTTTTGATGGTATTATCTTCTGAAAGTCTTTATCCTTATCTGAAAAGCATAATTTTTGAACTTCTTTTCAAAATAAATATTTTATAAATGCCAAGATCAAATGTATAAAAGAAAATTTGCACAAGTAAAAGGTCTAGATCTTCGTCTGCATTTCATTGGGGAAAACAAATATTTTCCTATTTTTGCTTGGAAGGCAAAAGGTGGCCAGAATGAAATAATCTTCGAACCATTTACATACGTTGATTAGGTAAATAGAGCTGAGGACTATTTGGCCCTAAATTCTTCCCCATTCCTTTTTTGCAAATTTTTATAACATTAACATATAGCCATATAGAGGAACTCTCCTGTCCGGGACCCTTGGGTCCGGATCTCATAGTTCCGGATCAAATTTTGACGATCCAAGCCGTCCAATGTGTTCAAAAGGTATTTTCCAAGGCCCACGCGGGAAATCTTCAAAAAAAAAATACCGGGAAGGGCTTGATCCACGCAATTTTTTAAATATGCAGTTTTTGCGAAAAACTGCGTGGATCAAGCCCTTCCCGGTATTTTTTTTTGAAGATTTCCCGCGTAGGCCTTGGAAAACACCTTTTGAACACATTGGACGGCTCGGATCATGCAAAAACATTTTCTAAATGCTCCAAAACGCTTCAATCCGGGATTTCCGGGATCCTTGACCGGAGAGTACGTGTAGCCGTATATATAGGTATAACATATAAATTGTGCATTTCAACAACAAACAAATAAACAACTTAGAGCATTGCCGGCCTGAGTCCGTCTGAAACCATTTTTTACCTATATTTTGAATAAGCCATCACATTAAAGTCCCAAAATTGAAAGAAATTTGTTTCTAGATATATCTCATTTAACCAATGTGATGGCAGGTGAAATATTTGAATCAAAGATTTTCCATGTCACGATCTCATAAGAGGCTCATGGGATTGAGGAGAAGGGTATGCACTATGTACTTCTACTCGTTAACAATTTCTTAAATAAAATAACAAAGTCAGATAGCAAACAAAGAGTCCATTGCTACGGAAGTGGATCAACACTCCCATACGTCATGATCTGTTCGTTTGAAAGCTCGAGAAGCAGTCTATATGGAGGCAATTCATCGTCGGAAAACGTGATGAGATGACATTATTAGCAAATATTTGACCGAGCCCGACCTTTTTTATATCGATGCTTATGTAATAATCTTCATGTGATGCCTAGCTCATGACACGTAAAATGAGACTACCTAAGTTTTAAGTTTTATCAGATATCGAAACTATTCATTTTGTACTTCGATCTGTGCATTATCCGTGCAGAAAAGCAAATTCATCGAACATCAAAATCTATTTGAACCAGACTGTGTCGATATCGAATCAGTTTAAGTTTTTTGCACGACGTATTTACCTGATCAACATCCTTCAAAAATGAATTATCATAAAATGAAATTATATGATTGGTCTCATTTTACCTCCTAGGAGGAATTCACGAGAGATGCACATTATTATCTCATAGACTCATACGTATGAGCCTAATTTTTTTTTCCTTTGATTTTTAATTTTGGTGAGCCTAATTATCAAATACAACACCAAATGCGCCTTTCATCGTTTTGGGCAATTAAAAAATACTAGTAGTCTTATGAAACCAAGTTAGCAATCGTCTCCGGTTTTGGATAAAAATTTGAGTCAAAAGCTTCATTTAAGTATGTCATCTCCAATGCTATATACTCATTTTCCCACTAAATCAGTGTTTTCTCAAGTTTTCCCTGTAAAATATAGATCAAAATAAATAATACTCCTAAGAAAGTGAAAAGGATGTTGAGAAAAATGAGTATGAAATTGAAATTTTGGGAAGGGAAAGGGGAAAACTTAAAACGGCTAGGAAATGAGTATGCCACTGAAGATGAGTTTTTAAGCTCTTTACTCAAATTTAGAGTTTGGGTAAAAAAAAAGGAGTAAAGATCAGAGACGCTCTTAGCTACAAACCATGTTTACTAACATGCACAGAAGCAGCCAAAAAAACTTATGTTGTATTAACCCTTTCGCGCCCACTCTTGCTTTTCTCTCTGCAAATCAGTCACTGAGAGCTTGGCCATGCCCCGAGAACAATTTCTAGAAGTAAAGTATTCTAAAGATGTTTCAATCCCATCTATCAGAGGAGAGAGAAACACCACACAAAAGGACCTTGGGATAGGAACTTGGGATAGGACCTTGAACATGATACTTGAACATGAGACTTGGGGTAACTTGGAATAGGACCTTGGAATAGGACCTTGAAGCTTGCTTATGGCTGCTTTTCACAACACAACCCTTGGAGGAGACTTGGAATAGGACCGAGAACAATTTCTGCAATTGAAGTACTCCCAGTTTCAAAGCCTCTTGTGCTTTTTTAGCTAAATGGGGTTCATTGAACAGCCTTTCAAACCGAAAAAATGTACCGAAAAATGTTCTTTACCGAATCATACCATCAAGGACCAATCAAAAAATAAATAAAAAGGAAAACTATCACCAAAATGAGAGATTACGAACTTTATAGAGAGAACTAAACAGGCAACACAAAATGAGTCGCAACTAGAAAGACATTAGACATCGAGGTTTAAATTTTGGGAAATGTTTCTCCAACAATAGGAACCAAATCGTTCCATTTAATTCAGGACACAGTTCTTGAATGTTCGATGCAAGCCTGGCTAAACTCTACCACTGCTAAAATATAAAGCATACTTGATAAGAGGTACATGATTGGAAGTAAAAATACATCAGTCATGTAGGGTTCCCAATATATCGTCATCTCGATAGAGATGGAACCTGAAACAAATTAAAAAGTGCATAAGTTTAGCATCGAAAGACTGGTTAGCGAAATGAATGCATAAATCACCAAAAATAACAAACGGCAGAGGAAGTAACCAGCACTTGTTATTTTCGAGAATACATATGAATAATTAAAATATAAAGGAAAGAAGAATCAGAAGAGGAAGCTAAGCCTTATAACTTAGTACGGGCATAAATTTCTCCCTACCCTTATAGTTCTTGCTTGAATACATAGTGGAGACTGCTCCTAAGTCCAATTTTACTTCCTTGCTTCGGGAATCCTCCAGACACTGAAAACTTTTATTTTGTATTCTATTGGACGTGATATTCTAATATAGATGTTCTACGTTCTCTGAAAGTTGCACCCAATAGTAAATGAAGTTTATAGGTATCCTAATAAATGGATGGAATACCGTGCAATTACAGTAAAAGTATATCAACCGTAAAGCATATTGTTACTCAAAATCATTGCATGTATCCCCTTCTCTTATACCTGTGCAGTGCAACAAGTATTGATCCCAGTGAGTGTTTTTGCTCTAAAAGTTTGCATTCTTTGATTTTGGATGACTTCATGCAAATCAGTACATTTCTGCCTATTTCCTTAACATCAAGGTCTTTGATTCACCAAACCGGCAAAATTTGTCAGAAACAGTTCCACCTAAAGCAAAACTTCCCAAGACTTATTTTGGCTTCGCCACTACACCAACAGGCATTTCAAGTCTACATCTTGATTTGGCTTTCACCACTTCAAAAACTCGAAACTCAAACAGAGTATTACAAGCTGCTGCAATGGTTTAGAATTGAGTTATGGAGAATGGAAACATTACGCTACTAAAAATGGACTCTCCTATGATTTAGCTATATTTGCAATGTAACTATCGACTAGGAATATCATTTTTCACCGGTACGAAGTAGGGAAATTAAGGAAACTAGCCACAGCAACCAAGGAAACTAGCCACAGAATACTTGACAAATGAGGTTGTCCTGACAGATAAACCATGGACTACGAGGTGTTAGTGAACACCAAAAAGAAGTATTGAAGAACAAGCACGAGAGGAATGCCTATGCATCCCCAGACTCTGGCAGAGTGGATAAATGTTGCAATTTGAGATCATATCTTAAATTTCAATTAAAAGCTTGGCAATTGGTTTGATACCATCTAATCAACAATTTGAGTTGGCAGCATATTCCTTCCTATAAGAGATGCAGTGATGCACATTATTCACAACAAAACACATATTTCAGTCATATTGCAAACTTGAATTAGCAACTGCAACATATTTTAGCCTTATCCAACTACCCATACAGGAAGGACGTAACACAGTAGATAGCTAGAGCCTACACAGGTACCAATAGTAAAGATATTTTGTAATGTGACACCATCAATCTTGGAGATAACAATAAAAGGTCCTAGGGGTAACTATAATCAGTTAACTTTTAAGTACAAGTAGGTGAAAGAAGATAGTGTTTTACGGTTTATAAGGTTTTGAGAGAAGGATAAAGTTTTGGGACTTACAATAGAAGAACAAAATATGAAGCATTCAGGCTGTTTCAAAGCCTATGAGTTTATAAGAATGGCGGCCTGTTCTTATAATCTTAGGGTCTGTTTGTTTGACAGGACTAATATATAATTCCACCGGATTCTAGTGATCGGATTAATTAAACAATATCCCCATGGTATTGTACATCCCACACAGATTATATGTCCGAGGTATGTTTAATCGAGGTTGTAGATATTTGAACCTAGCACAAGATATTTGGTCACCTTTGATACATAGTCTATCCCCCTGTGATTATATCTGGTCAAACAAACAGGCCCCCAGGGTACTTGGGATGAATGGTTGACAATGGAAAGAAGATGTGAAAGAGTGAACAGAAGAACTCCTTCGGCCTTAAAGAAGATTAGTGCTAGTCTGCCAGAACTTGTGATATTCTCATTCCGGAGGGAGCTTTCAAACCAAAAGCAAGCCCAAAAAAAAAAAAAAAAAATTGAACCACAACTTACTCTTTATCACCAAGCTTTACTTCAGCTCCGCCATATTCAGGCAAGAGGACTGTATCTCCTTCCTTCACACCAACAGGAATCAGCTTTCCATCCCTATCATGATGGCCAGGACCCACAGCAACGACTTTCCCAGAGTTCAACTGGAAAGCAAAATTCGCAAAATAATTCTGAGTCCATGTAACGCAGCAGAAACATGAGCACATTCTAAAGTTTCAAAAAACATGTTTGACTTAGATAATTACAGCAGAGAAGCCATAATGAGGGAACTAATGCTTACACTCGATTTGACAGCTGACCTAAGACTAAGAGAATTTTTTTTTGAAATGTGAAACTAAGAAGCTTTTCCAATTAGAAATTTAGAAGCCAAATGATAGTCCATCCATTGGACGCTTACAAGTTAACTAGGTGCTTAGCTATATTCAGATTATAATCTGCTTCTCCAGACAAACAACAAAAAACTTTCCTCTTCCTTTGTCTTTTTCCATTTCCTCTGGGTTTCCAGAAACAAACATTTTGGCAATAACATAATATCAGAGAAACCCACTCAAAAAGAAAAAGATTGTATGTACTATGTAGTATGCATAGTTATGGGTTAAAATACGGTTAGGAAAGGTCAAAGGGGTTTAAGCTGTGTTTGGGCAACTCAGATTGAGTTGGGATATGTCCATCAATCACAGAAAATTTTCAGACCCAAATTTGTTTAACAAACATGCGAAAAATGGCGCATTGGCTACGGTTGTTAATATAGGAGCTCTCTTTTACATCGGGAAATGAGACTTGCACAATGAATCCCACTGGGTAGGGAAAATGCTGATAGAAATATCAGACGGGTGTGCTCAGGCGCTCAGCCACGCCTGCATGTGGAAACTGGAAAGTAAGGAATTGGTGGCCTTACCGGCGTACCTTTACTGTTACATTTTCAAACATATCACAAACAAGTTCTAAAACCTCCTATAGACAATTCATGTGAAAAAAATCCAACATGTTAAAATACATCAATGTTCATCTTTAGAAAATATATACTCTGTGTTATCACGTGCAATTCTAGGAAAATGTATGTCTGGTAAAGAACTAAAAGAAGGATTAATAAGTCTTTTCTTTTCTCTTACCTACTGACACTGTAGTCTAACCAAACAATAGAAATCAATACACAAATTTCCATCTTTCTTACTTAACGAAACAAAGAAGGGAAAATCAGTTTCTTTTCTTTCGGTTGCTTACCTACGTGAGAATTGAGAAATCATACTCTAATGTTTCTTTTCTTTCGCTTTCCCACCTTAACAAACCAACAATCAGTTTGTTAACTTATAGGTAAGAGATGATGTTACTGATGCATTTGAATTTTCTAAAGGACTAAGCTGTTTTAGCTTAAATAATAATGCTGGAAATTTTTTTTTTTTTTTAGTCTTTCATTCAGACAAAGTTCCTTCGTTTCGCGTTAATTTTTTTTTTTTGTGGATTATTGGTTATCTTGAAGAGACGAATCCAAACGTGAAAAAATTGTTGTTTGTTTTGGATGATTTTTGTCTTTATTCAAAAAAAATAGTTTGGTTCGGTTTTTTTTAGTTTTCTAATTCCTCGTCATTACAAACCAACAATCCACTAAAAATTGAAGAAAAAATTGCAAACAATTTTTTTTTTTTTGAATACAGACCGAAAAATAATCCAAAACAGCCCGAGCACAATCATCAAGAATCAGAAAGATCATATCTATCGCAATAAATCTCCAGCAAGAAAGCGAAGAAGTTTAAGTCACTTAAACCCCACCCACCTGTGAACTCCTCATCCAGTAATGAATAATCAAAACATCTAAATATAATAGATCATTTCGTCAAACTTTATGTGAAATAAGCTTGAATTTATACAGATTTAGACATCACCCAGAAACAAAAAAGCCCATCGTTAGGATTCAACAGCGACAAGAAAATGAAGGATTTGGGAGAGAATCACCTTGGCGGTCTTCTCAGGGAGTAAGATTCCAGCATTGGTCTTTGACGGAGGAACGATTTTCTCAACCAAAACGCGATTCAGACAAGGGATCAAACGCTTTGCCATTTGACTTGAAGGAAGAAAGCGAAAGAAAAGAGAAACTACCGAGACCTTCGTGTAATCAGAGCAGCCTCAATTGGGGTTTTGGCCTTGTGTAGGGTTTAAGAATGTTCATCGGTAGTGTTGTGGCAATTACAAAAACACCCTTGATAGATACAATTGGGCCTAGGGTTGTAAATGAATCGAGTCATTTGTGAACTGTTCGAGGTTCGACTCGGTAAAAACTCGTTCGAGTACTAAATGAGTCGATCTTGAACCTCAATTTTAGGCTAGACAGTATTTGATTCGATTAGGCTCTCAAACTATGTGTATTTCATAAGAATATCATATATAAGCTTGAATATGTTTAAACTTTTACATGTATATCATGAAAATTTTCTAACTTGTCTATTATAAACTTTTAAATGTACTATAAACACTTAAATTTTAATGTGATTTTATAATTTTATATATGTATGTACTTATATATATATACTCGGAAGGGCTTGATCCAAGCAGTTTTCGATAAAAACTGTACATATATAGTTTTTATTGGAAACTGCTTGGATCAAGCCCTTCCGGGTATTTTTTTTTCCCAAAGATTCCTCGCGTGAGCCTTTGAAAACACATTTTAAAAACATTGAGCTGTTCAGATCGTCGAAATTTAGTCCGAAAAGTCAAAAAATGGTAGGTCCGCATGAAATTTTTAAATAAGGGACCCTTATTGGAAGTTCTGGACATGTATGAGAGCACAAAAATCTAATATTTTTGCTACGTTAAAGCTCGTGAACAAGCTCGAGTTTAACTCAAACCTCGGCTCGAGCTCAGTTCGTATTCGTTTAAAAACTAAACGCACGAACCTAAAAATCCTAAATCTCAGCTCGTTTGCAGCCCTAATTCTCTTATACTTCATATCTAGAGAACCAAATTGCATCTTCCATTTTGGAGAAAAAAAATAGAGGATAAGTTGAAGCTTGATTTTTCTCCAAAATGGAGATGTCAAGGAAAAAAATGAAAGAATAAAGATGAGTGGGAGATGCCCTTAGAAGACCAAAACCCATACGATAAAATTGAGAGGATGGCCGGTTGGAGCAATTCTCTCATATTCTCATATAGAGATGAAGAGTATGGGTGGGAGATACTCTTCCAACCCAATTCTTAAGTAGACAATTGAAATTATATTTTATATTCAAAAACTAAATTTAGAGGATGTTACTATTCTAGCTCTACTCCAACCACACATCTCTAATTCTGTCTATTTCTTTCAAAGCTCAAAAAATTTCCATTTTTTCCTTTCAAAATTGAATTTACAAACTTAATTTTCTCATAATATATTCAACATCAGTCTTGTTTTAACGATAATGTTGGGTCCTTTTCAATAATATATATTTTGTAAAATATAAATATATTGATTAAAACTTAATATCCATTAGAGCATCTCCAATCTTAACTATATATATATATATATATATATATATATATATAGGATCCCGTTCTACTAAGGACTCCCTCAAACTCGTATCCACACCCTTAAGTTATGGATTTCGTCCGCACCTCGTAGTTCCGGACCGAATTTCGACGATCCGAACCGTTCAATGTGTTTAAAAGGTATTTTTAAGGGCCCCCGCGAGACATCAGTAAAAACAAATATCGGGAAGGGCTTGATCCGAGCAATTTTTCATAAATATGTACACTTTATATAAAAAATTGCTTGGATCAAGCCTTTCCTGGTATTTTTTTTTTTGCTGATTTCTCGCGGGGACCTTTAAAAACATCTTTTAAACACATTGAACGGTTTGGATCATCGAAATTCGATCGGGATCTATAAGGTGCGGACGAAGTCTGGATTTTAAGGGTTTGGATAGGAAGTCCGGATTTCAATTCCTTTTAACCTAATTTTCCCAGTGCATTTTGGCATAGGAAAAAACACATTATAACTTTGCCTTACATAGAAGGATTTAGTGAACAACAAATACCTACAAAGTCCAGACCTATTCAGATGAATCCTGAAGTCATGGAAACTTGTAAAAAAGAAATTAATAATTTACTTGATAGTAACATTATTCGGAAAAGTAAATCACCTTGGTCATGCCCTGCCTTTTATGTTAATAAAATGCAGAAATTGAAAGAGGTGTACCACGATTAGTAATTAATTACAAACCATTAAATACAGTATTAGAATGGATAAGATACCCAATGTCTAATAAAAAAGATTTAATTAATAGACTAAGTGAAGCAGTAATATTTTCAAAATTTGATCTAAAAAGTGGATCTTGGCAAATCCAACTACACCCTAATGATAGATATAAAACTACTTTTACTACACCATTTGGACATTATGAATGGAATGTAATGCCCCTTGGATTAAAAAATGCTCCTAGTGAATTTCAAAATATAATGAAAGAAATATTCAACCCATTTAGTCAGTTTATTAGTCTACATAGATGATGTTCTCATTTTCTCAAAATCAATTGACGAACATTGGAAGCATTTATATTCATTTCTTGATATTATTAAACATAATGGGTTAGTCATCTCTGCTCCAAAAATTAAATTATTCCAAACAAAAATTAGATTTTTAGGATATGATATTTACCAAGCAACTATAGTATCAATTAGTCGAGCAATCCAATTTGCAGATAAGTTTCCCGATGAAATTACAGATAAAAATCAGTTACAAAGATTTTTAGGATCTTTAAATTATATAGTAGAATTTTATAAAGACCTTAGAAAGACATGTCAACCTCTGTTTGAAAGGTTAAGACATAATCCTCCTCCTTGGTCACCCGTTCATACTTCTGTTGTTAAGGAAGTCAAAAAATATGTCAAGACTTTGCCTTGTCTTGGTATTCCTACAATCAACTCCTTCAAAATTATTCAAACAGATGCCTCTGATATTTGATACGGTGGCATTCTCCTCCAAAGAGTCAGTTCCATATCTCCAGAGCAAATTGCTCGCTTCCATTCTGGTCTCTGGAATAAAGCACAAAGTAATTACAGTACTACTAAAAAAGAAATTTTAGCAATTGTTTTATACATTTCAAAATTTCAAGATGATATACTTAATCAAAAGTTTTTAGTCAGAGTCGATTGTAAGAGTACTAAATATGTTTTAGAAAAAGATGTTAAAAATATTGCTAGTAAACAAATATTTGCTAGATGGCAATCAATTTTGAGTATTTTTTACTTTGATATTGAATATATTAAAGGAGATCAGAATTATATTCCTGATTTTCTTACTAGAGAATTTTTATTTGGTAAACAATAATAATTATTTTATCTGCAGTTCAGTCATGGCAGAAAAAAGTATGAAATAGGGGAAACTAGTTCGCACTACAAGTAATCAGCCTATCTCAACAAGTAGTCAGCCTACAAGTAATTAGAGTAATCAACTTGTCCCTACAAGTAATCAGCTTGCTATCTCTCCAGTTAATTTGGTAAACATGTACCAGGTTCTTGAGCAAATCTCAAAAACTGCGTACAATTTAGCTTTAGCATATCCCCCAATTAGTCAAAACTATACCCCATTTTGTAGTATCTAACCCATTTTGTTCAGCCCAGCCAATTCAAGCTAGTAAACCCAGAATTTTTTATCCTACAACGCATTCCAATTATATCCCTAAATATCAGTCAGCCAATTTGTTCTATATTGAACCACTTTTTAAACATATCCAAAACCCCATGGAATTAGCAAAATCCTTTTTCCCTCCTGGATGGCATTTTATCCCTCATCATCTAGAAAAGTCAATTTCTTTTTACAAAGATATCCTTCTCCAACACCAGTCAATAGTCATCAAAACCATTCAGGATCAGAATAATCCCAGCATTACCATTTACCATTCTCTCTACATCCATGATATTATGGCAATGGACAAATGTGGACACCCTTCCTGTCTCAGGAACCTCCTTGGTTATTCTATTCCATATAATTATTATGATTACATTGAAGCATGGTCCAAAGTTATCCTTCATGAAAATGAAACCAATAATCATTCTTGGTTCTTTTAATTTGACCAAAATTCAAGTCAGTTTTCCCAACATGGTTGCTCCGATGGTGGGCCCAATATGGCACCATCCCAGAAATAATACCCGATGATCTTATGGACCAAGTCACATATTTTTCCTCTCTAAACAAGATAGACAGTCATACTAGCCAGTTTCTCCCTCTTCTTTTATTCATGGCTAAGTATAAAGTACCTTGGATTTTCAAGTGGCGATACAATATCTCCAACAACACAGTTACCCGCCAGTTTTTAGTTAAATGGTGGGATAAGTTCACCCGACAACGGATTATTGATCAAGTCAAAGCAGAATTTCCAGTCAATGTTCCAACTCAAGTCAATATTCCAGTTCAGAAAATTCAACAAAGTCAAGCCTCTCTTCCCACGGTCTCAACAATCAGGCTTGGAAGCCTAGCTGCCAGTTCTTCTGGCCTTTCAAAAGAAAAAGGAAAATCAAAGCCAAGCAGCTCTGAGCTATTAAAATTGGCTCAAGAACTATTAGCTCAAGCATGTCAGGCAAAAGATGATGGGTCCTCAGAAGAATCAGCCACAACAACTTCCCAAAGAGACCCATACAACTCACTGTTCCAAGATGCTCAGGACCCATATGCTTAGTAATTTGCATAATGAGTTTTGGAGTATAGTTACTGGTCACAAGAAGTCATCAACACCAAGTGAAGAAAGTCATGAAGATCACCAAAAGCAGTTTTGGCCTTTAGGCTAAGATCCAAAAGAAGCATCTGCTTTTAGTCACCACCCAGTCACCTCTCCACCGAAAGTGAAGACAACATCTACTTTTAGTCATGTCTCAACCGAAAGATGGAGAAAAGTTACCCCTTTAGTCAAAAGTAAAATAATTTTAGTTGACATGGATGAGTCATCCCGCATTTGTAAAATAATTGTAGTCTCAGGACTTTTGGTTATAAAAGGATCCTCCTAGTTTGTAATAGGCAGAGTTAGTTTGAGAGTGAATCTGAGAATCTGTCTTTCATTCTCTCTCAATTCCCCAGTAAAAGCTCAAAGTCATTGTTCCCCACCCACTACTTGTAATTTCTACCACCATGTGCTCCAATTCAAAGTTATAAATCAAGTTACCGAATTTGAAGTAAGCGTCTGTCTTCCTTTACTTTAAGTCAATTTTTAATACTATTCAAGTACTATTCACTACTATTCATGTACCATTTGAGTATTATTCATCACTATTCACGTTTACTATTCATTACTATTCACATCGCTTTCTTCTTGTCCTTTAAGACTTTCCTTTACGTAATTTCTTTCTTTCTTTTATTCAATTTATCTGTCTGTCTGCTCTGGCATGCTCTTCTACTGTGTCTGTGCTTCCACCCCCCATTGGTATCAGAGCCAAGTAGGTAATTGTTGAATTAGACCAAATTAATTTGTAAATTATTTTTGAAACTTAGAAAATTCAATTAGTATTTTGTCCTTGCTTATCTGCGTTTGAGCATCCTGTCTCTGGCCACCCAAGCTTGAAGCCCTGTTAGATGTGTAAGTCCTAAGAGTGAGGCAGTCGTGAGGATAGGGTCACCAATTGGGTATGAGTGTATACAGGCTAGGTCGCAAAAAAGATAACTCCAGGGAAAAATATTAAGAGAAATTTTTAAGTGAAAAAGATAATAAATAGATTATTTAGGTGCAGCTCCTCAACTAGCTCAATGGCTTCGATGTCGTCCATACCAGAAATAGTAAACGAAGAAGAACATGAAGATCAAGATTGTACTACAGACTTAGGAAATTGGAATATGTCAAAATTCTCAGTTAAAGAAATTTATAAAACTAGTTTTATAGAAGATACTTTTAAGAGTGATCAAGTAGCAAAAACTGTAGAACAAGTTTATGCAATTACAAAACAACAAGAACGATGTGCTCTTTTAAGTAAAGAATCAGTTAAAAAGCATCTAAAAAGAGGTAATAATTTTATTCATGTAGGTCGTACAAGTTAAGTTGCAGTCAAACCCCTAACAAGAAGAGGACTTAACTCATCAATCCTGTTAGCTTTAAGAGATAGTAGATTCACAGTATACAGTGATAGTTTGTTAGGCTTAATGGAATCTAGCCTACACAATGGTCCAGTATATTTTAATTGTTTTCCTGATTTACCATTGGTTTAAGAGATAAAAATATATTAAAAACATTAACTTTAAATATTCAAACTGCCGGAGCAATTACAAATATGCTCGAAGGAAGTCACTCAATTGCTTTAGTTTATCGTATTTATTACAAGTGTATGAAAACTAATTTAAATATTCATGCCTTAGTAAAAAGTCCAAAAGACAAAATTGTACTTATACAAAGTAGCACTGCTGATGCTAATGTCCAAGTACCAAAAACGATTCAATGGAATGATATCCAATTACCAGCCAGTTGGCTTAGTGAAAATGAAAGTTATCCACAAAGAATACAAAATGATACGGTAGATTTAGATTATATCCAACAATACTTAGATGGCACAGTTAGGATTAGTTTTGATCAACAATGAGTTAACACTCCCCTTAAAATTAGAGAACTTAGTAGGTCAGAAAGTTCAACCAGTATGCCTAGACAAGATAGAAATTTGCTAGATCCAAAAGTTAGGTTAAAAGGAATTGAAACAACCTCACAGGTTAGTAAACCATGTTATTCAACACAGTCAAAATTCGAGGATGAAGAAACATCCCAAGGATCACCAACCCAAACTGATTTTGAGGAAACAACCCCTCATCCTATAGATAAAAGTTTACTGACTATACATACAGATTTTACTATAGATGTAGAAAAATTGTTCCGCGAATTTAAATCACAAGATAATACAGTAAAAAGAAGAGAATTTTGTAATAAATATAATTCTAGTAAAATATCTGAAATATTAAAAAATTGGAGACAATTCATGAACGATACAAGAACAGAAGTTCAATTTTTTGATTATTTAAAAAATTATTATAAGAAAGTAAACACTATAACAAAAATTATGTGGAGAACATTAGATAATAATATGATTTCTGCTAGTCACCCTCCTTTAAATTTAATTCTTATTGATTACAAAGGATCGTCTATTACAGCATCCCTATTTAAGTTACCAAGTGGAGAAGTTGAATTTAAAAAAATAATGGAACAAAATAATTATACTAGTCAGTGTCTTAAAACTATAAGTAAACAATTGGATAAAATAGAGACTAAAATTGATGAAGGGTCTCTTAGCAATACTCCCTCTTCTAGTGAAACCATCGAAAAACCCGTTGTACGCCTTCCTGAAAAGAGAATTAAGGGAATTAACACCACAAAAAATCAGAATCAAAGTATTGAACAAATTGAAGAATTGCTGGCTAAGTTAGCCACTAAAAAGGAAGCAACATCATCCCAAGTAGTAAATTTAAACAAGAGGCTCAAGTTACAACAATTACAAAGGGAAAAAATCATAGCACATATTCTAGTAGTCAAGATTCTAATACATCATCTGAAGAGGAAATCACACAATTAGAAAGACAATTTTCTACCCAAGAAATTAATCGTATCTATAACCCTAAAACAAGTAAGCCAAACCCTACAAGTCTTACAAAAAAATGGTACTCTCGTCCAACTCCCCCTGATCTTCAATATTAGGAATGAAACTTAGATAATCAATTTTCTGTTTCTTCAAATAAATTATACGAATGGAAGATTGATGGTTTAAGTGAACACCAAATATTCGAAAAATTAAATCATATGACAATGATTGCTAATATTTATTTAAGTAATTTTGATTGTACTCAACCATAAATTGTTGACTTATTAACTTCTGGTTTCATCGGAATGTTAAAATCTTGGTGGGATAAATACCTCACTAATGAGTCTCGTGAAGAAATTCGAAATTCTATTCAAATGGATGAAAACGGTTTCCCAATATTTAATGAAGAAATTGGTATGAGAGAACCAGATGGAATAAATACTTTAATTTGTACCATAATTAAACATTTTGTCGGTACACCTAGTAATATTACCTCTAGAATACATGATCAACTAAGTAACCTACACTGTCCAACACTAAGTGATTTTAGATGGTATAAAGATGTTTTCACATCTAGGGTAATGCTCCGAGATGATTGTACTAAATCATTTTGGAAGGAAAAATTCATTAACGGACTCTCGAATTTATTTGCTCACAAAATTGGAGATATTCTTAGTCAACCAACAGGAATAATTGAATATGATAAGTTAACATATGGATATATAATTAGTACTATTCAAAAAGAAGGACTAAGTGTCACGCCCTCAAAAATTTAAAGGATAATTCATAAAGAAAATTCTACGTGGACGGTCCACGAGCCACGTCAAATTCCACGTAAGACATAGAAATATAATAATCAACAGGTTACAGTAATCTAAGGGTATCTGCAAACCCCAATATGCAAATACATAAGTTTCAATTGCTTTTACAAACCAATGTCAAAAGAGAAAACTTGATTAAGTTACAAAATCACCTTAACAAAATATAAGTTCTAAGATGACTAAGTAACTCCTCCATTTAGCTTTCAAAACCAATGTATGTATGCACTCCAAGCACTCCATGTCATGCTCCTTGATGGGTACCTGAAAATTGATAGGTTGAGCTACACTAGCCCAGTAGGAAAACCATTCTACTAACACTAGGTGTATAAAGATGATAAGTGCACGCGAAATGAGCATGAGACAAACACAGTGGTATTAAAAAAAAATACGAGGTTTCGTGTTGAAAAGTGATGACTCATGAATGATATATGAATCAAGTTAAAAGTCCATGTGTTAACATTTATAAACTTGTCATCTTCGTTCATGAAAACTTCTTTTATTAAAATCTTGAGTGTTTCATACGTGCTAAGTACTTAAACTCCCTTTTTCACTTCAACTCCTCTATGAACTCTATCTATACACATATCGGGAAGTTTCGGGTCCGGTAACCCGTACTAGAGTGTATACGTCTCAAATACTCTTATCCATCCTGTAAGAATAGTATATTTCGTGTTTCATAGGCCACGTTCACCATGCCCAGATACGCTGGTAATAATAATATATTCCGTGTTTCACAGGCCACGTTCACCATGCCCAGCTATGCTTGTAATAACAATATATTATGTGTTTCACAGGCCACGTTCACCATGCCCAGCTACACTGGTCATAACAATATATTCTGTGTTTCACAGGCCACGTGCACCATGCCCAGCTCTGCTGGTAATAATAATAACAATATAATGGTATACCAACGTTATTACAACGTGACTCACTTTAGCTTAAAGCATATCCACTCATCAACCACACACACTCATCCTAAATTTGTAACGTCTCATCTATTCTTTACCGTCCCGCTTCTCTCATTTTCACAAACCATAGTGCAATCTTCCACTCCCTCCAAAAAGGATCCACGTGTCCAAGGAAATGCCGATATGTTTGAAAATAGCCTTAATGTCCATCAAAAGCCCAAGTGCTCACCAAATTCTCAATAGCGTGTACCAAAAGCCAGTTTTCACTAAGAACACCAAGGTTAGTCCAAAAATGTGTCCAAGTATACCAACAAATATTCACGTGTCCAAGAGTGTATCCAAGTGTCAAATTTAATACCCAAATATTAAAAAAAACGTATCCAAGTATCCAATTATACCAAAATGCCATATCTTTCATGAAATATTCCATTTCCAAACACTTCTTAAAATATCTATTTATTTAATAGGGAATTAATCCCTCTGTCGGATTTCGTGGGCTCCGTTCACCCATTGCTAGGGACACACCGAATGGTGGCCCTAGTATTTATCCATAAAACACTTTTGATTCAAAACCCATTTCAAAACTTCACAGTTTGTCCCATCGTTATCATTTGCATCGAAATGTCAAACCAACTCCTTATGTTACCCAAATGTAGCCAAAATAAAGTTGGAGGGACGTACGATGTGTCAAATATTCAAGGGGAGGATAAAGGATGAATATATAGTATTTTAGCGTTTTCCAACGAGTCAGAGGTTTTTGCCCAACTAGTTGGGCCAAGACAGAGACAAGAACAATTTTTCAGAAAAGCCCAACCGGTTGGATGTTTTTGCCCAACTGGTTGGGCAGAGACAGATTCAAGAAAAATTTTCAGAAGTGCCCAACCGGTTGGAGGTTTTTGCACGACTGGTTGGGGAAACTCAGATTTTCTGCGAATTTTTTTCCAAAGCATGAAACTTCATCCCAAGTCATATTTTGATGTTTGGGCTAAAAATTGGAAGTGTCAAGCAACTAATGGACATGAAGGGAGGGTAAAACAACTATCAATTGCATCAAACAACAACCCAATCCATAGATCAAAAACCCTAATTGAACAAAACCCACTTAGGAGAGAAAATCATGATTTTGGGTAAATTGAAGAACAAGAGCAAGATATATGCAACACATCACCTAAATACAACTAGAGGGAGTAGAATTTGTTTTCCTACCTCAAGATTGAAACTCCAATGCAAGCAAATATGAAAACCCTAGCTTCCTTGATCAACCCCAACCGAAAATGAACTCTCCGGAGTGATTACAAGCTACCCCAGGCTCCAAAACACGCGTAGAAGAAGTTTCTTGGGTTGAATCTTGAATTTGGAGAGTGAGGGGTGGATTTTGGTGAAGTTTTTGGAAGAACTTTTGGGGGGGAGAGAGAGAGGGAGAGATGGCTGATTTTTTAGAGAGGAAAAGAGTGTGTTTTGACCAAAAAAATCAGCCATAAACAATCTATATACACCCCAACTAATAGCACTTACACTCCCAGTATTTCTAATGTGTTTTAAAGGCATCCCAATGCACACACTAACTCCACATTAACCCCACACTACTCTATTTTCATTTCCTCACATTTCCCCAATATTATTCCGGAAAAAATTATACGAATTTACGGGTCCTTACACTAAGAATGTGCATAGATATGAAAATTAGTAAACAAACCCAAAAAGATAAAAATAAAGCTAAATATGAATTAGGAAATTTTTGTGGACAATATGGTCTACCTCCAGTAGCACCATCTAGAAGAAAGCACAAACAAATTAAGGATTTTAATAAGAATAACAAGTATTCTAGAAAAAGCAAAAAACAATTATCCAATGGTAGATATTATGAAAAGCCTAAGTACCAACATAGTAAAAAACAAACTACGGAAAAATATGACAAAAATAATATTACATGTCATAACTGTGGTAAAAAAAGGTCATTATAAAAATGAGTGTAAAGTCAAAGAGAAAATCAGTCAATTAAAAATATCTGATACTGATAAAAAACACATACTATAAATTTTTAGAATAGAAAATTTGAGTAATTCAGAAGAAGAGAAAATTAGTACTTCTTCAAATTATCATTCTTTTAGTGACAATTCAAGTGAAAATCAAATTGCGATCAGATACACTGATAATTGTTTTAAAGAATAAATATACTCACTAAAGAATTACCAGAAGAAGATTTATTAATTGATTTAATTGGTAAAATAGAGGATTCTGAGTTGAAACAACAATATGTTAAAAAAACTAAAACAACTTTTAGTTCAACAAAGTAAAAAGCCCCAATATACTAAACCAATAGTAAGTCTTAATGCTACCATAGATAGATTTAGTAGAAAACAAAAAGAAGTCACTTTACTAGATTTACAACATGAAATAAATCAAATTAAACAAGACATTATTAAGATAAAAGAAAATGGTAAAAAATTAAAAGATACTAGTATAACTGTATTACAACTAAAGGAAAGTTTCGAAAAATTTGAAGAAGAAATACATAATCAGTCATTTGACGAATCTCCAGAATTAAATAGTAAAATTTTGCACAAAGATCACTCAAATAGTGATCATGAAGAAAATGAGCACCAGGAAAATAATCTAGAAAATAATAGTTTAAATATAATAAATTAAATAAATATCCAAAAATGACATGCTAAAGTCAAGTTAATAATTAATGATTTTGAGATTGAAGTCACTACTCTTATTGATACTGGAGCAGATTTAAACTGCATCCAAGAAAGTTTAATACCCGCTAGATATTATCAGAAAACAATTGAACAATTAAGTTCGGCAAATGGTAGTAGAATGCACATTAAGTATAAACTATCCAAAGTCCTGGTTTATCAAGATAAAGTCTGTTTTAAGACTTCATTTGTCTTAGTACAAAATCTGACTAATAAAGTAATTTTAGGAGTACCTTTCATTTGTTTACTTTATCCTTTTACCACCAATAGTGAAGGAATCACCACTAAACCTTTTGGTCAAAAAATAATTTTTTAATTTTTAGCAAAACCTGAACAAGAAGAATTAAGACAATTAAAAAATTACTCCATTTCTCCAAGTAAAAATGTTTACCCTACTAATATTTTGCTTGATTGTTTTTCAGATGGCTTCAAACCAGCAGAAAATGACTTTCTACGAGTTACAAGTTTAGAAAGTTAAGTTATCTAGATAGCATTGATGAAACCCAACAATTTCTCTTAGACAACATCTGGAGTACACGTGGGGATAGTCAAAATTCTTTAAAAAGCTTAAATAGTTTAAGTATTTATTTTCATGAGCAAAACATTAAGCAGACTTGAGAAATTATTCTCTCTAGATCTTCAGGTGGAGTTTCTTTAAACCCATCTCTAGCAAGCAGTTCGAATACTAACTTATCTTGCGAGCATTGCAAACCAATGCCTCCAAGTCATAAAATTTTAGATGACAGGTGCCAGAAACTCAAGGATGAGGTTACTACCTTGCGCCACCAACAATTAAAAACAACAAAAGAAGAACACCAGTTACAAGTTTATCTAGCCTCTTTTGTCCCACTGGCAAAAGCAGAGAAAAAACAGTCATCCCCACTGGATGATGGTGAAAGCGTGAGTGTGTCTTTCCAAAAGATAAGTAGGATTCTAGCTTTACCCAAAACTTTATCCCTTATTCCTGAGTCAATTCCCTCCGAAATAGTCTTTGATATTCAGCATTTGGCCAGACAAAAAGGTCACTACTTTCAAGAATTCCTGTTTGAAAGCCTAGTCAATCTTGCCAGTCAAACAATTCCGGGTTTATCAATCACTTGGGATACCTTATACTACAAAAATCAAGATCGAGTAGAATGTCCAAAAATTGACCCCCTGTGCAAAGAAATACCATTAGAGCGTATGGATTGCAAGTGTAATTTAATCTTCAGTATCCCCAAAGCCTGCATTGATCTTACAAATTTTCAAGACCTTTGTTTAACCTATAAAGGAGAAGAAGTTCAAATTACCCCAATGACCTTGCTAGACCAAGGATTCCTTAGACAGTTAATTATTACTTCCCCTAAGCAAACTGACAGAGTCACTAGAAAAATGGCAGTATGCATCAACTCTTTGCCAAGTATGGAGCATTGAGATGCCAAGTTTCAATAAGAAGTAAAATGCCCGAATGGACAGAATTTGGAAGCATAGTACCAGCACAATATGTTATGCACATCTCCGCAAATTGGCCATTCAACAGATTCCATGACCCAAATGAGTTAATAAGACATGAATTTCCTACTTGGATATGTTCTCAGTCAATCAGAAAGCAAATCAGACATCACCTTGCTTACTCAATAGCAAGCCACCTTGGAGATGCTGATGAACCCCTCTCTGAAATAGTATTCCCAAATTAATTTGTGAAGACCCAATTCAGAAGGTCCATTGATTATATTCAAGAAGTCCCATTCATTTTTCATACCAGATATAAAAGATTGGTGGAGTACTATCACGGTTGGATAGATGTCCATGAATTATCAGATCAAGAAGATTTTGCATAAGAAGATGATGGGCAAGATTTTTGGCACAATTTGTCAGAAGGAGAAATGCACAGCATCAACAACATGATGGAGTATTGAAATCAACACCAAGTCAAAAGGAAAATCATGAGGATCGTTGAAAGTAAAGAAAAGCAGTTTTGGCCTTTAGTCTAAAATCCAAAAGGAGCATATGCTTATAGTCACCATCCAGTCACCTCTCCACCGAAAATGAAGACAACATCTACTTTCAGTCATGTCTCAACCAAAATATGGAGAAAGGTTACCCATTTAGTCAAAAGTAAAATAATTTTAGTTCACGTGGCTGAGTCATCCCGCACTTGTAAAATAATTATAGTCTCAGGACCTTAATTATAAAAGGATCTTTCTAGTTTGTAATAGGCAAAGTTAGTCTGAGAGTGAGTCTAAGAATCTGTCTTTCATTCTCTCTCAATCCTCTCAATTCCCCAGTGAAAGCTCTTTGAGCAAAGTCATTGTTCCCCGCCCACTATTTGTAATTTCTACCACCATATGCTCTGATTCAAAGTTATAAATCAAGTCACCGAATTTGAAGTAAGCGACTGTCTTCCTTTACTCTAAGTCAATTTTTAATACTATTCAAGTACTATTCATCACTATTCAAGTACTACACACACACACACACACACACACACATATATATATGTGAGCTTATATATGCATTTTTATCGAAAACTGATCGGATCAAGCCCTTCCCGGTATTTTTTTTCACTGATTTTTCACGGGGACCCTTAAAAACATCTTTTAAACACATTGGACGGTTCGGATCGGGAAAATTTGATCGGGAAATAGGAGTCCCTGATGGGAAGCCCATCAGGGAGTCCTGATGGGAAAGATTTCGTATATATATATATATTTATAACAAGTTTCCTATGAGGGCTCCCTCAAAAAAAAAATGCGGGAAAACAGTTGTGAGCCGTTGGATCCTATATATGTATGTATGTAAAAGGCTTACAATGGCAATATGGTAAAATAGGAGATATAAGATTAAGGCCTTGTTTGGGAACACTACCAATTCTCTGTTTCTATTTTTGTAAACAAGTTTTTATTTTTATTTTTATTGAAAACAAAAGCAAAAAACATGTTTGTGTCAACTTGTTTTCAAAAAGAAAAATGAAAATATGTTTGACATGAACAAGGTCCATGTATGAGTCGATGTGGTTGAGGCCGCTGAGGACGTCGGCGAGGGTCAGAGTGAGGCCGGAAATCACCATGGCTTCAACGGAATTGCAGATCCAACTACAGTACATATCGACAAATTGGTCGGTTGGGATAGGGGATCCCATGGCTTAAGGAGTTGGAATTTATCTGAGATTTGGTTTTCGAATAGGGTGATGATTTGGAGTGGTCGGAGGATTACGAGCTTTGGGAGCTCTTTGTGCTGGGTTTTAATGGAGAGAGAGAGAGAGAGAGAGAGAGAGAGAGAAAGAGAGTTGTTGGTATCAAGAATTGATGCCCGTATTGTTCACGGGTTAAATGGAGACTGTTGGCAGTTAGTTTTCACTTTTGGAAAAGTGACAGTGGGGTTTTTCAACTTCCACAAATTTCAAAAATAGTGAAAGTGATTTGTAGAATTCGAAAGTGATAGTAGTGTACAATTTTTAAAAATTCTGAAAATAAAAACAGAAAACTGAAAAGTGAAATGGTTACCAAACAAGGCCTGATCATTGAAAAAATGGGTAGAGAAAATGGGTCAAGGCTTAGTTTTCCCCAAAATGGGGTAGAGAAATAGGTAAAGCCCATTTTGGGTAAACAAATGGGTATACCATTGGAGATGAGATTTTGCTCTTTTTACCCCTTAAAAAAGGGTATAAGTGAAGAAATGAGTAAGGATTGGAGATGCTCTTTAGAGAACCAATGTAGTACCCAGGTTTGGGTGTAGAAGTTGTTTAGCCCCACATTGGTAGGGAGTTATAAAACCACCTTGGGCTATATGGTACATTCCTAGGTATACCTTTTCAAACTAAGTGTTTGGGCTGAAAGGGAGTCCATGATCAGTCGAGTCAAATCGTTACAACCAAAACCCACATATACAAGTCGGGTATGTTTCCTAATGATAAAAAATCAATTTATTTGCTAAAATCAACCTTGATTTTAGTAAATCTTAGTCATAATTTACTAAAATAAATGAGGAAATTATTTACTAAAATCAAAGGTAATTTTTTGTTTTTTAATCAGGTAAATCAAGGTAGGTTGATCTTATCATTTCAGATATTGGGTGCCTACGGTGCAAGCAACGCACCACACTCCAAAACAACGTTGTTTTGGGGTCAAGCAAGGTGTTTCGCCAAATGCAATCTTATGGGGTCCACTTTTAGGTCCCACACAAACGAACTGTTAAATAATATTAAAATGATTATTCAAGTGGGGTTGGAAAAAATAAGGCCTATCGGCTACTTGTACGTAATTGATCTAATTTGTTTGATTTTCATTCAGAATTCAGAACCTATAATTTGAAAGAATTTTCAAGAAATGTTAAACAATTGTGCACATGTTAACCCGTTGATCTGAACCGTTGGTGTCGTAGGGCTCGCTGAAAAGACCATTTAGTAAAAAAATTCTCTTGCTTTGACATCGATAATTTTTTTACTAGTGCCACTACTATTTCTTTTTCTAAAGAAATAGTAGTGAGTTAACCTCATGGGATAATTTTTTTACTAAATGTTCTTCCTAACAAGTCCTACGACTCCTAGGGACGACGGTATAGTATGAACAGTGGAGTCAGCTAACCTCATGGGAGAATTTTTTTTATTTATTTATTACTATTATATTAAATTTTAAAAAAAATTAAATGAACCCCTACATTTTGGTGTTGAACCCACAGGACCCCATCAGCGGAAGTGGAAAAAAAGAAAGCGAGAGAGGTACATAGCAGAGCCAGAGTAGAAACGTTTATAGATTCACTCATCATTGAAAGCCCTTGCGAAGGAGGGAGACAGAGGTACATGTTCTCTAATTTCTCCAAATCTCCTCTCCTTTGCAGATTCACTCACAAATTTATAATATTCTAAGATTTGCAAGAATTGTATAATACTAAATATATAAGTAGACAGGAAGTGTATACACTGTGTATTATATATTTATATATATAGGTAGTCAGCCCGCCCTAAACTAAAGTGTATATATATATATACACACACAACATTCGAGGCTCTTTCTTGAGAAATTTTTCGAACAAGACAAGACCTGTTATTTGAAAAAGTTGTACTAGTCCACTCTCGAATTTACAAGAATTGTATATAATACTAAAGTGTTTGATTGTTTGGGGATGTGCTTTGTTAAATATGTTGAGATGTGCTTTGTTTGCCTAGCATTGTTATTGTGTTGAATTCAGATAATATGGACAAGTTTGTGATAAGGAAACCGTGAACTGCGCTAGATTCATCTTCCGCTAGTCCTATTGAGGAAAACTGTGTGAAGAAAATTCGCATCGATTTGATAACATGCAACCGCGTCAAATGCAATTGTAGAAGTTTGAGTACCTTTTTTTTTTTTTGGAGTGGTGAAAACTGTCAAACTGAAAATATAGAATATTGATATATGCGTTTTAATGATATCTTTTGTTTATTAAGTTGAGTTTTAGATGTGATTTTTGTTGGAACAAGATTTTTTAGTTGTCGTTACTTTGATATTTTTCTTTGATTTATGGTTGGTAAAAGTATTTGATGTTTATGCATGACCCCAATCACCCCACGCTTCGTAGCTCCTGGAGTCGCCACTGACAACACCAACGGTTGATATCAACGGGTTACCATGCATACAATTGTACAACATTTCTTGAAGATTCTTTTAAATTATAGGGTCTTGATTAATGAAAATTGAACGAATTAGATCAATTATGTACAAATATCCAATGAGCCTGATTTTCTCCAACATTACTTGAATAATTATATTAATATTATTTATCTATTCCGATCATTTCTGTGAGACCCGAAAGTGGATCCCACAAGATTGCATTTGGCGAAACACCTTGCTTGACCCCAGAATGACGCCGTTTTGGGGTGTGCGGCATGGTGCCGTGCCTTGCTTGCACAGCAGGCACCCGGCTTCCTTAGGAAGTATGTAAAAGGAAAAAACACACTCACTTCTCTCTCTCCAGAGTCGTCAGCAGAATTGCGCTAGATTCATCTTCCGCTAGTCCTATTGAGGAAAACTGTGTGAAGAAAATTCGCATCGATTTGATAACATGCAACCGCGTCGAATGCAATTGTAGAAGTTTGTGTAACTTCTTTTTTTTTTTGGAGTTGTGAAAACTGTCAAACTGAAAATATAGAATATTGATATATGCGTTTTGATGATATCTTTTGTTTATTAGGTTGAGTTTTAGATGTGATTTTTGTTGGAACAAGATTTTTTAGTTGTCGTTACTTTGATATTTTTCTTTGATTTATGGTTGGTAAAAGTATTTGATGTTTATGAATGACCCCAATCACCCCACGCTTCGTAGCTCCTGGAGTCGCCACTGACAACACCTACGGTTGATATCAACGGGTTACCATGCATACAATTGTACAACATTTCTTGAAGATTCTTTTAAATTATAGGGTCTTGAATTAATGAAAATTGAACGAATTAGATCAATTATGTACAAATATCCAATGAGCCTGATTTTCTCCAACATTACTTGAATAATTATATTAATATTATTTATCTATTCCGATCGTTTATGTGAGACCCGAAAGTGGGTCCCACAAGATTGCAATTGGCGTAGCACCTTGCTTGACCCCGGAAGGACGCCGTTTTGGTGTGTGCGGCACGGTGCCGTGCCGTGCCTTGCTCGCACAGCAGGCACCCGGCTTCCTTGGGAAGTATGTAAAAGGCAAAAACACACTCACTTCTCTCTCTCTAGAGTCGTCAGCAGAATTGGGGTCATCTTTTATGTCTATGATTGCTGAGGTAAATGTAGTATCTACCATTTCTTTTCTGCCTTATAATCTGCTTACGTTTACACACTTTTGCTCTCTCTCTCTCTCTCTCTTTTTGTGTGTGCAATGCATAATCACATGTTCTTTCCCAAAAGGGTTGCCTTTGCCTTTTGTTGATACTTGTGGTCCCGTATATTTGGGACCCCATCATTCAAAAAGCTCTGTTTTTATTCCTTTTTTTTCTTGGAAAAAAAAGCCCTTAACTGTCGGGAAATTCACGTTCTTGTATAGTTGTATTCTGTTCAAGTGAACGGAATTCGGTGAGAAAATGCAAGTGTAAATGTTCAATCGTAGAGGGAAACTAGTTAAATTCCCAGTTCCTTGTAAAAAATGAAATCTTATGCATTCTAGGAATCTTGAGGACGATTTTTGCGGAGAAACTCACTGATGTTTTTCATGTAAAAACTTACTGATATTTTCCAATCTGTGACAGATGGAGGAAATGGAGAGCTTAGCAGGTAAAGTCAATCCCTCACCTGTTGCACCCGAAGATGCTCCTTTAGAGTTCTCCGTCAGAAGAAATGCACCAGAAAGTCCACAAAAGCCTAAAGGTCCTCTTTCTTATTTAAGTGTGTGCAGAATTCATGAATAGTATCACAAAACAAATGTTTTGTATTACTCCTTCCATCCCATATTGTATGCTATGCACGAGGAATCTCAACTTTTTTGAAAGTGACATGCAATCTTTGCCGGTCTCCTGGGAAAGTTTCATAAGATTTCCATAATTACCTCTTGTTCTCTGCTTTTAAATTAACTTTAATCATTTACGAGTACTAGTTTATGGAAATTTACATACATTTTTCTTTCACATTTTCAAAAAGAACAGACAATTTGGGACAACCCAAGATTGAATACCGAGCAAACACAAATGGGACAAAGAAAGTATAATTTTTTATATGGTTTACCTTGAAAAAAAAAAAGATAACTGGTAGCCTAATCCATGTATGAAACCTCTATACTGACATTGAGAGGATGATGATGTGGCTGTTTATTGGAACGCCATGTGGACAAGTAGACAAATATATCTACAGCTCCTGCTATACTAAAACTTAAATGAATCCTCATTTAAATCTGTCTAAAGCATTATTCCTTCCATACTCATATATTGCCCGATCAGTCTTCTTCGTTTTCTTACCGTTTTACTGGTGTTCCATAGTTCCCATTTCAGTTATGATTCATTCGCTCCTTCTTGCATAGCGTGTCTAGCAAATTCTTAGTTGCTCTTACTAGCCTTCTTGTTTTCTGCTTTTGTCTCCATACCACCCACAATGATGGTTCTATGCAACATGTTGCTAATAGGTCTTGACAATATATTCTTCCAACAGCTCCATGCTTACTGAATTGGCATGCCTTCCTATCTCTGATGATACTATTTTTTTTTTTTTTTTTGGGGGTATATGATACCATCTCTTCTGCAGAAATAAGCGTCCCAGGTCTTTCAAATTTGGTATTTGAAGCTAAATCATCAAAGGATGGTGCTTGGTAAGCTTTCGCCTTGCTTTCAGCAAAATAGAAGGTTTTTCTTTTTCCAGTAATTCAGTCAAAGAGAAGTTTATGCCTCTTCTGCTAGTGGAAATCATTTTAGTTTTTGTTATCAGTTGTATCACTTCTGTATTTTGCATGAAACTGAAACTGTCGCCTCCCTCACAGAGCTAAAGAACGGTAGTTAATTCTGGATCTTTGGTATCAACTTACCTCCTCCATAAATTAGATTCATGTATAATTGACCCTTTTCTTCAAACAGTTCATAGCCAAATCCATAAAATTCTGATAAGGGTAATGGGTTGCTCAAATCAGGAATAGTCTGCATTGCAATTAAAGATTGAGGTAAAAACAGGGGAAGGGTAAATGGCATTTCTTGAGTCATTTGACATCATTTCCATGTCATAAGTATAGATTTAGTCAATGGTGATCCTATGCCTTACCTTATGAGACAGCAGTTTTTGTTTGTAAAGATGGCAAAGGGAAAGTGGCATCACACATAGCCAGTAGGCCAGGCACATCCAGTTTTTTTCTGAGTGACACTAACTAATTGGAATCTTAGGTTGGAGGAAGCTGGAACGGAATCATGGGTTGAAGTGCTAGTGTGTTGACATAGTGAGGATAATCTTCATCAAGTGACACAACTAATGAGGAGGTTGATCGTCTTGATCCCAGGGAGTGTAAATATTCCATCTTAGCAATTGTGTAGCAAAACTTACAACTGCGATTTGTGGTCATTGTTAATCCTGTCAAGAAATATGTTGTCAACTTGTTTTTCTATGCCGAAGTATTTATGCGATCACGGAAATCCATTAACCATCCAGCCATGTGGTAGATCAACAGCCCTCCAAATGGCAGACCAGTAGAGGAATTTTGACACGTGTATTCACGTCTCACATACCATGTGTGTTTGTTGATGTGCATGTATTTTTCAAGTAGAATATGTGATGTTCGTAACAGCAATTACACGATTAGCCCATGTATTTAGACAATGAGAAGGTAGATCCTCTTGATCCCTGGGAGTGCAAATAGATCATCTTTTTGTAGCATAAGTTACAACTGCGACTTCTGGTCATGTAAATCCCATCTAGAAGTATGTTGCCAACTTGTTTTTCTATATGCTAAAGTATTTATGCGATCACGGAGATTCATTAACCATCCAGCCATGAGGCAGTTCAACAGCCATTCCAAATGGCAGACCAATTCAAGGAATGTTCAACACGTCTCTCACGCCTCACACAGTCACACACCATGTGTGTTTGTTTGTGTGCGTGTGTTTTTCAAGTAGAATATGTTTTGGGCGTGACATCAATCTCTTACTCTCTTGACCTTCCAGGTACGATGTTGCTACGTTCCTCAACCACAGATTTCTTGAAACGGGCGAACTTGTAAGATGTTTATATTTTGATAGCTATTTATGATTCAATGATTACCTTTCAATAAATATTAATGAATCCAGGCTTTTATTAATGCTTGTCCCGCAAGCCTTTTGCTTATCTCATTTTGCAATGTTTTCAATAATTACATGATTTTCAATTGATGACTAGGGCTGGTAACCTGCATCCCTTGTTGTTGAAGCATTGTGTCCTCAAATTGAGCTGGCTTCTCATCATGAAACTTTAGTTCCTGAAATGTCTGTGGTAGCTGGTCAAAGAATGCTACGCACTTGTTTGTTCCAAGTGGCAATTCATGGCAAAACTGTAGCATTCCTCTCTAAGGCATTGCTATGTTTAATACTTTACTGGCAATTCATGGCACAACTGGTTTTCTTCGCTGAGGAGCAGAGGTGGAATAATTTTTGGTTTCACAATCTCGGCCTTGTGTAGTGCTTGGAGTAATTGGCTTGAAGTTGGAGGCTTGGAGCTAAGCTTTTGATGAACCCCTTGCAGTAGAATGCGGCCTGAGAGCGCATTTCATCTCGTGTGCAAATTTCTGTGTTCAAAACATTATTTTTAGTGTGAAAATGATTGATTAAAACTCCATATGTGTGGACGTAAACCATTTTCACTCCTCCCCCATTTCATTACCTAAATGCATGCAACTTAATGGCTGCTGCTGTATATGAAGTCCCATCTGAAAAGTCTACGTACTAACAGATTTTTTTAGTACAGGAAGTTCGAGTACGATTTGCTGGATATGGTAATGAGGATGACGAGTGGGTGAATGTAGAAAGGGCAGTGCGTGAGTGTTCTATTTCTTTAGAACCTTCAGAGTGTGATCGCATCAAGGTTGGAGACCTTGTCCTATGCTTCCGGGTATGATTTTTCCCCTACCCTTCTTGATAATAACATTTGATGAAGTAGAGAAAACATGCTACAAGAAGAGAAGATCTGCTTCGATCTCTTTTGAGCAAGAGGTGACCTATCCAATAGGATACCTAAATCAAGAAAGGAATATGTGGTCTTACGATTTTCAGGATACTGAGGACGAAGCAACATACTATGATGCACACATTGTGAAAATCCAGAGAAGATTACACGATAGCAGGTGCTGCAGGTGCATCTTTGTGGTTCGTTATGACCATGATGAGGTCAAGGTATGTCCATTTCCCAATGCAAAGATTTTAGGTGCATCATTGGTGATGTTTTCAGAATGCTGTGTAAATCGTCCAACCCTAATCCTTTTTCTTTTGTTTCGTTTCTTTTGTTCTTGTACCAGGAAAAAGTGCAGTTGGACGCATTGCTTTGCAGGCCAAAATGATGGATATTCTAGCTCTCTTGGACCCAAGAGCTAGTTTTGCACAGTACTGTTAATAGGGGTGTTACTTTCCACGGAAATCAAACTTTCTTTTTGCAATATGTTCTGCTACGCGGATGCAAAACAAGGGTTGGAACAAGAACCAAAACCGGAACTGTATTTTGTGCTGTTTTGCAAAGTATTACTCCCTGTGATATAAGTGGAAAACATAAGAAATGAAGTCCAGGTATGGTTGCTTTTCGGTTACTAAGCTGGCATTGCTTTGTCTGATTTTGGCTTACTGTTCGACTTTGCTCACGCCTGCGCACACACTCTCTCTCTCTCTCTCTCTCTCTCTCAGATCAATATACCAAGATTGAAAAAACAGTCCACCCTACTAGATATGCCACCACCGGTCCACTCGAAGGACAAAGTAATTTAATTCACACATGAATCTGTTTTCCCAATTTGGATCAAGACCATAACACAGAAGGTAATGAAGTTTGGAGTTTGGTATGCCAGCATTGATTTTATCTGTGCAAATTTTGAACTGTTCTGGTAATGAAGTTTTGACAAAAATGAAAGTTACGATATTCCATTTTGTGATTTTCACTATACGGCAATTGAATGAAAACAAACAAGACTACGATGGAACATTTGTTGTTACTGCAAAAGAAAGGACGTGGAAGACGAACAGACCCCAAGTTTCTGTTGAAACTTTTTCCTCCCCAATATTATTCGAGACGATTTCTTTAGCAAGAAGATAAACCGGACCGCACGCAAGAATATAATCACGACTCAGGTGTCAAGTCATCTTATGTCCACCTCGATCATTTTTGGGAAATCAATTTTACCGTCCATTAACAGGGGCACCAATTAAAATTGGAGCAAAGTTTCGTATGAATTGACTCCAAAGAAGTTGTTAACACCTGGAAGGATTCGAGACTGAGATCTTAGAATGGAACGAACTCATTAGTCCCAGGCCTTGATCACCCTTCGAACCCGAGAATGTGAATTCCATCCCTTGCGCTAACAACGAAACCTTGGAGTTTTGAGTCATCGATGGAACCCCATAACCATAAGAACGTCCTGAAGGCCGGAAGGAGTCATCGATGGTACTCTCAATAATGGCTTTTCCGAATTTTAATAGATACTGATGTTTTTGAACGACCGTGGGCGGATACACATAGAGGCAAGAGGGGTTAATTGACCATGTTGGATTAAAATTCCCCATAGAGGCATGTACACAGATTTTTGGACATTTTGGTAATTTTGCTCCAAGACCCTACACTTTATTATCCAGATCTCGCCCCAAGTCACATGAAATATTAACAACTTTGCCCAAATGGTTCACCAAATCTTCCCTGGTCTTATTCTTTTTTTGTGGTCTCACTATTTTTTAACACTTTCTCTGTGAAAAAGTGGAGCACAACCACATCATATACTCTCCCCGTTCCAATTTATTAGTCCCTTTTAGGAATTTACACTTGTCATACTTTTTCTTTCCTCGTTTTACACTTTAAAATATCATCATTACATCTACTTACTCTAAAAAAGAAAGGGTAAAAATAGAATTTCATTAGCTAATGTCCTTTAGTTTTGAATTGGGACAATAAAAAGTGATGTTGGAACCGAAGATTGGGGGCGGAGGGAGTAATTTTCTTTTCCGTGCTCCACTATTTTTTAACTATCATCTCTCCCTCTCCCCCTCTCTCTCTCTCTCTGCCCTAAGTAACATAACATATCCTACGAAAAGACGTGAAATTTTCAGATAAAAACCTAAAGTATTTCCACTCATGATTTTTCAAGTTTCTTCGTACCAAAATAAAGATCTCGATGAGTTTGTTATTTTGGTATGAAAAAATTCGAAAAATCATGTGTGGAAATACTTTAGTTTTTTATCCGAAAATTGCATGTACTTTCGCAGGGGACTATCAAAATGAGACGAAAGAAATATATATTGTAAATTCTTGCTCCATTAATAGTAAATCATGCGTCCACCCCTATGAACGACGCTTTCGCCCATGGCATGCCCTCGCGCTCCCTCTTACGCACGCACTTACGTGACTTAGGAGCATAAAGCCAAAACTCATTCAGATACAATGTATGTACTAGAAATGTCAACATAATGCAACTAGCGATAGTAATTCTAGTAGACCAACTATGAAATATTTGTCTTATCATCATGAGTCACCACTCACCACTACTCATCAAACTACAAAGAGCCCCATCCTCCAAACTAGAGAGAGAGAGGAGAGAGAGAGTCCATGGAAGCTAAAGGGTACAACATGAAGATCCTAATGCAGCCATGGCTAGCTTATGGTCACATATCTCCTTTCCTAGAACTAGCCAAAAAACTCTCAGACAGAAACTTCTACATATACTTTTGTTCAACTCCAATCAATCTCAATTCCATTAGAAAAAAATTGAACCACAAGTACCTCCTCTCAATCCAGCTAGTAGAACTCCATCTTCCCTCTTTACCAGACCTTCCTCCCCACCACCACACCACCAATGGCCTCCCCACCCATCTCATGACCACCCTCAAAACCGCCTTCGACGCGGCAGCCTCAGATTTCTCAGAAATCTTAAGAACCCTCACCCCAGATTTGGTCATCTACGACCAAAACCAGCCGTGGGCGCCTGCCCTTGCTTCCTCCCACAACATTCCGGCTATTCAGTTCCTTACTTTCGGAGCGGCGGTTGTTTGTTCCGGCCTTCATATGATCAAGAATCCGGGCGAAGCGTACCCGTATCAGGAAATCCATTGGCGTAATTCCCATGGGTCGAGGTGCGAGCAAACTGCCTTCGAGAGATGAAATTACGAAAGAAGTGAATCGTTTTGTTGAGTCACTAGAACGATCTTGTGACATTGTTCTTATCAAGTCGTTTAGGGAGATAGAAGGGAAGCACATCGATTATTTTTCGACTTTTTCCGGAAAGAAGATGGTCCCGGTCGGCCCGCTTGTCGAAGACCCTACAAGCTGTGAAGATAAGAATGGTGTGAATATCATCCGGTGGCTGGACAAAAAAGATAAGTCATCAACTGTGTTTGTTTCCTTCGGCAGTGAGTGTTTTCTAACAAAAGAAGAGATTGAAGAGATGGCTTATGGCCTAGAGCTTAGCGAAGTTAACTTCATATGGGTTGTTAGGTTTCCGGACGGAGAAAAAGTCAGTGTTGACAAAGCGCTGCCGGAGGGATTCCTCGATAGGGTCGAAGAGAGGGGAAAAATTGTGGAGGGTTGGGCTCCGCAAGTCGAGATTTTAAGCCATTCTAGCATCGGTGGGTTTGTGAGTCACTGCGGATGGAATTCCGCGATAGAGAGCATGAAACTTGGGGTTCCGATAGTAGCCGTGCCGGTGCAGCTTGACCAGCCGGTGAATGCAAGGCTGATTGAGAAGGTTGGAGTTGGTGTTGAGGTGAGAAGAGATGAGAGCACTGGTGGGCTCCAAAGAGAAGAAATAGCTCAAGTTATAAGAAAAGTGGTTTTGGAGAAAGATGGGGAGGGTTTGAGGACAAAAGCAAGAGAATTTAGTGATATTATAAGGTTGAAAAAAGATGAGGAGATTGATGGAGTGGTGGATGAGCTTGTGCGACTTTTTAACAAGGGAAAATGACCCCATCATCTAAAGATCATTTTCTTCATTTCTTGAGGATATTGGTTTCAAAAGACCATGTTAATTCCATATGCATTTTTAATTTTTTTGAACTGGATATGCATTTTTAATTAAGCCAGTGTTTTTATACACCAACCAATGATGTTTGTCTTTAGTAGTACCTCAATTGACGGCCAATGAGGTTAAATTTCTTTGTTGGAAAATAGATGCTTGTGGTGGGTTCAAAAAGAAGAAATAGCTCAGGTAATAAGAAAAGTGGTTGTGGAAAAAAATAGGGAGGGTGTGAGGACTAAAGCAAGAAAATGTGGTGAGTGTGTGGAAAAAATGGGGAGGGTGTGAGGACTAAATTTCCGTCCCCATCCCCACCTCCACCTCGTCTTTCTCTCTTATCCATCCGTTTTGCTTCTAGAGGCCCCGATTGGTGAAACCAGATGTTCGGTTTAGCTCCGGCGACGGCAATCTTCAGTGGTGACGATGTCAACGGTCGACGATGAAGGGCTTGCTTTGGGCTGCCTCTCCTCCTTGTCTTCTCCAGATTTGGCTAGTTGTGGCTGTGGTGTGATTAAATAAAATAGAGGGTAGGGAGGTAGAGCCTTTTCTTTTCTTTTTTTCGTTTGTGCTTTTCCTCCCCGGTTGGGTTTCCCCTAGTCTAGCAGTTTTGTCCCGATTTGGTTTCCCAGATCCGGTGGGTGGTGGTGTTGGGTTAATAATCTTTAGTTTTACCTGTATATTTTGATCCGTGTATGATGCGTGTATTGATTCTCGGAATGGTACCTTGTACTTTCTATGGTCACGTGGTTCATTGGTTTGCTGGCATTTGCTTTCCTGTCATGGGGGTAGCCCCAAAGTTGCATCAATATATAGCTATGGAAACATTTTTAATTAAGCCAGTGTTTTTATAACATCAATATTGTTTGTTTTAGTCCGTAGTTGCAATGAAAAACACGAGGCTTGTATCTAGATGAGTTAAATTTGGCTTTGTTGGAAAATGATGCTTTGGTGGGTTCCAAAAAGAAGAAATAGCTCAGGTAATAAGAAAAGTGGTTGTGGAAAAACTATGGAGGGTGTGAGGACTAAAGCAAGAAAATGTGGTGAGTGTGTGAAAATAGATGGATGTGTGAAAAATGGGGAGGTGTGAGGACTAAATTTCCTCCCTTCCCCACCTCCACCTCCACCTCCTCTTTCTCTCTTATCCATCCGTTTTGCTTTCCTTTGAAACCAGTTGTTCGCCTTTAGCTTTCAACGCTCTACTTCTGCCTTCTTTGTAAAAGTCTATTTTTGGAAGTTGCTCAAGATGATAAAGGATGCTTTGGGGCAATCTCTCCTACCTCTTATGCTACTTTGCTTCTGCTGTATTTCGATTGATTAAATAAAATGATAGGGAGGTAGAGCCTTTTTTTTTCTTTTCGTTTTGTGCTTTTCCTCCCGGTTGGGTTTCCCGGTCGTGATACAGTGGTGTCCCGATTTGGTTTCCCAGTAGTGATCCGTTGGTGGTGGTGGTGTAAATAATCTTTAAACGAAACCTTTTCAAATCTGTAAAATTTTTCATCCGTGTAAATGCGTTGTTGATTCTTGGTACCTAGACTCTCTGGTGGTCACATTGGTTTGCTGGCATTTGCTTTCCAATGGTGAAAATTTAGAGCCTCATGCATTTGTCTTTTGGCCAAAGTTGCATCAATTTCAAAATTTTGCGAAGTATGGATCGGAATGTTCAAAATTGAATCAAAACGAACTTAGGTTGTTCCCTTTTGAAAATCTTTTTCAAAATAAAGCGAACGTATTTTGAGTCCGAGTTGAAAGGTTTTTGAAAAACACAGAGGCTTGTATCTAGATGCGTAAGAAATTTATCTTTTTAGGCTTCATTTCGGGAATTCTCTTTCATATTTTTGGATGTAAATCTTTGTCATTGCCGAATGACATTTCTTGAATGAAAATTTTCCCACCATAAAAAACAAAAGTGGTGATAACATAAGGTTGAAATGAGAGGAGGAGATAGATGGAATGGTGGATGAGCTATTGCGACTTCTTAAGAAGGGAAAGTGACAAGACCATGATTTTTTTTTTTGAACTGCTGACAAGACCATCTCGAAGGCATATTAGAAAATGGGAGTGAGCTCCTATCCAGTCTCGTACAAATTGGGTCATTTCTGGGTCTGCTAAAAACATCGACCACATCAAAACTTACTTGGTGGGGCAATGCGAAACTTTAAGAAAATAACTTCGACCTGAAACAAGTGCAGCTATAGCATTCATCCAATTAGTGGAGCGGAATCAAATCAATTGGGATAACTATCAGGGAGAGACATTATTCATGCCTCATGTTTAAAAATAGTCATGCTAGAGCATAGCCCAAAGGACCAATGTATTAATACGGCTAGGGCTGCAAAAGGACCAAGCTAAGCAACTCACGACTCGGCTCGTTAAAACTCAAAAACTATTGGAAGTTATTTGGAACATTATGCCATGAAACTATGGTCACAAATTAAAGCCAGAAGGCATCAAAAAGGACTGACCTAAAAACCCAATTCGATTACTTTGCTCAATACCTTACTCCCATCTAAATCTACAGCGACAATGCACAAAGAATCTTAGACTCTTAGTACAGTAGGCGATTCAAAGGAATTTCTATGCGTACAACGTAATTGGGAAAAGGGTTAGCATTGTATTACAGGTCCCAGGTATAATCCAATCAAACACGGCATTAGAAGAATCGAAGGACAGAAGTAGGAAAAGTGAGTTCTTAATTCTATGCTTTGGGCCTTTGGGGTCACCATCACATAATGCCCCCATGTCCTTCAGCATATAAATGTGAATTCCTCAAGAATGTATAGGCATTAAAGGACGTTGAGTGCAGTGCCCCAAAACTACCGAATAATTTTCCAGCAGTACGGCATAAACAGTAAAATCTCATCACTTCTAGCAGCAAGATTCAGCAGTAGGGCATAACCGAAAACTCTCCTCTTTTCTAGTAGCAAGATTGCAACATATGATACCCTACTACTATAGTTGAACAGGATGTGTTATACCACAGGTGCTGAAAAGCAGATGCAATTACTTCACAGATCTTCAAACAGCAATTAAAATCAGCTAAGAACGTCTCTTACGACCGTCTTCCTCATCATCATCAGAGTCGCCACTCTCACGGAAACGAGGATTCTTCTCCTGTTGCATCAAAGCAATGTCAATTATGTCACCAGGAAATATATCCCTAAAACAGCTCTTGAAAATATAAAATCGAAAACCCACCAATCCTTTTTCTATTTTTGTTTCTCCCCAAAATTCCAACCCAATTGCACCCTGACCCTTCAAATGGAAAATTGTGAAACCAAGGGCTTGGCATCTCTTATTAGACGGGAATCGTTTCAATTGCCACATTTTCATGAATTGAAGGGTGTATATGCCATTTCACCGAAACATGGAGTGCACGATGGATGTGTTAAAGTTGAGAAACATATGAGTTTTGCGGAATTCATTTCAAAAAAGCAGTTGAACTGTAAGATGCCCATTTAGAAACAAAGCAAATCAAAACAAAGAGAATTAAAACTAAGGCCTAGGCTTAGACCACTAAGAAGTTACCGGTCTTGAGTCAGGATCAAGGTTTCTCCTTGATTCATGGTCTGAACTTCTCTTCGATACAGGCGGCCCACGGTGATCATCTTCCCTATAGCGCTTCCGTTGGTTATCTATTACCCAAAAAGCAAAGAAAAGCAATGATACATCTGTATATGTAACAAGACGGACACTACCCACAATACCTGTGCAGGGAACAAAAAACTTAGATCGTAATACCTCGACCATGCCGATTAAAGCCCCCATGACCTTGGTTTCCACCTTGTCTACCATCTGCAGAAGTTATGGTCAGATGTGGCTGATAATAGACAAAACTATAAATCACAAGAGACAGAGACCAGTTAAGCCAAAAACATCGTGATCCTTGCTAATTCAAGAATCAAATTAAGGGTCTTATTTTACTATCTGCAACAGAATAATAATAATAATAATAACAACAACAACTAAGAATAATTCTCAGTATTTATATGATACTAAATATTACCTCAAGGGCTACAAACCACTCAACATACCTAAGAACTAGGACAACTATGACCACACACAAGTAGTGTGTCCATTTGTTCTTCATTTCTGTGATAATTGAAAAGGCTTTAAGCTTGGGAAACACTCACGAATATTGCAAAGGAGGTGTAAAGAATACAATTTCTAAAGAAAATGTAACTCGGTACTAGAAGAACTTAAAGGAAACAAAAAGTTGAAAGCAAAAATCTTCACCTTTGTATAAGAAAAAAAATGTAATTACTGGACTAGTTATACCTCTTGAAACAAGAAATCATAAATAAAATTGCTTCCAAACTTACAGTGAGATGGCATAACAGGCTGGAAAGAGCCCAATGAACCAGTGCCATAATCTACCAGCTGTCTTTGTGCTTCTAACTCTTTCTGGACCAATTTTCCATAACCACCTCTGCGTTTTATTCGTCAAGGAAATTGAACATACATACCAACTTTTGAATTAGTGATTAAATCAAACATTTACCAAGGCAAACAAACATAATGTGGTTACCATTTTTTGCAACTTAACAAGTTGAAGACACCGGAAAATGATATGAGCCTTGTCCTCGAAGAGTCAAACTAAACAATGAACCGTTCAGATTTGTTAGTCCATTTTGAGAGTTCGTGCCACTTTTCAAATGGTTATATTTATAATTTATAATGTTTTATGTAATTTTAAAAACATTGTCTTATATCTAAATCTAGATCTATCAAACAAGATCCATATTGGATTCAAATTTCCAATCAGTCCCTGCCACTGTGAGTGTACATACCTTCTTCTCCAGAATTCTTACATGAAGAATTAGGGAAAGACCAAGCCCATGATACATTGACACTCTACAACAAGTGAGGGTTCACGGTGTACACTACTAGCATAGGACATTAATAAAAATATGAGCAGAATTTGCACTCAATAATACAAAGCTAGATTTCTGTTGTACGACAGATTTCCCGCAGGCGTGTTCAAAAGGGCAGGACACCTTCCTACAGTACCAATAGTTAAAAATTATATCAGCAAAAACATTTTATCTTAGTTAGTGTTATAAAGGATGAAAGGCTGCAAATCTAATTGGCAGACTCCATGCATTTGAATATTCGTCTTGACAAAGCTTAACCAAATGAAAAGCACACCTGCCTGGCACATACTCCAATCTCAATGCAAATCAGTCACAAGCTGCAGTCGCTTAACAGTGGATAATGTACTACGAAAGAGGCCAATAAAGCACATTTTTAATCTCATTCAGAAAAACACTTCAACAGTGCAAAAATAATTGAACTCCTAATAGCGCGACAGTTTTGGGGGAACCAGCAGTCTCACAACATACAAAGGTGTCAACAGCAAGAGAGACACTATATAACTATGTCTTTCAATGTTCCAAAGGATATCAGGATCATAATCTGTGCGATATTCATCTCGGACCTACACAAGAAGAGCTGTCATGTTATATATTAATTCCAATACACTGATAAATATTTGAGTGTTCAATAGCAGCCACATCACCTGTCCCCCACTTCGACCACGGCCCCACTGCCTTCCTTCTTGAAATCCCCAATCAAAATCCGCTCTAACAGGCCGATCATCGAGAATTGTCCCACTTATATATTTCACAGCATCTTCTGCATCCTCTCTTGAGTAGTACCTGATAAGAGCGTGATTTGAATGTAACATAGAGTTATGCTAAATAGTTGCTGCAAATAGCAGAGAAATGATAACAATCTGCGATAGGGAAAGGACGAAATTGAGTGAATCAAGGTTTGTGGCTTTGTGCACCCAAACTCAAATGAAATTCCTGAAGGCCAAACTCTATGAGTGTGTGACATTGCACTATAGAACAGACATACAATCAGAATTGTAACTCCAGAATGTAGGCACCAGCATTAACTAAATTTGGAATCTAGAAATAAATGTCTCTTTTGACAAATAATTGTACTAAAAAGCATTAAAAGCGAATGTGAACCATGTACAAAGGCTGAGGTCACGTAACCTTAACAAAATAAAACACCATAAAACAAAATCGCTTGAGTCAATTAACTACGCAAAACTAAAACAAAAAGAAAAAAATAATAAATGTGAACATTTTTTCCAATATATGAAACACCGACCTTGTACGCAGTCTAGAACCAAACTGCAGATATCATACGCTGTCTTGCAACAAATAAGATGTCTAAAGACCGTCAGACCCTCATCCAAAAGGAACACCCCTCACCAACAATTTGGCACCTTCTAATGAGATAAAGAATGTTGAAAATTTCTTACAGGCAGCAAATCAAAGTGAATTGCTCTGTTCATTAGTACTTCTAACTCTTCATATACCTTTCTGATCTTATCCGCATTCTGACATCATTCTCTCAATCTGGAATCTGATATTTGACTTTTCTTTTGGTATTTGCTCCAACAAGGGCCTCAAAAAAGGCAACTTTGGGAGGGCCAAAAGCAATGCCTTTCCAAGGTAAATTCTACCTTCCGGGTGCCCACCAAAGCTCTCTAGAAGGACTTAAACTCAAAACTACCCTTCTTGAATCCAACCCCAGCAAAGAAAATCCAGAACTACAAGATAGTCTAATCAACTTAATCTGTGCTAAAACAACAACAAACTTATGCATGTACTCGTTTTCAGCCGGTTGCACCCAAGAAATGAAAGGCTGCATTTAGGTTCAATGTTTAACAAATTGTCACTGATATAGTGCAACTAAATAATATGTTACAAAAGCAAAAATAACCAATCAGAGATGAAGAGCAGAGCAGCAAGGAATATAAGAACATGTAACTCAATTTGATCTGGAAAATATATATTCCCAAGCACTTGCAATTAATAAACAGTAACAGATAAGATGACTGAGTTCTTACAAGACAAAGCAGAAGCCGCAAGGAGTTTTCGTGTTCTTGTCTAAACCCATGATTATCTTTTTAATTTCTCCAGCCCGAGAGAACAGCTCATAAACTTGCTCTTCTGTAGTATAAAAGGACATGTTTCCAAGATAAACAGTAGTTGCTGTCTGGAGTGCATGTTCAAATTCTTCTTGTGTTCCGGGAAACCTTCTATCCCGATAGGGTGAAAGCTTGCTTGGATCCTAACAACAAGAAATAAAACATATATAAAGAGAGAACTTATCCAATATACATTATGACACAACAACAAACTGCAGGGTAATCTAATCAACAATTAAACATGCCATATACCAGCAATTGTTAATAGCGTGCTCAAAACAAGACAAGTAGCATCGGAAACATACATATAGCCAAAAAGTTCATAGATCTCTATATCAAATGAAATGAGTCTCATGTTTTCAGGGGCTAAAAACCAAGGCTCATTGGTTTAGGAAGATTTCAGAGCAAGTTTGGAGATGAAAGGACGAGAGTCCATTTTATCCAGCGTTTGGTGTAGCCATTGCCCACAAAAGGAAAAAATTGTGATGGACTATGATGTAACTTGGTTGGAGGTTCCAACAAGTACAATCGTAGATGGACCCGACTAACACGGATCAAGGCAGAAGCTATGCAGTAATCAGATTTTAGGACAGATTCTTGCAGAATCCAGCAACCAGGGCTCGAACTCCACGAGCTATGGGGTTCAAAACCAAACCCTAAAAGACAGCACTCTAAGGCTACAACAAAACACTAAATTCTGGAATTTCATTCATCAAAAAACTCCCTTAAAACAAGTTTTACAGCCCTATATATTGAACTCCTAAGAAACTTAATAGTGAAGTACCTCGACTCAAACAAGACAAAACAGTTCCAGCCGTTATTTTTTACTCAAAATGGCGACTGGCTGCTACTAAAACAACCCCCCGCTTGACCGATTTCTCGGAGTCGAGGAAGATCTCTCATCTGATGACCCTGAACAAGAAGGAGCTGCTCTCGATGTGAGATCCGCAGCAAAAGAAAGAAGAAAAGGGCGATGATCCTATGTTCGTTTTCGCCCTGCCCCGATGATGCGCTCCTAGCCAGCGGAGCTACATACCGGATCTCTCTATTTCTTTGAGAAGAGAATCGTTGGTTTGACCGACGGACTACATGGGAAATACGAGATCTAGGCAAGCCGCTACATGTTCTCCCCTTGCCCTTGCAACTTCTAAGGACACCCATACTAAAGAGACTTACCTTACTATTAAGGAAACTGACAAAAAAACACCCCCCAATAAGAGATCCTAAGTGCAAAAAACAGAAAAATATCCGGCTAACCCATAAATGTAAAAAAAAACTGCCTCTCAAACCAAAAAATAGATTAGGCCACTTCTCACACCAAAAATAGTCTTCAATCTTCATACCATCAATTCCCTCACGTTGGAGAAAACTCCCCTCGAGTTTTTATAGTAGAGGAGCACAATGATTTTGAATCTTGGGTCTTGTGTTGTTGGAAATGAACAGAGGCGATATGCGAATAATTTCAGCAAAAACATTGATCTTGGAAAGTTTGTCTTCATATCCAACACCTTGAACTCTTCGGGTATGATGAAATCAGTTGGGGAAGTAGAAATATCACTTTTTTGAACTAAAGTAGAAATATCACTTGTCACACAAGTCTTTGCATCTCTTGCCTCCATGAATTTAAGGTCTTCAAATTTTACTTCATTCTCATCTTTTACAGTTTGTCAAACAACCAGATCAGCAAGGATTGTTTTCTTCACAACTTCACGTTGTTGATTTGCATAGTGAAACTTTTCTTAAGCCTTGGGAAATTCTCTCTTCAATATAGTGAGCAACATATCTTCCAACCGTTGAAAACATTCGTTGTTTTCCTCTCTCTGATCTCCAAGGGTAATCTTTAGACCATCAACAACTTGATCAATACTTTTGATATTATCATCAAGGGATTGAATCCTCTCACCACGTTCCGCGTTTGTCACCATGTTGTGAAGACTTGTAAAAGACAACAAACTAAGGAAACTAATGATTTCAACTTGCTCTGATACCACAATTGATGGAACTTTGGTTAGAGGTTCCAACAAGTACAATCGTAGCTCTCAACTGGTCTCTCTGGATGCTATGGTTTCTGCTGAAGAAATTAAGGATACGCTATTCTCCCTCAGTGATGACAAAGCCCCTGGACCTGATGGTCATACAGCTTGTTTCTTCAAGAAGGCCTGGAATATTATTGGTAAAGATTTTATTGCTGCCATACAACATTTCTTTAGCACTGGCGAATTAGTTGGGGGTTTGAATGCCACTGCTGTTACTCTTGTTCCTAAAGTTCCTAGCCCTTGTTCCATGACTGATTATAGGCCTATCTCCTGCTGCAATACTACCTACAAAGTCATTTCCAAGATCCTTACTAATAGGCTTAAAGCTGTGATCCATCTTATGATTAGTTCGTCCCAAGCTGCTTTTATTTCTGGGAGATCTATTTCAAATCAGATCTTGCTTATGCAAGAGCTTGTTATGAACTACCATAAATCTAATATTTCTCCTCGAGCTGCTATGAAAATTGACATCATGAAAGCTTTTGATTCTGTATCATGGACTCTAATTTTGAATATTCTTGAAGCCTTCAATCTACCTTTGAGGTTCAGGACTTGGGTTGCAAATTGCATCACCACCCCTATGTTTTCTATCTCCATCAATGGTGTTTTGGAGGGGTTTTTTCCAGGTGCAAAAGGCCTTAGGCAAGGGGACCCTCTTTCCCCTTACCTTTTTATTCTTGTTATGGAGTTCTTTTCTAGAATTTTGCAGCAGCTTATCTCTTCTGGGGAGTTCTCTTATCACCCAAAGTGCCAAGATTTGGGTATTAGCCACATATGCTTTGCTGATGATTTATTCATCTTGTGCTACCCAAGTGATCACTCTTTTCAGCTTGTGCATGATGCTCTTATGGAGTTCTATAAGTTCTCTGGTTTGCTACCTAACAATAATAAGAGCAGAGTTTTTATTGCTGGTGTTTCAGAACCTGAAAAGATTAGACTTTGTGGCCTTATGGGCTTTCAGCTTGGCTCTCTTCCTGTGAGGTACCTTGGGGTTCCACTAATCTCTACCAAGCTCTCTGCATCTGACTGTGCTCCTCTTATTTCTAAGTTTTCTACAAAGATTGATCACTGGTCTACTAGATCTCTATCCTATGCGGGGAGACTTCAGCTTATCACCTCAGTCCTCTTCAGTCTACAAGTTTTTTGGTCCATGCATTTCATCCTTCCCAAGGCAGTTGGGAAGCATATTGAACTCCTTTTGAGGAACTTTCTTTGGTCAGGTTCTACTAAATATAACCACTCTCACAAGGTTGCTTGGGAAGCTCTCTGTTGTCCTAAAAATGAGGGGGGTCTTGGCATTAGGAGAATTGCGGGTTGGAATTATGCTGCAATGGCATCTTTGGGCTATATGTTCTCATCAGAATTCTCTATGGGTCATATGGAGTTATCGGTATGTCATCAAGAATCAAAGCCTCTGGTCAATGAATATCCCATCCTCTTGCTCCTGGACTTGGAGGAAGCTACTCCAGCTTAGGCCTAAAGTGAGACCTTTTATCAAGCACATCATTGGTGATGGATGTACCACTCATTTCTTGCACGATAACTGGCACCCAGCTGGGCCTCTTCTTGATTACTTTGGCTATCACTTTCAGTCTGTTTCTGGTATTCGTATGGCAGCTAAAGTCTCATGCATTATATATAATGATGTATGGACTTGGCCTTTTCTTTCTCTCTCTTGCCCTAATTTTTTGCCTCATCCCGGTGTCTCTGACTCCGTTATTTGGGCTCATTCTCCTACATCCAAGTATCAGGCGTCCCATGCTTGAAATGCATTTAGAATCCACAATCCACTAGTCTCCTGGCACAAGGTGGTTTGGTTCTCAAAATATTGTCCCGAGGCCATACACGTTTTTTTGGGGACACGGTGTGGGGACACGGGGAGAGAGAGAGAGAATTGGGACAAGAAGATTAGTTTTCAGCTTTGTCTAGAGAACAAGGGATAAACATTGCACCTGCTCGGATGAAATTGGTTTTGTCTCATGATTATAGTTTTTACCCTACGTTTTTAGTAATTATAAATTTACCTCTTTTTACCCTAAAAGTTTGAAAAAATTCAATTTTACCCTCGAAAGTTTTTAAAAATTTCAATTTTATCCCTAAAAGTTTGAAATAATTTCAATTTGACCCCTAAAAGTTTAAAAAAATTTCAATTTGACCCCTAAAAGTTTTAAATATGTAAATAAATATATAATTAAATAAATAAATAAATATACACGTGGCGTGTCCCCCCGCCCCTGTCTTTTTTTAGTTGCCGTTCCCCCCGTGTCCGTGTCTTTTTCCGTGTCCGTGTCATAGCCTCAAGTGGTTTGGTTCTCAAAAAATATTCAGAGGCATAGTTTTATTTTGTGGTTGGCTGTTAGAGGCAGCTTAAGAACAAGGGATAAACTTCACAGATGGGGGGTCATTTCTAGCTCTACTTGTCCTCTTTGTGATAATTTTCCTGAAACTCTGGATCACCTTCTTTTTTAGTGTTCTTTCTCCAGTCAGGTGTGGGCGGCCATTGCAAATCTATGTTGCATTCCCCTTGGTCCTACTCTTTGGTCTCAAAAGCTTGCCTGGTTCTCCTCTCATTTCAAAGGGAAGGGTTTCCCCAACCTTATTAGGAGGCTTGCTTTTGCTGCTGCAATTTATTTTGTTTGGCAAGAGAGGAATTTTAGAATCTTTAAAGACATTCATAGGTCTCCCTCAGCAATTATCGGGCAAGTTAGAATCTTTAAAGACATTCATAGGTCTCCCTCAGCAATTATCGGGCAAGTCAGATTTGAAGTAAGGGTCAAAGCTTCTAAAAGCAGGAACATTAAGCCTACCCCTTTATCTACTCAGCTTTGCCAAAATTGGCACGTTCCTTTCTATTTTTATATTGTATAGGCTTTAGTCTCTTTTTGGTTCATTTCTTGTACAGGCTCATGCCTTAGTTATTGTTCCACTGTGAATTCTTTTTCTGGTTTCTAATACATCGGTTAATTACCACACAAAAAAAAGTACAATCGTAAATGGACCCGACTAACAAGGATCAAGGCCACAACTATGCAGGAATCAGATTTTGGTACTGATTCTTGCAGAATCCAGCAACCAGTGCTCGAAATCCACGAGCTATAGGGCTCAAAACTAAGCCCTAAAAGGCAACACTTTAAGGCTACAACAATATACTAGATTCTGGAATTTCATTCATCAAAAAACTCCCTTAAAACAAGTATTACAGCCCTGTATATAGAACTACTAAGGAGGTTACTTCACAGTGACGTACCTAAACTCAAACAAGGCAAAACAATTCCAGCCAAAAATAGTGTTCAATCTTCATTCCATCAGACTATTAGCCAAATATCGTACTAGATTAGATATGCTTGGGATAATATTCAACATGTTCGTTTGCCCTTGCTCTATAAAAAGCCCCAATCCAAGAAACCCTACACTCATTCTTAGCTCTTCTACCCAACTTTTTGGCTGTGCACTTGAGAGAGAGAGAGAGAGAGAGAGAGAGAGAGAGAGAGGCTTGAACTAGCAGAGAAGGGATTAGGACTTCATCTCCGGCGAAATATTCTTTCTTTAGTAATCCAACATCTTCTCAATTCCATGGTTTCATCTGGATACAAATTCTCTGCATATTAAAATTGCCCCATTTCTTTCTTCAAACTTACCTTCCTATTGCGGCTATTGCCCCATTTCTTTCTTCATACTTACCTTCCTATTGCCCAATTTCTTTCTTCAAACTTACCTTCCTATTCATATTCCTCCCTTTTCAGCTTTTATTTGGCATGTTTTGTTAACTGTCACAAATTGCTATGTACTGAAGATTCTTCCACTCATTTATGCATATAATGCAATACTCTGTATAGGTTCCTCAAATATCAACGGTTAACCATATCTTTCCACCAGTCTTTTAACTATTACCCAAGATATTGATGGTTCTGTCATTATTTGCTTTGCAATGGTGTTGCTATGTCAGGAAAGAGCTGTGTATGGTGTACAAAATAGTTATCACACTCCATATGCTCACAAAAGGTCTCTAGCAAATGCAGTCAGTAATTTAGTGCTGGTTGATGCACAGAATTTGGTTGGACAGATTTGGTCAAAGAACACAACAAAAGGATATTCTTTAGAATATATGATACCCTAATACCTAGTTGGATCTATCAATTATGCATGCAACATGTGCACTGACGTTTTGCATGCTGCCTTTCACAATATTATGGTCATAACTAGGGTCTCAATCCATACCAAGCTCAAGGAGAGCACTTCAATAGGTTTGTGAGGGATTTTGATGTCAGCTGCTGAGAAAAAGTACTGAGGAATGGGTATGCTGTATACCTTCTCAGCGTTGTGTCACCTTCTTGGAACTGTTGAGAAAAAGTACCGAGGTTTTTGTACATTCGTAGGTACTATCACAAGATTCCAAAAGTTACCAAAGTTGGGCATAATGTGCCAGGAAGTTAATGGGTTCAGCAGAGCATCATGCGGTAAATATAGCTCCTACAATAAGGTAGTTGGTGCATGGTTTCGCAATGATACTAGAGACAAAAAAAAACTCAAAAGTGACAGTCTGCAATATACACATCCCATCAATTCTGTATCTCTTCTTTTATCTCATGTATATGCTGAGCTATATTCAAGGGGTATTATATCCCCATGGCCCATGGATTCTATATCTCTTCATTTATCTCCTGGCAAACAGAAGATCCCTCAGTGCTATATATACACATGCGAAGGGCTAAGAACTACAAAAACATGGAAAAAAGTATATGAACTTGCTCTATATGTGTGAGTAGTCAGTGGTATTAAGCAGCAGGTACAAACCACACAAAAACACGTCAAAGATGTAAAACCCATACCTATAACGTCCATACATAAACCCAAAATACGAGCAGTGTCCTTTACAAATGAAAGGAGATTAAGCTGACAAGTGACAAATGAAGAATCGGAATAGCAAACAGTGTTACCTTGAACAAAGAAGCCATCACCCCCTTAGTCGGAAAGTTAACTCAATGATTATTTGGTCCGCCGCATAGTTCACCTGATTGGGGTAAAAAAAATTCCTCAGAACCTATAGAGCATGCATGTTCCTACAATGAATTATGTTTAGAGGTGTACAAGTACAACATTGCTCATATAACATCCTCCTCACTAAACTATATATTGGCAATGATACCTCAATTGTTCCACTAGATTGCAAGAACTGACAACTAATATCACATACTAGAAATTACATGGAACATTGAAGTAACATAGTTGAGGACTATAATTTATACCAATGAAGATCAACATTTCATATTACTTCAGTAGCCATTGAAGCACGGGTACGCCGGAAAACTCGCCCTATGGGTACCAGGCTCCGGTACTCGTACGGGTATGGCCCGGAACGGCAAAACCCGTAACGGGTACGATGCAATATTAGGGTACGGCGTCGGGAAACCATGGGTACCGCCGAATCAAGGTTCTGTTCATGTGTTTACCTGAATCGATACTCCTAGATCGAAGATGGTTTTGCCAAAATGGTGATTAGAATCGAGGCTCGAAAGTGCGATCGAGAAACGAATCACCTATCTTCTTCAAAGATCTTCGTTCTCTCCCCCTTACGAATCGCTGCTCCTCTCCGTGTAGGTGTATCAACAATTCGGACCAGCGGCTAGGGTTTTACACTTCTACTGCTTCGTTGTATAATGGGAAATTTCAAAATCATCGGCTACAAAAAAAACCTATCATTTACAGGACTATTTTGAAAAACAATACCAAATACATAGACTTTTTAAAAAATAATGTCATGCTTGATCTTTTTTAAAAACAATATCACATACATTGGCATTTTTTTATAACAATATCTAATACATAAGGTGTTTTGAAAAATATATCACATACATTTTTTAAACCACGTAAATAGTGTATGGATAAATCTTACAATAAATATTAGCGAAATAGTTGTACCCGTACCATATTTGTTTAGGTTGTCGCCATATCTCATACCACTATTCGTACCGTAATTGTACCGCATACTTGTATCTATGCTTCATAGGCCATTAATCATGTTGCCATAAAGGCTGAAATTCGTTACATCTAGGTCATTAAACCACGTAAATAGGGTTTCTGAAGGAGACAAGCATTGAACTATTCAAAACTTGAATATGTTTAAGCTTGGCTTATTAATTAAGCAAGCCAATCTCCAACGAGCTTTAATCAAGCCAATCATGAACCAAACTTGAGTAGTTTGAATTTGTTAAACATTGTGTAGTAGTTGCTTGTCTAAACTTGGTTTGAAAATGTAGACACCCTAATTTGGCTTTGCAAATATTTAAGACCCCGTCTAGGAGAAGTCCCAATGATGAGACGGTATTTCGTATGCCTTCATGAAGTGGGGAAAGTCCTATCAACTTTGTGGAACTCTTAAGGAATAAAGGAATATCTTAGAACTAGGGATAAGAGTACCAAATGACATTTACAGTTAGTGGACATGTGTTTTGCCCATAGTAGCACCAACGATCTTCAATTCAATCTGCTTTCGATCCACATTTCATAAATCAAAATTCCTTACTTTTATGGTTGGATTCCACCATATTTTAGAACATTCAAAACCCCTTTTATTGATATATAATATTTCTAAATCCGATTTACAAGGAGGGAGATACAAGCATTTTTCCAAAATCACTCATTTTCTGACCATCTGAGGATAAAATCGTCATATCTTTTGATGTACAAATTTTTTTGGCTCCAAACCACTTGGGTTAGAATGCAGACTTAATAAGTTTTCCAATGGTTCAAACCGCACACAAATTATTGTTGATGCACATTGAAATCAAGAGTTCTCCATTAAGATTTTTAATTTTTCGTTTCACCTGTAAAGAACCTACCAAGTGAAGCAACAAAAACAGAACAGCGAGTACATTGGAAACGAAGACCGTTATGGTAAAATAAAGAAATTACTCAATTGTGCTTGATAGAAAAAGTCTTACCCACTATTAGAGCTAAATGTCCTTGTTGTGGTGCAGTGAAGACCGTCTATGTATAGTAAGATAATGCAAGACCGCGTATTCAAGAACCCGATACCAAATTTCTTGAAGCTACAAGTCAAGATGGATTTGATATGTGATTGTCTTTTCAACCCCCAAGTAGTCCGAATATGAATGTTATGGATCTTAGGTTCTTTAATTGTTGCAACATCAAAAAGCATCGACAACCATTAATGAACTTGTTGATGCCGTAAAGATATCCTTTAAAGAATTGTCACCGTATAATCTCAATCGTGTATTTATAACATTGCAAGCTTCCATATTGAGGTAATGAAAGTTCACAGAGGCAACAAATACAAGCTGCCAACACATCAAAAAAAGTCATCTCATTAGAAACGGAACTTTTTCTTTTCAACTTCAATGTGATCGTGTAACGCCCCCAAAATTCGAGTTCGTTAATAAAGATTACATAAATAATAAATAGGGTTTACAATAGTATTCCAAAAGAAAATTACATAGATCTCCCTGCTATTACATTTATTCTCTACAGGGTTAACTAGGGATTATCTACTCCATTGCACGACCATCCATCTCGGCGGTATCCTGCTATGCTCCGTAGGCCTCCAGCTATAGTACTCCTCATGTTCATCTCTATAGTCTAGCATAATACGTCAAAGTCGCAAAGCAATATCGTGGTATTATGTCAGGGTCACACAAGTGCAACACCGTGAGCGAGGACGCCCAATAGATAGTTCTACCACAACATTAAACTAGCAATTCTAGAACAACATAGTAGGTGGCAGGTAATAGTTGAAAATCATTTAGAAAATAGTAAGTTCATGCGTAGTCAAATATCAGTGTCAAATCAAATCAGAGTGCAGCGTAATAAAATCAGTGTCTCGTATCATTTTCAGAATCAGAGTGCAGTGTCAGTATCTCGTATCAGTTTCTCATATCAGCATTCTTCTTCAAATTTCATCCATGTCAACATCTCACATCTCTCGAAAGTTATTGGCCCGTTTCCGTCTCCTTGCAATTGACAGTTACCAATCTTTTCGCTCGAGATCCCGACTATCTTCTACCCCGCACACACACGTAACATAATCCCAGCTGTCTTGTCTTATTGATCCTCATAGTACGTTTCAACGTCCGTCCACTATGTGTTGTGCACGCTTAGCCCTAACTGCCAAGTTCTCTCCTCGAAGTTGGGGCGGCGCTCTCGCTGCACTACCGTATTAATCATTCATCACATCATCATTTCATTTTCATTCTCATCTCTATTTTCTCGTCGTGAAAATCGTATATTTTCTTGAAAAATGTGTTGTGTCGTATCGTCTCGTGAATCGTGCGCATGCCATGAATCTCGTAAAAATCTTATGTTTTAAATTGTTTCTCGATAACCGTATTACTTTAAGTTAAAATCTCCTTGGTGACTTTCTTTAGACAAATGAGATAACCAGGAGAGTCCCAGGCCGGATGGTCGGACGAATCCAGTTATTGTCACCATTCCTTTCTTAGACGGCGCGAAGCTTATCCTTTTGACAGACCCTCAAGGGTGTTAGCCTTGGGTTATCTCACATTCCAAATACAGTCAAAATATTTTGAAGTCGCTTTAAGAAAAGTTTAGTCGGCTATTTTCCAAAAATCAGTCGGGCATTATAAAGGCGTAATTTCGAAAAGTCGATTTTCATTCGGGCATTATAACTATGTGATTTTGAAAAGTCAATTTTCATGCGGACATTATAACTGCGTATTTTCAAAAGTCAATCTCAAATCATGCATTATAACGACTACGTGTGTTTTAAAAGTGTAACTTCTCATATTATCGCTAATTATCCACCATAATCTCGACTAGTCATTTCTAATCACGTTTAAGCATTATAACGACATAATTTAAAAGTAAATATGAAATACTAATTTAAAGTTAGGATATAGTATCTACCTTAATTCCGATGTTTAGTCGGAAGCCGATAAGCTAGGTGGATTTCGGCGGCGTAACGGCTACTCGACCTTTACTCGAACTACCTCCTTACTAACTTTTCTACTAATTTAGGATCATAGGGTGGTCGAAGTGGTGGTTGGAGGTTGAGTTTCACGAAGAACTCGAAGAACAAGTTGAGTTTCTTAGAGAAAACTCAAGAACAATTCTACTAGAAAGCTACCTCAAGACTAACAAAGGAAGAGAGGTTTTGGTGTGAAGAAACATGAAGGAATAACTTGGTATTTATAGGCAAATGGATGGGCACCCCTCCCATATGTGTTCAAAAAAACTTTATCAAATAGTAAAAGTAGGCTTTAATAGGTAGGTTTTAAGATAAAGTCAACTCTTATAGGTTTTGTCCATGAGTAATGGATTGTAGGTTCATAGGAAGTGACTAAAAGTGTCTAGGTTCGTTGGGTTTGTGCGTAGTCAACTTCTTGTGGGGAGTTTTGGGTGCTAGTTATACACACGAAACTAATCATGGGGTGTTATAGTTATACATACATATATAGGCATATAATAGTTACTTTAAGTCAACTATAATATCCATATGTAGCTAGTTTTAGCTAGGTTCTAATAGGATAAGATGTGTCCCTCCCATATTAGGGGATATACTCCCTCTTTATGAGACGAAAAATACCCCTTAAAGTTGATTTTGTGTGCTAAAAATAAAAACTAGTGTACTACAAAAATAAATATAGTGCTACTAACTTTAAAGAAACAAATAGGTGTGTTCGACAATTCCTAGATAGTCTTCCTAATACTTAGGAGGATATGGAAAGTACAACACTTAGGATTTTATAAGAAAAACAGCGTCGAAATGTGCGCAAACGTGTGTACGGAAACACGCCCGTAAAGTTACGTAGCAAGGGAAATAATTTCCCTCCCCTTTCACCTCTCCCAACCATCCCCTCTCTTTCCCTCTCTTTTACTCACAAAAATCCAAAATAGGATATAGGAAAAGTGTTACACTTGGTCAAAATTAGAAAAAAAAGTCCAAAACGTCAACTAGTCATTAGGACTTCCAAAAATAGGGAAAGGTAGGATAATGTAGGGTAAAAGTAGGATAGGGTGCATTTAAGGGGTTGTCTTAGTGAGTAAGTCTTGGGGAAAACCCAGGCTTCCCGACGCGAAACGGTGTAGTCCTTGGTACGTACGCGTCGACTTATGGCGCGGAAAATAATTAATAAAATAATTTATAAAAAAAATTAAGACGAAAATAACTTACTCGAATTAAATAAGTCGAAATTTTTATTTACGAAATTTCGAATTATTACAGATCGTGCTATTGTAGAAAATGCACAAGCTCATTTGCAACACCTCATTTACAGCAATGAGCTTCCTTTATGGTTAGTTTTATTTTTAAGTTCTTGCACCTAACTCTGTTTTCCCTATTTAGCTTTCTTTTCTCATTCTTAAATGCAGAATAATAAAAGTACTACTCCCTATTAAATTTTATTAGAGCAGGACCCTGTTGATTTCTTTTTCTTTTTTTTCCATTTGTGTTTCTTAAGGTCAAATCTCCACAAAGCTTCCACATATTGTTTTTTCGCAAAGTTTATTTCAAAAGGCTGTTTTAATTACTTGTTCAACTCATGTGCTTCCTGAATTCATAAAAAGCTAATGGCAGTGGATCATGGAATTAAGTTAAATGGACGTTGTTGTTAGCTTCTTTTGTTTTTGTTGATTTTGATTTTCGGACATGGTCCTTGTATATATTCACTTTTGAAAAAGAAATGAAGTTTTTGTTATGAATATGTGCCAATTCAATTTCATTCGCTTGTTTTTTTAAAATAATTTTGCTGTTTGTACTGGATTCCTAAAATTGAGAGGAGGGCAAAATGGGAAAACTAAAAGATATTGGGACATTGAATTTTCAATTGGACAATCTTTTTGGGACACAAAAAAGCTAAATTTCGGACAAAACATTGACGGTGGGATTAAACTAATAATAACGAAGTGATTATTGAGTTAAAATCCTCCAGTTGCCCTTGGATTTGGATCAAATTTTGTAAATTAATTTTTTCTCTCGACGAGAGCAAACAGAAAAGTACAAAAATATAGACCAAAGTTAAAAAGTAATTTCGGAAATAAAAAGTAATTTAGTATCTTTAGTTTGGTCTTATGTGGAATTTTTAAAACATTACTCGATATCTTTTATATTTTTCTGATTTCCCGCATTGAGATGAGCCATGCTAGTAAAATATGACAAAAAGCTACAAAAGTAAAACGTAATTAAAATAAAAATAAAACCAAATTTGAATCTTCATTACTATTTTTTTTCGATCCTCAAATTTCATTTCAATAATAATTTTTTTTTTTAAAAATGTTCTTAAGCCAACAACATCAAATAGTGAAAAAAAAACTCAAAAAGAGTTAGAAAAAATTGCTAGACAGTGGATGAAGGCGCTACATATTGCGCACACATGGCATATCTTTGGAAAAACATTACTCAATGGGAAGAGGAATAATATTTCTAGAGTCATGGTATGGCAAATATTACTGTACAAAAATACCCTAGGTTTTAAAATACTTCACAAATGATCCTTTTTTTTTTCCTGCGTGTCCTTGCTCTGATCTTTTCCATACACTCTCTCCTCTGCCTTGTCTTCTTCCCACAACTAGGGTGTTCATTCTGAAAGCCTCTGCATTTCCATATCCATGGACAGGGCCGGCCCTTAGGTAAGCCTGGCAAGCCTCCGGTAAGCCTGTCTGCTTGGCTTGATGGTCACGGGTGATGCCTCATTCCTTTGAGACCTGGGTTCGATTCTCTGGGGAACCTTTACATAAGTACTTTTTATTTCTCTTTAGTCTAGCCTTCTTTCTTCTTCTTTTTTTAGTTTTTATTTTAATATCAGCTGGACTCCTTCCCCTTTTCTTAGTCCATCTTTTTCCCCCAACAAGTCCAGATCACTCTTGTAAGGACCCGCATTATTTTTATTAGTATTGTTCTTGCATAAATATGACGTGTTACATATTACTCTAAAATATATAACATGGTAGTAATTTCTATATCTTGACGTTCGAAATATTATTTTAGTCGTACGGTGAATTTTGAGTATTTTTCTGAGAACGAAACCCGGACAGCGCAACTGAGTGGGGCTCGATTTTACACTACCATTAGAGAGTGTCTCTTGTCCTCATGCGTGGGCTCAATGCTCAGATAACTCAAGCCTCCAAATTGGTTGTCAATTAACTCCACTTCTTATCTTCATTGCCTTTTCTTTAATGTCTTTGTCTCCCCATGATTTCCCTTTTCCTTTTCTTTATAGTCAGCATTCTTTTCCCTCTTTCAGAAGATGAACGCCTCTCCCTCCCTCTCTGATAAATATTTCCTCCTCTATCTCTCTGAAGTTTCTATATCCCCTCTTGTTCCATTCTAATCAAGAAGATCGACCCTTTCGGGTCACATGCTAGTAACGCCCTTTTCAGCCTAGGGTGATTGACGGGTTCCGGACGTTCCCAACGGTGCAGATCGTTCATCCACGCGCTTAATCTGCAGGAATTAAGGTAAAACTTCGGTAAACTTGCTTTAACCTTCTGTATGATGATTTTTATAAAATCTTGACCCGATCCTTGGTTTAGGGAGTAAGGGTCATAGGTAACATTATATTATGTTGACTGTACGGAACGATCGGTTTTCGGATCGATAGAATGTGAGAAAAACATCTCTCGACACCAAAAACGAGTGTACACGAACTGGCTTCAGTAAACACAACTTCCGGACACTGTTCTCGCGTTTTAGGCCACGTAGAGGAAAAATTAGGAAAAGTGTAAAACTACAAAGTTGTAGCTCTTCAAATTCCCTACGTTTTGATATATAATTCGACTCAAACGGAGTTTGGTGTAAAGAGTTATGACTGAGATACTAAGGCTGTCCGAAACTGCTGTTTCAACAATTTTCCTCTATTCGGGCAGAAACTTTGGAAACCCGTAGGATACGATTGAGTCGTAGGATTACAATGAAACTTGGTAGGAAGACAGGGTGATGTCTTAGCTACGTATTGACATGTAAACGGACCAAATCCAACGGTTAGATCTTCGGGAATTGGAGTTTTAGTAAACTGTGGCAGATTTGACATGTTCTGTTTGTATGCACTTTTACCCAGCTTAGGAGCAGATTCGGCCTTAGGTATAAACACGGGAGTTGTTCCTAAGACAGAGAACTATTACTCTATCGAATTTATAACTTTTGGAGAAGCACTGGTATGTCATTTCGTTATAATTTGTAATTGATGGTTATCGACAGTTTTAGTACTTACATGTTTTATGGCTTGATGAGTATCTTGTTGACTGTTGAATTCCATAGTTGGTGGTTATGGTTTCTTACCTCTTGATTGAAATAATGGTTGGATAGACGAGACTGGGTGTGATGATAAGAAATGAGATAGAGTATGGAATGTGGAAAGGATGAGATTGGGGAATGTGGTGAAACCGTGTCTGGTCTTGAGCCGTGTCGAAAGTGGCGTACGGGAACATAACGAATGGGAATCAGGTGACGGGTTGGTCTTGAGCCGTGCCGAAGTAGGTGAATGGGAACATAACGAACGGGAACCGAGGATGGGAGATGTCGTGAGCCGTGCCTTGTCGTGAGCCGTGCTGTGCCGTGAGCCGTGCCATATCTTGAGCCGTGTTATGTCGTGAGCCGTGTCAAAGGTGGCGTACGGGAACATAACGAATGGGAATATGGTGGTCGGGAACACGGTGTATGGGAACATGGTGAATGGGAACATCATATGATTGACCATGTTAATAAAACTTATGTGTAAAATAAGTGGGTTCTGTTGGTTAATTTTATATGTGGTTTTGTGATTATGGAAATTATGCATACATTGGGGTAAGGGTAGTTTTACGTTGTTCTACTGAGTGTCACCACTCACGGTACTACGTTACCATGGTATTTGACGCCAGGTACAGGTGATGATATGGAGTATTCAGAGGACAACCCTGTAGCAGTTGAAGGTGTTGCTGAGTTGACCGAGCCATGGCTAAACCAGTAGTTTAGTTGTTGGCTCTGTGCTTTTAAGTATTTTATTGAGGTTTCAAGTGTAATAAAGACATAATTTATTCTAGTACTTCAAGTTTAAAAGTTTGTAATAAATCTTTCAACTTTATTCGGTATTGTAATATTTTAACAATGTTTGTAACAAATGGTTTGTGTTTCTTTAATTTAAATTTCAAAAATGTATATGTATTTACAGTTCAAAGATCTTTTATATCCTTTTATTAACAAACCGAATTTTCGGGTCGTTACAACTCTCAAATATACAAACACTCTTATAAATGTATGTGATCACACAAACAGGTGATGTTATATGAGTGAGCCACACAGATTATGCATGTATTTGTGAAAATATAGATGCATTTGAATGTGGTTCTAGACTTTTTATTTTTCCTTCTCAATCCGTAATATTACGAAATCACATTACTCAACTACTTTGTTAGATATTTAGCTTTTAACATATAGAACAATAATGTACAAGTAATATGTTCTTACATTTAATTTAAAAAAATTATCTCAACGGTGGAAAATCGAAAACAAATCGAACGAGCTAACATGATTTATTAGTCTTTTAAAATAAATCATAGTTAAAATATAAGGATACTTTCTTATTTTCTTCAAAAAAAAAATCTGGCAATTATATTTTTTGCATTTATCTTTTATAATTGTATCCTTTCAGTTTGAAGTTTTGTAAAATTATTAAAAGAACTCCTGACGATGTAGGGGGGCGCAATATTGGAAGTTTGCTTTGGGCCCCTAAAATAACTTTTGAATTTTATTAATTTTTTACTTGTATTTTTATAATTTAATATTAAGGGGGCAACCAAACTAGCGGTTGGGCTTGGGCAACCCAAACGTTAGGGCCGGCCCTGTCCATGGACTCACCCCAACACGCATCACCAGCTAGGCCCTCATCAATGTCTCTCCCACAAACATTGGTGGAGCCAACATGGGGCTGGGGTGACCCATTTTCAATTTTAGACCCTTTAAAATTAAAATATGGACAAAGTACCATGTCCATATTTAGTTAGGGTGTGTCGGTCACAGTTATATCCCTTTGCAATTTCCTTCAAATCAAAAAATAAAAGTACTTCCGCGCATAATTTAATATTTTTTGCACCAAATTAAACTAGTAATAGAGATTTTAATTCGATACAAAAATTTAAAAAATTATATACTTTAGTATTTTACATTTTTTGTTCATTGACTTGTTGAGTTGCTTTGCAATATCATTCACATAAAAAAATAAAGTACTTCTGCGTATAAAATTTATTTTTTCGCACCAAATCAATACAAAAAATATATATACTTTAGTATTTTATATTTTTGACTTGTTGAGTTGCTTTTTAATATCTTTCGGATAAAAAAATAAATTACTTTCATGCATAATTTTTTTATCTTTTGCACCAAATTAAACTATTAATAGAGATCTTTAATTTGATACAAAAAAATTTAAAAATTATATATTTAGTATTTTACATTTTTTACTATTGATATATTATATACAAAAATTATATAAAAATGTAATCTTATAGCTTAATTATCTACGAAAATAATAATTAATATATTATAGATTGATTATTATAAATTAATTTATATTAATGACAAAAAGAGTACAATGTAAGAATCTCCATTTAAAAAGTTTGATTTTTCCCAATTAGACTCTCATTAGTGCAATTAATTTTTATAGTTTGTAATCAATGTGCAATGATGAGAATCTTCTTTGAAAAAGTTTGATTTGACTATACACTAGCAATGTTTTTATTTCATAGTGCAATAGTAATCCATTTTGAGAGCAATTTGAAAAGGAGGTGTAATAAATCAATGTGCAATGATTTTTTTTGAGAACTTAGTACAATTAACATTATTACTTCAGTTTTTTTTTGAAATATTTGATTTTCACTGCAAAATCTTTTGATGAATTGAATCTTCTACAATGGTTTTATTTTAGAGAGTAACATTATTATATAGGAGGTGCCATCTAATTGGATTTCAAATGATGAGAATCATTCTAGTTGGACTAAGATGAGTGCAATGCTCTTTATTTCAAAGTGCAATGGTATTACATACAAGGACTTTGTGTAATTTAATTGGATTTCGGGATGCAATTTTGAGAATCTCGTTTCAAAAATTTGATTTTGACCACATGCAATTGGATTAACATGAGTGCAATGCTTTTATTTCAAAAAATGCAATGATATTACATAAAGAGATGCAATTTAATTGCATGAGTGCAATTTTTATTTCAGAATCTCCTTTCAAAAAAAATTTGATTTTGACATACAATGACAATTCAATTTAATTGCATTCAATGCAATTGTTTTAGAATCTCCTTTCAAAAACTTTGATTTTGACCACACAATGACAATGTTACTTCATTAACATGGCAATGCAGTTGTTTTGATTTACATAAAGCTGATGCAATTTTTTTGCATTCAATATCTCTATTAGTAGAATCTGGTTAAAAAAATTTACTTCATTAAAATAAAAGTTCATAATGCTATGAGAATTTCAAACAAATAATGTTACTTCATTAAAATTTTTACAATTATGACATGAATTTCCAATTTTTGACCACATATTGGCAAGCCCAAATTTTTTTCGCATCAAATTAAATATCTCTATTAGTAGTTTAATTGGGTGGAAAAAAATTATGTGCAGAAGTACTTTATTTTTCAATCTGAAAAAATTGCAAAGCCAACTCATAACTAATTTGGTGAAGGGCAATGTAGTAATATTGTCTCATTAATGTAAATTACTTTCGTACACAATTTTTCAAAATTTTCCGTATCGAATTAAAGATATCTATTAGTAGTTTGATTTGGTGCCCAAAAAAAAAATGCAGAAGTACTTTATTTTTTAATTTGAAGAAAATTGCAAAGCCAACAAATTGGCAATGTGGCGTGGCTTTTGTCATACATGCAAGGAGGGAAGAAGTCAAGAAAGGGGGTTAAAACGATAAATTTCAAAAAAAAAAAAAAATAGTAGGGGTAAAAAATCAAAGCCAAATGTCAAATGTGGAGGGCTTTTGTCATACATGCAAGGAGGAAGAGGTCAAGAAAGGTTTAAATGTGGCAAAAATAGTGCAAAATCGAAATGTCAAATCACGATTTTAAATGGGCATGGCACAACACGGGCACGCACGATTTTAAATGGGCAACCGGGTCGGGCATGGCACACGGGAATGGGCTAGGCGGCACGACACAGCATGACACGAGACACAACACAACAAATACTATTTTTAATATACCAAAAAAATAATTTAATGATGGATTTTCTAATTATATTATACACTTTTTAACAAGTCAATATAAATATTTTGTGAATCTCGATTCTTGAAACTCGAATCTAGATTAAAAAAAAATTTGAATTATATGTTATATACTTTTTAATAAGTTAATATAGTTATAGTTATTAGATATACAATTTTTTTTTAAAATGAGATGAAACTTGGCTAAATTATATAATTTTTTTTACAAAACTTGATGAGATGTGTTCTGTCACGGAAAATATATACCTGGCGAAGACGGCAAAATCATTAGAAAAACATGATTACAAAATTGGCACGGCACGCTAAAACTCATTCCACTTCCCCAAAGCACTATTTGAAGAAACGTCAGTGCCCCAAAGTTTCATAATTCATAAATAGACCCCTACGGGGATTCGACACGGCGAGATCGGGGGCGAAATACGGTTGGTTGCGAAATTAAATTACATGGGTATCTCCACCCCCTATCCAATCCCCAAACATTTTCAAAAAAATCTTCATATCCTATCCAATCTCCAAACAGATTTTTTGACACTTCTGCGTAGAATTGTCTGTTAAAGATTAGGTTCAATGCATGTGCAATTATGAGTATTTTCCGTTTCATTAGTGAGGTAATTGTGAGAAACTGTGCCATGTGTTGGCAATTCTTTGCCACTGCCACAACTGTCCGGCAATTTCCCCAAAAGAATTCAGTGAAGACCAAGGGCTTCCCTTTGCCACGGCAGGTAATTGCTCTGGCCCGTCGACTTCCCTTTGAACGGCGGAACTTTTTCCTCTCCTTCCACCGCCAACACATCGACCTCAGTCTACACGACTCTCCCCGCTCGCCGCTACGGTTCTGTGACTCTGTAACTCATCTCTCTCTCTCTCTCTGACAACAGTTTTGCGTACTGGACCCTCACAGTTTCTCGACTTCCCTCTGTCTCTCCCCGCTGAATTCTCATTATAGTTCTCTCCTAAGCTTTTCTTGTCGTCCTTTCTCTGTCAACAAGTACCCGGACAATTTCCCCCTGACAAACTTAAGGTTTGTTTCTTCTCACTCCTTTTTTCCCTTTTCATTGAAGTTCCTCATACTTACTTTTTCTGCATGACTTGAAGTTAAAACCTGAGTTGTTATTGTTTTCCCATTCAAATGAATTTGCAGATTTAGGTAATAGTGGGTCTCATTTGGTTCCTTTTTATAGTTGCTTCTTGTGAAATTGAACTTGAGCGTTTCAGTTAGAATTTTTTTTTTTTTCAAGAATTGACCAGTATTGTTGAATTGCTGAGAAATCGACCAAATCAATAAACACACAATGCACAAAGAAGAATCAAGAAAAGAAACAGAGAACGCAATGGTTTCCAACTGTGTAGTTGAGTACATACATGGCTTACATCAGTTTCTACTATATATATTGAATGAAAGAATAGGGTAAAGTTACATAGGTTGCATATAGCAAGTATTTATAACCTAAGTTTATATCATCAATTACCGTAATATCCTGTTTTGGTTTGGGGGCGCTGCCCCCAAGCAGGTTTAACCCCGAATAGCCTGTGAAGCATTGGCTTGGCAAACTCTATAAGCATTTTATTCTCTCTTTGCTTTTCCTTGAACCTGTTGCACCTGATTTTAGAATCATTCAAGCAACTCTCCATCTCTTGTGTTATCCTTTGTTTAAATATAGGGAATGATAAACATTCTTGCATGATGTTACCAGGAAAAAAAAATTTGCAGCATGCACTTCTGGTATGCAGATTTGATCATTGCTTTATACAACACGTATTGAAGCATAAGTGTAGTATTTTTTGTCATCATTTGGGTTTTATGTTTAAGAAGACATGTGTTACAAAAATTCTTCTATATGTATTAACCATGCCAGACACTTGCCACAGAGAGATTAGACGAATCTGAATTTTACATACCCACATTTGAGTCCAAGTAACATAATTCCTCATCTTTGTTGCTTTAATTGTTACTGATACTTCTAATATTTTTTGCTACTGGCATATCATTTTTTGCTGCTGGCACGTATTCAAGTGAAGCAAGTAACTGTGTAATATGATGTGTTGGTTTAATTCTATGTTTCTAGAACTTTGTTAACAAAGCTGGTGGGAGAGTGGAGCATGAAATACAAATCTGGTAAATGTTTGTTAATAAAGCTGTCATAGGAGTTCTATGTTTGGTCTGTGTGTGTGTGTGGACTGTAGAGGAGGAAGTGTGAGTAGGTGTTTGTAGTCTGGTTAATGGAGAACTTGATTTACATACTCTTTCGCTAGAAGAATATTTTGTTTGTTTTGTAGACTGTTCTAGACGTGTTGTGAATTACAAATTATTGGTGTTTCTTTTTTCTTCTGTGAAATCTTTAACTGTATGGTAGTTCCAATTATCAATTAATACTAGTAAACTCCAGCTCTTTTCCTTCACATCTCCCTCCCTGTCTTTCATGACTTTAATGATACTGTAGTACTTATATTTTTGGCCTTCTTTTTACTGTTTCCGCATAAATGGCTTAACTCTATGTTCCAGATTATTCTCCACATAGTCAAGCTGTTGCTAACTGTTTGTTTTCCTTACTGTAAAGATATAACCAATTTGGATGTTAATTTTCTTTTCCCTAGGCGTAGTGGAAGACATTATTTCTTCCATGGCTGCAACCAAGACTCGGTCAAGTAGTTTCTCTCGCAATATTTCAGCTGCGTCTACCCCTCAAATCCCTGGGCTCAAGTGTGGACCTAACGGCACAATCTTTGTTTCATCCGGAATACCAGATCTTGACAGTAAATCCCCTCATAATCAATCTGTGTATAGTTGATTGTGTTGTTTTTCTTCTGGGCTAGTGAACTGTGTTACTTGTTTAGCAAGTTCTGACTCTTCATACGTCACTTTGTAGAGATTTTAGGAGGTGGGTTCCCTTTGGGAAGCCTAGTCATGGTGATGGAAGACATCGAAGCGCCTCATCATATGCTTTTGTTGAGGAATTTCATGTCTCAAGGATTGGTTCACAACCAACCTCTTCTTTATGCAAGTCCATCAAGAGAACCTAGAGCTTTTCTTGGTACGTTGCCGAGTCCAGTATTGTCTAAAGATGATAAATCTCGTGATCATGACCTAGAACAGGTAGCCCTTTCTCCTGTCTCTCAAATATGTGTGTCTAAACACTCGTACCCAAGATGTATCATTTATTTGTTGGGTTGGTATTTTTGTGTACTATTGAGTTTGTAGAATTGTGGTTTGTCTGTTAATTGCAGGAAAAAGGGTTGAGGATAGCCTGGCAATATAGGAAGTATTTAGGGGAAAATCAGCAAAATTTTGAGGGTCAGAGAGGTAAGCTTCATTGGTATTGTGTACTCCTTTGGCTGCATTGATTTGCTATAACTTTGTGGAGGGGTTTTTGTAAGAACTATAGAGTAGAAGAAATAGCTTTATTTAGTATTTGAGCCGTTGAGCACCAGCTGAAAGCATGAGACATGGTTTTCTGAAGGACAATGCCATAGTTTCTGCAGTAAGGGGATTTCAACTACATATTTACGCATTGGTTTCAAATGGGGATTCGATCGAAATGAAGAAACATCAGATGTAAAATATATTCCAAGCCTTGATCCCCCCTTTTGAGAGAACTGCTCACATAATTTACATTGTCTGTATTGCTAAAGGGATTGGGATATACCAGATAAAATTGGAAATATGGCGAGAGAGGGCACTAGGGAGGGGAAAACAACATCCTCCCCCTCCTAAAAAAAGGCAAAAAAGGGTGATCTGAAGTTTCGAGTTGGCAAGTAAATGTAGGTGTGGAGTTAAGTCTCCCAAGGAAGCGTGAACACTTCTAAGAAGGTGGTGCATTTGATCCATGCAGGATATCAACACATTTTTGACACTCATCAACACTTGTCTAAACACGCTCTATCATTGTGTCCGCTGTCCGACTCAACAAGTTTTGGTCACTTTGGAGGGACACCATCGGATTTCTATGATTAGAATGGATTTATGATTAGAATGAATCATTGGTTTTTCTGTTCTTACAATACCCATCTTATTTTATTACCTCAAGTCTATCTTTTGAGAGAACTGCTCAAATATTTTATTTGAAAATCTGTATATAAATATTGGGATATACACTCAAATTGGAAATAGTCCGAGAGTGGAACCTTCCCGGGCAAAAAATTGATCTGAAAAATCACGTTTCAAACACATTTTCCAAGTAAATGTTAGTGAATCTTCAAAAAAATTGGAAGGTGGAGGTGAACACTTCTAAGAAGGTTTTGATCCATGCAGGATATCAATATGCATTTTTGACACTCCTCGACCGGGATCTAAGCCTCTCATTTTTTTTTGAAGATTTCCGTCAGGCCTCAGGAAAACACCTTTGATCACATTGACATCAATGTTTTGATTACAATGAAAAATTGGAAAAGCATCAAAACCCTCATGGAAATTTTAAGATTTTCCGGGATAAATTACATTTCCTTTTATATTTTTTCCCTAGACTTGCAATCTTTTGATGGAAATATTATTTACATATATATATAATTACATCTTTTGATGGAATATTTTTACAGGATAAATTACATCTCCTTTTCAAAAATGTATTTTTCTAGTACCTGAATGAAAAAAATATTTTCATTGCATATGGTAAAAAAAACATATTGATATATTTTGCGATTACATAAAACCAATAACCAAGTGGTTATTGGTTTCATGTGTTTATGATGTACATATTGACATGTCCCAGCCATTACATGTTCTCTATATTTTTTATTTATATCATGCTTATGTGTCCATATCCTATCGTACGATGTCCCATGTCTGATGTCCCATGTCTGTGTCCGTGATCCCCGGAGTTTGCCACTGCAGAGGTTCCTTTTTGTTTTTTTATGCAGATGGAAAACCAGACTACTGCAACGACTTTGACCTGCGGAAGCCTTTAGAGAGGCACTTCCTCAGCAACCAGCGCATAGATTGCTTTAGCCTTGAAGGTTCTCCCAATCTTGACCCTTTCCGTGAACGTTGTTCAACATTTTTGGCTCAACTTCCGAGGTACTTAAGATATTTGCACTTGCATACCTGCAATACACCACGTTGGTCCTTTGAAATGTGCCAACCTAGCTCATCTATTCAAGTTAATATGGTGCGTTAGTCTTGGAGGGTTTAAGAGGGTTTAAGGCAAGAACAAAAGGTTTGTGGGTGGGGGGACATAAGCTATGTCATTGACTGGTCGTTGTTTAGGTAACATTAATGTGAAAAGTCTAAAGATCCAGAATTACAACAATTTTTCTCAGTTATTGTACTTTGTTTGATGCGTAAAGGATTTTAAAATTTCCTGTTCAGGATTGAATGTTCCATCGTAATACTGTAGTTTTCTTCCCCAATCTCCATGTATTTTTTGATGCATAAAAAAGGTTTCTTTTTAATTGTCCTGTGTGGGCATTAAAGTTGCAGCGCACAGAGTTTCCACTATATTTTGATACAGGTAAGCAGTCTAGTGTAATAGTTCTTCCAATTGTATCCGCCCTAGCTTTGCATGACAAACATGAAACTGCAATCCTTCCTGAGGGGAATTTGATGTTGTAAATTTGTCATACAGTAAGACTCTGAGGTGGTCAGGGAAATGGAATAGGGATACAATGCTTCTATTATTGAGCTACAACCACACAGACACACACGCAGAGAGATTTATGAATTAATGTAGAGCAGTTCCAGTAATGCTTGCAAAAATTTCCCTCCTCTTTCTCTGTTGAACTTTCCATTAGTCTTAAAACATGGAAAATTTGAGGGATACTAATCAAAGTCGCTTCACCTTCTATTTTGTGTTGATTTTTCACTTTCTACTCTCTCCTACATAGATGATTAGGTGAGACCCTAAGGAACGAAGTAAGGATATCGTGCGTTGAAAAGCCTCTCTTAACATTTAAAGCACCAGCGGTGTGCCCGTGCCTAGAGGGACGTAACCTGACGATGCAATTATGTATTGCGGATGATTTATATAGACACATTTAAAGAACAAGCGGCATGCCTGTGCCTAGAGGGACGTAACCTGACGATGCAATTATGTATTGCGGATGATTTTTATAGACACTCAGTCATGCATGCTCTATCAATAATTTTATGATTCATGTTAAATTATTCGTGCCTTAAGGCATGATTCTGTGCTTAACCAAACATATTTGGGTCCTTCTGTTCTTTGATTTCAAATAAGTACTGGTCTATATGAAGGTCCCAAAGACAATAAATTTAGTTCATTCAACCATTTTGTGGGGGTCTTTTTGAATTGCCTTCTGGAATCTTTTACTGATCACGGTTTTGGTCTATACAACAACTCCCTAAGCTGATCAGAAATTTTCCAAAGCCCCTAAGCTGATAGATAAAGGCCAAAAAAATGGACACTGGGAAGACTCTTTCACAAAACAAATGTTAAATTGGAGATCAAAAAGATTCCTATGATTCCCTCGTTTCCCTCTACTTTACTTTGCCATGTTGCTTTGAAGTTCCATCAAAAGGCGCGCAACTGCCATTACGTTATCTTCTCAAATTTGAAATCTGTTGTCTTCTGCCAAATCTTTTGTTGTTTTTCTTGCTATGATTCCCGTTTTGCTTATGGAGGAGGCCAAAACATCTTTCTCCATATTTTGATAATATTCGGGAATAACTTCTAATTGCTCAATATTGCTCAAGTTCTTTCACTGCCTGGCTCTTACTATATCTATATGTTGTTCCCAGATATGATGGCAACTTAACAAGTGCTGGTCGTATTGCTATTCAGTCATTCTATGCTCCACAATGTGAATATTCCAACAGGGTTAGGCAAAGAAATTCTGGTTTAATTTTTAATCTTGTACCTTTTTTTCTCTTTTAAATGGTATTGTGTACTTAAAAAGCGTAAATCATTTGTCCAATATGCCTTGCAAATGGGGTATCCTGGTGCCTGTTTTCTACAACTTGTTTAAGTGTTGGCTGCCGCTATCCTAACAAACTTTATTAATACAACTTTCTCGTTTTCTCATTGCAGGAATGGGAAATGCTTTCCTTTATCAGATCTTTGAAAAGCATGGTACAGTCTTCAAATGCAGTTGCTGTTTTAACCTTTCCACCATCCCTTGTTTCATCATCCTTCTCAAAGAGATTGCAGCATTTAGCTGACACCTTACTATCTGTCAAAGCTATTCCAGGTATACCATTGGCTTGATACCAGTTAATTACCTACGTCAACGATGATCCTTAAAGTGGTCTTTTTTTATCAGATGAGGACAAGGAATTGGCGAACCTCCTTACGGGTTATAATGACATGGTTGGGCTTCTCAATGTGCACAAAGTGGCCCATTTTAATACCCAGGTAGGAGATGTGTTATTTTTGCGCTAACCAATGCGATGCAAGTTGCCCGAACCCTCTAATTAAGAGGTCAACGGTTCCATTCCCTCATATGTAGAGGATTTTTTGTCATGCTTTGGGACTTTTATTGCCATGGTTTTGTTTACTGGGGTTCTTGCATGGTAAACATGCTTGCATAGTTGAATGTCCAGCTTGAAATTCTTGCTTGAATTTCACCTTGTTAATTAATATGACTCAAATTGGAGTTGGCTTGTCCTCACCTTGTCCCTTAGTGTTTTATCTCAATTGAGGGCCCCTTTGGCATAACTTTTTGGCTACTTTTTTGCACGGTCTTTTTGGTGTTTTGCGCTTAATTTTTACTAGATTTGGGTATATATTTTACATCATATCGCTTTTATTGACTACTTTTTGTGTCTTTTTCATCATCCTGTATGAACTTTTTTCTACTTCGGTCTATTACTTCATACTTTTTCGATTCCTCTTGTCGAGACGAGCAATATGATGTCAAAACTTGACCTGTTCTAATAAAAATTAAGAGAAAACAACCAAAAAGTCGCAAAGAAGGCCAAAGGGGGCCTTGAACATGTTTTGCTGCAACTAGTCCGTGTTTTAGTGCCATCTCAGTGTCTTGTGCTTACACTTTGTATGTTATTTCCTGTACTTATTACACTCAGTGCTGAGTGCCAACTTCTTCTCACGAAATCTTGGAATTGGCAGTAATTTATCTTTAGGATTATATCCTTTTTGTTATAGGCAACACTGTTTGATTCGAACTTGTCCACAGGTTCCAGTTATTCTAGAGGCAACCACATTCTCAATAAAGCTGAAAAAGCGGAGATCATTGGTTCTAGAATGTCTCAATCAGGCCCCCATAGATGGTTCAAGTGGGACTTCTTATGCCACTACTGGTAGCTGTTCTGGGTCGTCGAAGACAGGGACACTAGACTTTTAACTGCGGAAGCAAATGCTCACCATATTTATCTGATTGAATTTGCTTGGCCTTGTGTCACCTAATCGTGCCAAATAATCATCTCGATTTGGGGAGAAGTTTATGTAAGGGGCTATGGAATCACATTCATGTGCGGGAGGCTGGATCCCTGGGACTGAAGTTGGGATGAACAGTTGGTGCAAAAGGTAATGTCAAGTATGCGTCTACAATCACCATACTGGTCCAAAATTGTGACAAAGAATTCTAGATGTTTTTTTAGTGTTTACTGAAAGAAAATGTTCATTTATTTTATTTTTATTGCTTTTTGCACCTCTTTTGTGCAAACTATGCAGAAGAGTTGATATCAGGTTATTTTAGGTGAGATGTTAGCTTTGCTTGATGTCAGTTCAAGTCTATCTTTTCGTAACAATGCACTGCCGTAGAATTGCTAACTTGCTTCGAATTGCACATCAGTGAAATGTAAAGAGCAATCCAGTTCCTGCTGTGCCTGAAATATGAATTGCACATTTGCCTTTTGCTGTAGACTAAAGCTAAGGCAAGAATTATGTCCCTTACTCCTTGCTTCTTTGCTTAGTTCAGTAGTAAATCTATACTTTGTTATTTATGAGACCTGAACTATAGTTGTCAGGATAAAAGAGTCATACTTCGTTTCCCTTTGTCATTCCACCACCTGTTGTGGTGGCATGGAGGTCCAGACTCCAGAGGTTATTTGGTGGTATCAGAGGTAGCGGGTTCAAGGCGTGCTATTGACACCCCCTTGAACTCTCAGGCGGTGGCCTCCCGACTTGGGTCAGTGCTCACCTTTGGGTTTTGACCCTTCCCAGAGACTCACTGCGGGTTTGGAGGATTTATGGTCACGCCCAGGGGCAGGTCGCTACGCCTAGTCTCCCCCTCCATTCCTTTTTGGCAAGCTATGGACACGCCCAGGGGCAGGTCGCTACGCCTAGTCTCCCCCTCCATTCCTTTTTGGCAAGCTATGGACCCGATGCCACAGCCAGCCAATTCATATCCACAGCTAAATTAGTTTGATTATCTACTTCAAGGTAGAAGACAACTCCAATTATAGGTATATATATATATACAATCCACTTCACATAAGGACTCCCTCATTTTAGGCTAAATGAGGACTTGAGCTCACAGCCCTTGGATGAGATCCAAGGGCTCAGATTTTAAAGTGCCCATTCGCGGGTCAAAACCGGGTTAAAACCCACTTCGCGGGTCAAATTCAGATCCGGGTCATAAGCACCAGCAAATGCTTCCCTTCCTTTCCCCAAATCACAACGCCACTTTGAGAGCTCTGGAGACGAACGAAGAAGACGAGCGAAACGATCCAGATCGAACAAGAACAAGACTACCATCACCAAGGTCGGTCTCTCTCTCTCTCTCTCTCTCTCTCTCTCTCTCTCTCTCTCTCTCTCTCTCTCTCTCTGTGTCGGGTTGTGATTTGAAAAACTAGGGCTCCGATTGAAAACTTCGGTTTTGAAAAACTAGGGCTTCGATTTCCATTTCCATTTTGATTTCGGGAGATGATGTTTAAGGTAGCAGCAAAAACAAGGGTTTTTTATTCCCATTTCGAATTACTTAACTCGTGTTATGTACATCTAATTTTGTTCGATCTGTTTTCAAATACTTGTTCGTTCGACTTTGTCGCCGTTCGACTCTCTTGATGTGGTTTTTGATGTTTTTTTCTGGTTATTTAATTTGCTGTCCTTGAATTCTCAAATGCCTATAGATTTTTATTTTCTCGTTTCTTGAATTTCAGTTCTTCTGGTACCGAATAGAACAGTTTTGGGATTATTGTTCCATCCATATTGTGTTTAAATGGTCTTACGAGCTATTGAACCATCTACTTAAGCTTCTTTACTTCACCTGGACAGAACACTTTCTGAATGGGTACCTCACTGAAAGTACTCTACTGTGGTCTGAAGGAAGGAGTGATTGGCAGGCTTTGTCTTCAATTCCTGAGTTGATGACTCAAATTTCTGAAACGGGTACTGCTTGCTTGATTTGGGTGACAATTTATCCTTTTCTAGTTCTGCTTCCTGATTTGTGGTTTGAATGTGAGGTGTATATTGCAGTGCCTTCCCACGACGATGATGAATTTGAAAGATGGCAAAAGCCAAAAGGAAGTGAGAGAGATAGAAGCTGAGGCAGAGCTTATGGCAAATTTTTTTGTTTAGTATTGTGTTTAGTAGTGGTGTAATCTGGCTTGTTAGCCAATGTTTTTGGTGCACAATACATCATAATCTAAAAAATAAAATGCAATCACAATCCAATAGCCATTAGCAAATTAATTTGGTACACTGTTGAAGCTAAAAACTTGAGGAGTGTGTAGTGCCATCATTATACATTCGCATCCATGTTTGGGGAAAAAAAAAAACTGGACACTATATTACATTCTGTATAATGAAATTTCCAAGGCATCTCAAAATTAGATGAGAACTATTTGAAAAGTAAAACATTTTAATCAAAGTAAATACTGTTCAGCAAAAAAATAAAACATAAAATAAATCCAAGATGGTCCAAGTTAGGCGAAAAGAAGATTTAAAGAAAGCCCAAAATTTGACATTTCAAATGACTTGCCCTGGGGAATAAGCAAACAGCGATCCAGAAAATAAAAAGAAGAGATACTGAATCCCTTGGTTTAAGGTTGTATGGTTTGAAAACCATGTAACTATTTTTCTATGGATGGCTGCCCATGGTACTCTGCCCCCTAGAGATAGCCTTTGCCAATGGAGAGTGGCTTTCAACCCAACTTTTTTATTCATAATAATCATATAACTTTACACATGAAAGAGAGATATTAAGAATTATTAGTAAACAGTCAAAGTTGGTGAGGAAGTTGAAAAAAATTAAAACATAAATATTCCAAGTGAAAGGCAGTCAAAATGGGCTCTGTGAAAATGATTAAACTTTAATGAGAGAGCCAAATGAAACCCATAATGAGAAATTTTTCCTCCAGTTGGAGAAGTTCATGTCCTAATGATGCTATTACTGTCCCTTTGACCAAATGATAAAAGTATGGAAAAGGCAAAAAGTAAAGGGGAAGACATGAGGAAAAGGAGAGAACAACCCTTATTGCTTGCAGGGTAATGTAATCACCTTCTTTGCCCAAATGATGCAGCATGCACTCATAGCAGCATTGTCAATCTAAAGATTTGATCTTATAGGCTGTTGCCACTTTAAGACTTTTAATAGATCTACAAAAACTCAAAGCATAGGAAATTAAACTTTTTTTTTTTATAAAAAAAAAAAAGAGAGAAGTGAAAACACTATAAAAGAAAAATTTGGATTCAAGAGGTTGCAGGTTTTGATGTGTTCGGACTGTCCAAAAAAAAATTTTGATGTGTACGGATGATGCCCCCTTTACCATGCAACCACGCTAGTGTGAGTGTACCCACTAGCCCTCGGCGGGGTGGTAGATACTTATGGGCAGTTCAGTTGGTCCCGAATGGAGTTGCAAATCTTGAGTTTCTATAGTCACGTTGAGAGAGAGATCAGTATAGCCGGTTGTCCCCTCCTTTATTTATTAAGCAAAAATGAACATCAAGGATTTGATTTTAATGATTTGATTTTAATGCAAAAAACTAGCAGAAATCAAAAACCATCAGAAAAAACCAACAAAAAAACCACTCTTCCATATTTTTAATCATCTTAATTGTCTGCCTCCCTTCAAAAAAAAAGAGAGCAATAGTTGTTTGGGTAGAAGGGTAGATTTGTAATTTCATGCCACAACTAAAAAAACCAAAAACTTGTTAGTGGAACTAGTTGGTTTTTTTGAAAAACTAAAGATAAAAAAAAACCAAAAAACTAAAAAACTAATTAGTGGAACATGGCCTAAGGAATTAGGAATTTGACAGAATTGACAACATTAAAACTTCAGGGACCAAAGTGATAAGGAGCGCATAGTTCGGAGATTGTTGGTGTATGTCATTAAGATAATGATGATGGTTGAAGTGGTGTCCATTTTAATGTGTTTTTTTTTTTTTGTGATAGAAATTGAACTGGGGGCTTATGCGAAATGTATTAACAAGCAATACATAGAAACATGAAGTTGTTTTGAAAAAAAAGAAACTTATCTCTCTTTTTTTTATGCGATGGTCAGTGGAATCGGGGCCCTTCCGTGTTTTCAACGGTCCGGATTTTCACTAATCTATTTGCGCGAATAGTTTATTTAAAATCCGGACTGTCCAAAACAAGAATGAACAACTGAGATCTCACTACACTCACTACAGCGACCCCGGTTCCGCTTCGTTGCCTGTCAGTTTACGCACACATCGACTAATCTCTTTCCTTGTCCGGGCAAACTTATTTTTTAACTTGCAAGGTATGGGGAATATTGAGGTCCCTTTTTGGGTGCAGAAATAATCAACCGTCCTTGACTTTCATGTCCTGTTATTTGTTTTGGGATTAAAAAGTTAACAAGAGACACCATCATTTTTCATAAGAAAGTAAATATACTTTCTGACCCATACACAAATCCCACTATTAATTTATGACCCACTTCCAACTATTTTATGTCTAGGTTAGGAGATGAGTTCTCTAGTTTCACTAGACGCTCTCTCTTCTTGGAAATGAATGACTTCTCAAGCAATCCAAGGGGTGGAAACAGTGTTCTAAAAATTGGCTCCTAGTTCCCGCCTAGGCTCTAGGTGGTGGCCCAACACCTAGATTATAAGGGTGACTAGTCGGCTACGTTAGCGCCTAGTCCTCAAACTAATGCCTAGCGAGTTTTAGAACATTGAGTGGAAACGAGCTGAGTTTTTTTTTTGCGTTCTAGTTCAACTCGAGTCGAGCTCTTAACGAGCTGAGCCCAGTTCATTAACTAAACATGCCTATAGATATGAGCCGAACTGAGCTTGAAGTGTTGAGCTTGGTTCATTTACTAAACGAGCCTAAAATCGAGTTCGAGCTTAGCTCTATTACGAAACAAGTCGAGCTGAGCCCTAACGAGATTAGCCTTGAACTGCTCACAAGCAGCTCAGTTCATTTGCAGTTTTAGCTTGTGGCCCAACCTCACTTCGATAATTCAGTCTGTTCATTTTGTAAGTTCTGATGTATAGAAATTTCGTCTAATTAGAGCTTAATTAAACGGTATTATAGACATTACGTGTTTGCTTTATTGATCATAAAAAAAAAAAAGGGTGACGGAAATAATATTGTGATGAAATCATGCCCTGAAACTCTATCCTCCGTTTTGTTCTTTGATGTTAGTTACAGAGTTTTCTATTAATCCCTTCAAAGCCCACAATGGCACTTCAAGGCCAACAATAACGGGAGCCTTGTGCACTAACTTGCAGGGAACGGGATCTTAGTGTGCGCTCTCTGGTGTGCGATATCCAAGCCGTAGGATGGTTTTAATGGTCTTAATTTCATCTGAACACTTTGCAAATCCGGGTTGTTGATTGCCGAGATCAATGGCTCGGATGTGCACACCAGGGCTGCACGCTAGCACGCGGGTCCCTAATTTTCATTTGCTTTGGGCAATCAACGGCTCGGATGTGCACACCAGGGCCACACACTAGCACCCGGGTCCCTAACTTACATTTGCTCCATTTTTGCAATTTTTGAGATAAAATTAATCTAATAAGTTCTGTTTAGTGGTGTAGAAAAACACATCTTTCCCATGATCAAATGTACACATAAAAACATTGGTTATTAGTTGTTAAATGGACTAATCTTTAGTTATGATGAAATTAATGAGGTCTTGACTAGCTCCATTATAGTTCCCATGGGGATCGTACCATTTCTTTTCTATCATGGTTTTGTGTTGATATTGGTCTGCAAATAGTTGTACTCTATAGGGGACATGAGCATTTACTTCTTTCTTTTCCTTTTGAAAATTTACAAGTCCAATAATTCTACTCTAGAGATATCATTGTAGTTCATGGATTTCGCAAGGGAAAGCACCATACTCAATTCTCCTAAAATTTTTTTTTTTTTTTGGTTTTTGTATTTTGCTCGTCTTTTCTGAATTTTTGTTAGATTGCATTATATTATTTGGATTAATCATCCGGCTTGATTAGAGGAGTCTGAAGGTAAAAAACTTACGACCAAAAGCAAAAAAACACCACCAACTGTGGTTTTTTTTTTGGTCTAAAGTTTCGTCTTATATGTACTTTTTTCGACTTCGGTCCACATTGCCTGCATTTTTATACTTTAGTTATTCCTTTTGTCGATATGAATAACTAATTAAAAAAAAAGCTAAGAAAAATTATGAAGAATAAAAAATACTGAAAAAAGTCACTAGATAAAAAGTTTAGGAAAATGGACTAAAAATTTGCTAAGACATCGTTCTGTTTACTTTTATCATAGTAAATAGGGAGGGAGGGTGGGTGGGTGAAATTCACTGGCTTTTTACAACTTAGTGTCAACTTGATATTCAATTTGGAATAATTGTTTTAATCAACTTCATGTTTGATGAGTTAAATAGCAATGATTCGAAGGACTTCTTTTACCTAAGGAGTCAATCGTAGAGAGATTTAAAATACGCCCCACGAACTACTTACAAACAATATTTCAACATCAAAAAAAGTAACCAAAATTTTGTTAATAAGAGGGTATGATATACACCCAAATAAGGGGCGTATATTGTAGCATTTTCCATGTTGTAAGTACTGAAATCGATTGCATATTCAAAGATCTTATGCTCAGCTCTCTCTTGCAGTGTTTTTAACTTATTAAAAAGTCTATGGTGTAGTTGTAGTGTTGCACATAACCAAAGTTTATCTCAAGTGAAGTCATCCAAAGTGAAGTTTTGCCAAAAAAAAGAAAAAAAATTGGTTCACACTTGACACATCCAAAGTTTACCTTGAGTAAACAAAAAAAAGAAGAAGCAAAACAAAAAATTGATCCAAAGTTTACCTTAAAGTAACAAAGTGAACAAGACAGGGTGTAATTGCACATGGTGTATAAGTATAGTTTGCCCAAAAAAACTTTATTTAAAATTCGGATCATTCAAAACACTTTTAACGATCGAGATTCACTTACTACACCATGTAGTCACTACAGGGCCCCCACTCCCATCCACAACCACCACCTTTGAGGGACATCATGCATGTTGTCCCCATCCGAGCCGTTCGTGCTCGGCGATCAACTACCCAAATCAATTTGGTAATGAACGGTGCAAATCTGTTTGGGTCCGAACAAACCTGAGTTGTTGATCACCGAGCACAGACGCCTTAGATCGGGACAACATGCATGCTGTCCCTTAAGAGACAACACGCTCTCCCAATTCGTGGCAGTGTTTATCTACACCTTCATCTAGGCAGCCTCTATTGGATAAAAAGGTTATTCTTCTTTTGGTTAGAATGTGTACAAAGTTGATGCAGAGTTGAGTGAGACATTTTCACTTTAAAAGTTGGCAACAACCTCCCCTTATAAAGCAAGAAACACCCTCCATCATAAATCCAGACAGAACTCGTTTAAAAAAGAAAAAAGAAAAAAAGAAATCAAGATAGAAAAAGAAAAAAGAAAAAAGAAAATGATTGATGGTTGCACAGAAAAAAGGAAAAAGGAAATGATTGGTCTCACATGATCCAAGACCCATAACGATGAGGAATTAGACACATTGCATTGCTCATGACATGAGTTCACAACCACGGCACGTATACTCTTAGCATTAGCAAATAGGAGTAGGAAAATTCTAATATCAGTACAATAGGTTCTCATTAAGGTTAACAAAAGTGTATTAACGTGTGTGAAAATTATATAAAAACTTGTGAAGGTGATTTAAAAAGTGTAAAAAATACACTGAAATATATTTTTCTATATTTTTCTTTTGCTTATCGTTACTGGACTAACAATAGAATAACCAAGCAAATACTTTGCAAAAGCTTTATCACAGTTGTCTCCAATTACCAGCAAAATAAACTTGGGGCGAGTTTAGTAAACAACATATCTATGGTGTATTTACCCAAAAAAAACATATCTATGGTGTCCGGTTTCCTAGATGATCCCTTCGGCTTGCTTTTTCTCCACCGTAGGTAGCGTGGAGCCGATTTCTTCCAAGAATGAAATTGTAAGGGCTCGAAGAATTTACTACAGTGAACTTGACCTGTTGAGTGATTGAACCGGCTCGGACGGCTCGGACGGGTAGTGTGATTGAACCGAGCGGATAGACAGGTGTGTTGTTGAACTCGACTAGTGGGACCTCAGCAGGTTTGAGATCATCCGAAGTAAATCCGAGTTGTTTGAAGAGGGAATAGTACATCACCTCGGCTGCACTCCCTTGGTCACTAGAATCCTCTTAACTGTAGCTTTGTGAACCCCAAGCGTGATCTCCAATGCGTCATTGTGGAGGAACTGCACCCCTTCGAGATCCTTCTTGGTGACTGTGATCGTCCATTGAGAATTCTTGGTTGGAAGTTTCCGCTTCAGAGCTTGCCCCACCGAAAGTACTTGCATGGCTGATGTTGCTCGGTCAATCTTCTTATGCAACCTTTCCTTTGTCATTTTCGTTACCGGACCGTGAATTACGTGTATGTAATTGGTTCTTCTAGGGTAGCCGTAGTTGTTCCAGAGTTCTGTGCTTGAGCCAAGGTTTTCTCTTGGTCAATGTAACCGTCAAGGTTCTCTACCGTAATAAGAGTCTTTAAGTATGCCTTGAACGGTTTACAAGTCGTAGTGTAATGTCCCTGCTCTTGGTGGTACGTGCAATACATCCTCTTATCCTTCGTTTTGTCATGAGTTCCGAGCTTGTGGTCCGGCCACTGAAAGAACGTCTCATTCTCAATCTTCTTGAGGAGCAGGTAAATCAGCTTGTAAACACTATCCACTCGGCAATGAAGTCACTTGCCTTATGAGTCCTTTTATGGCCCATTTTAATGGTATTTACTGCCTTTTTATAACTACCCGAGACATGGATGACCTTGGGAGTGGAGTAGGTAGTGGAGGGAGTGCATTGTTTAGTTAGCACCTCCTCCAACTCGATGTATTTGTTTATACGTTCCATCAGGTCATCCATATCCTTTGGAGGTTGTAACATCAGATCCGTAAAAACAGGACTCTTGCTCTCCAAGCCATGTTTGAAATGGGTTGAGGCAATGGTTTGATCACACCCCTGGATCTGGTGGAACATCTCCCACTATCGTTTTGCATATTGTCGTGGCGTCTCGTCTGGGCGCTTCTTCATACTGAGAAGCGAGTCCACCTCCTTCTTCTGGGTGTTGCTGGTAACAAACTGAGACATGAATGCTCGTTTCAACGCCTCGTAACTGCCAATGGAGCTTTCCTCCAATTTATTGAACCATAGAGCACCGAGCGTCCCTAGGCTCGTAGGGAGCACTTTGCACATGATGGCTTGGTTAGAAGTGTAGAGTGAGATGATTTGCCTGTAATAGATCAAGTGGTTCTATGTCGGTGAGAGCGTTGTAGCGGTTGAACTTTGGTAGGGTGAATCCAGCCGAAAGGGTTGCCGCGAGGCAATTTGCTTCGTGAATGGGGACTTTGCCAACTGTTTCAAGCTTTCATCCACGTTCGGTAATGGTGGGAGAGTTGGGACGGTGAAACCGTTTGCAGTGCGAGTCCTCTTCTCGGTATAAGTACTACGATGCTCGGTATGCCTCTTCATCCCATCAGTTCGGTGATGGGAACACTCCTTATGGTCTCTGTCCCTTCTCGACTCCTGAGTGCCTTCATGATAAGTCTTGTCATCACTACCTTTAGCTCGGTAGGCATGACGTTTTTCGTTATCGCCGTCTTGGATGACCGTGAGATTTTTGCCTCGGGCCTTCTTCAAAGTCTCGATCCTCTCTCTAATATCACAGGACTTCATTTAAAGCAGTGGAGTTTTCTAACGTTGGCTATTGAATGAGCGTTCAGTTCTGCGGTCTTCTCGGGGATCCTTTCTGAGGTGGATAGGCTTGTACTGTCTATCCTCGTAGTAGAACATCGTCTCATGTGCGGCAGAAATCTGAGAGTATGGGGACCAAGCGCTCGACTCAGAGATCTGAGAAGATCGATGATGAGAAGTCTGGATCCCGTCCCACCTTGAGAAATGCTCAACCGAGGGGCTCCGATGCCTAAGCATGAGAGCCTTGGTTGTAGCACCCTCATTTGTAGGGCAACCGAGATGATCCTTCACCGAGCGTCTCTACGAGGCAATCTGTCCATGAGAGGTTGCTGAGACCTCCACTGAAGCTTTCTTCTTTATGGCCTCCCAGAGCTTAGCAACCTGGGCTCTCGTGAAGGCCATTTTGGCATCTCGCTCCTCGAATGCTGAGTGAGCTTCTGGATGGTGAGTTGCTGTGAGTCTGGACTCGGAGTGAGTTCGGTGAGATTGGGTAAAACGGAGACAGCAACATGAAGCGTGGTTTTTGGGTCTTTGGAGGAGGTAGGATGAGTAGGGTCATTTGGATTTGGTTGGTTGTGCTCACCACCCATGATTTCTCAACAGAGATGGCTAGGAGAAGGTGAGAGAGAGGAAGTATGGAAGATCTAAGAGAGGAACACCAGATTCTGAGCTGAGTGTCCCAAGTAGATGATCCCTTTGGCTTGCTCCTTCTACACCGCAAGTGACGAGTCTGAGATGGAATGGTACTCCTGCACAAGGAACACCCGTCGTTAGCACCCAGACTGGCCGGAATGTGGTCAGGGAAGGCACTCCGTCGATCAAGTAAGAATCCTTAAAGAGAGAAGTACCAAAGAGCAGAATATGAGTTGCGTGAGAGTGAATTATGTACATTGTAGGGTTACTTCTCTTCCTTCACATAGACTTCTCCTGACTTGTGCCCCAAGTTCAGGGGCAAATCAGTCATTTGGCTCGGATGACGTCATAGCACGTCACGAGCTCAATATGTTATCATTGCATAGGAGTGCCTCGAATCATAGCTTAACGCGTGTCATAACGGCTCAGCTGCCATCATGGTGACGTAAGGTAAGTAGTTACGTGCACATGGCTCATCACGAGCCAGGCACAAGTATTAACCGTCTAGTATGACATCATCCGCAACGTCATTCATGAATTGCCTCCTGTATTTCTCACGAGTCACTTCGGGTTTACCCAACTCGGGTGACTCCTTCGGATTAGTGTCGTCTAGGCCGGGATGCCAGCTCGTGTTGATTCAAACTGTCTCGGCACGGTTATTTCGGGCTCGGATCCCGACTCGGTCCACCTCAGTTCAGAAATGGGCTTTGTTCCATTTGGGCCTTTGGTCCAAGCCGACTGTGTTCCGTGTGACCGTTATATTTCGGCCCACTACAATATCATAACCTATTCTTTAACTATATTACATAGATTCCAAACACTACGATCTACTGCAAAATTTATTCTGCACACGATATCATTCAAACATTTGCACAAATTCATAAAATCTATAATATTTTACAATCCAAAACTTTTTAGTGGCTTTTTGGCATGGCCTTTTCAATTATTTTCTCTTATCCTTTACAATATTTTAGGCCAAATTTTTACATTATATTTTTCGTCTCAACACGTCTCTATGAGAGGAATCGAAAAAATATAAAACTATAAACAAAAGTTGAAAAAAGTTCATATAAGATGACGAAAAAAATCCAAAACGTCAGTATTGACGTTTTTTGGAGTCTTTTTCACCGTAACTTTTTTCGCTTTGGTCTATGTTTGTATATTTTTTCAATTCCTCTTGTCGAGACGAAAAACATGGTTAAAAATTTATTCGAATCTGGTCAAGATTAAAAAAAAAAAAATCAATCAAAAAGCCCGGCCCAAAAAGCCCCTAAAAAATTTGGCCACACTTACCCTTATAATGGAAAGAGTGACTTGTAAATACCTCAATTTTTGAAGAGGCAGCAAACCCTATGTATGATTTCCACCCTCTTTATTCATTGACTTCCTTCTTCTTCAAACTCCAAGGCATCTAAAACAATACTAGCAAACAAAAAGTCTCTTCGTACACTAAAACCTCCTGTGTCTTTCCACTTCTCTTTTCTCACCTAGAGATAGAAGAAGAAGAAGAAACATACTCCTATATTGTTAGATATGGTTCTGAAGAGATCAGAGTTGGCTTGCTTATCTCTTCTTCTGCTGATGATGCTAATAGAGTTGGAGATTACTACTCCATGTCTTGCAGATAACAAATTCAGCAAATTCAAAGGAAGATCTCAATCTGATTTGAATTCTTTGAAACACCAGAAAGATTTCAAAGGAAAAGAACATAAGAATGGGGTTCAATTTGATGATGTTTTTGGTGCTGAGAAGAGGAAAGTCTACACTGGTCCAAATCCTCTTCACAACAGATAAGTAGTAGGAGCCCCCCAAAAAAAAAAAAAAAAAAAAACTTCTTTCCTTTTAAATCTTTTTGGTAAATTGAATTTCATTGCTTAAATTTCTCTTTCAAGCAATGAAAATTTAATTTAGTGCCTCTATAATTCTTCCCTTTCTTTTTTTTTTTTTTTTGTACTTATTATATGTGCTTGAGACTTTGCTGGACAGTTCAGAGGATTGTTTCAAGTAATGTTTATTGCATTTGTAGATGGAAAGATTTTCTTCTGTTTCCTGAGATTTTGATGAGAAAAATATTGTTTTATTTATTGAAAACTCAGATTATATATACTGAAATAAAAACATTTTGGTTATATTTATGAATTACTGGAATTAATGTGCCTGGCAGTGTAATGAATGTTTGCCTGCTTTTTGTTCTTTGTTGGTTGGTGTACTGAATAATTACTCGTGAGTTATGATTCATTACCACACAAAAGATGACAACTTTTATGAGTACAATGTTTTCCCTGTATTTTTAGATCCATACAACTGTGTATATATCTACTGGTCTCAAATAGCGGTATCGAGAAACGTAGTAATAACGTTAGTTTGTGTCACGGTATATCAAACGAAATATGCTCTACAGTGTTACATTTGCTCTGGCGGCCTAGCGGCTCCCATTTATCGATCCACCGGCGATTCGAGAAGAATCGATGAGGGTTATGTTAGTATCTTTTCTATGGTGCCCGTTGACGAATTGCTTCGTTCCTAGTGGGAATGTTAGAGCGTAGTGGTAGTGGTTCTTAAACATTATTTTTGGGTGCCAAAGTACTTGAAAACAATTGTAGAGCCCGTGAAGTGAGGAAAAAATAGATGCGATGCGATATATATTGAGAATCGGCTAATACCTACCAAATTTCCCAACTTCACCAGTATACTAGATTGTAACGGTATCACATGTCCGAAAAATTGATACTCAACGGCCGCTACTTAAAACCTTGCGTTTCATTTCATGCAATCTACTTAAATCACCCAAGCCTTTGAACATCCAGGTCCAAAGGGGTAGTATTCAAATTAAAAAAGACTTTTAGTGTAGAAAAGATGGTGTTGAAACAACTTCCTATTCAAAAAAGTTTCCAATAGTAGAAGAAGATCCAAATTTTCCATTGTCATTTTTCTCTATTTGGGGCATCCAAAAACACTTTTGCACTATTTAAAATGATGAGATTAATAAAAAAATAAAAAAATAGAACATAGGACACTTCTCTATTTGTGAATGTTCAATGAACTCATCAGCGCCTCACCCTGATACGTGAATCATCCATGGCACATTAACATGCATGGCGTAATCTTCCATTTGAACCGGTCTCCTAACCAAACATGGCTTCGTAATAGTTGATGTCTACGTTATTCTAGCTTTAGCGGTGATACCTCCAAAACACGAGTTATAGAGGACGGAGGGAGTAGTACTTTCTTTTTTTATATATATAAACTGAATGAGTAATACTATACTCTTATTTTATGTATCGTTTCAATTGTATCGGATATCTCTGATGGGACCTCTTGAATCCCTGATTTTTTTGGGGGCTGCCAAGTAATTTGGATGATCAGGAAACATGGGTACCTAGAACCAGTGTTTTTTTCTGGTGGTTATTAGTGTGAGTGTGACAAGGCTTCTGCAATTCAAAATTGAGGACCCACCAAATAAATGTCTCCCAGATAGCCTTGTCTTTCGGCCAAAAATCAATAAAGGAAACCAACTTTTCTGTTTAATTTTTTTCCCCTCCAAATTTTGTTTTTGGTTTTAGTCGGACTCAGAAAGATGATTGAAATCTCTATTTAAAAAAATAATAATAATATTGACGGGATGTTGACATGGACACAAATATATTGTACAGTAATTTTATTTTACAAAATGAACGACGAGGATAATTTGTTTCTGAACGACTTAGAATGATTTTGAACCATCAATTTTAAGTGATTTGTTTGTGTGTTTATCCATACTTGAGTTCAACTGGTTTTTTTACGAACTTACACCTATGAGGTTTATTGCCGGATCAGTATTCTAGACCTAAAATTAAATTTTTTTTGGAAGCGTAAAGTAAGAAAAGTTCAACTATGTCATCGCCGTTACATAAAGAAAATGTCGGTGATGGGCGAAGACCAACGAAGGCCTAAGGGACAGAACACAGAGTCCTGATCCACAATACACAAAGAACATTGAACTAGGGATGACAATGTATCGGTTTGGTCCGGGTTTTGCGATTACCATGCATACCCAAACCCAAAATATTTATCTATACCCAAATCCAGACTGATATCCGACATGTATGATTTTTAGCGCACCATAACCAAACCATATGGATTTGGATTTTATCCAAACCGCACCAAACCCGCATTAATATTCATTCCATTAATGAACGTATAAAGGAAAAAGATTATATATTAAAATAAAAAATGCCATAAGATTTTACCATTAAACATTTAAATTCCAACATAATCAAAGGAAGTAACTAAATAATAAACTTTTCTTAAGGTGTTCCTATCGAGACTGTTGAGATTTTTAAGGGATTTGAGGGGAATAAGGAGGGAGATGAAATGAAAAACCACTAAAAGTTATAAATTGAAAAATAAAAATTACATGTATATAGAAATAAAATAATATGTATGTATATGTATATACACTATAAGCAATATTATATGGATCGATTTGGATTCGGTTTCGGTTTGGTTTGGCCAAATACTTGCTAAGACCAAACCCAAATCCAAACCAACTGGTTATCTAGTTTCAAAAACCAAACCTGCCCCATGGGTAGGAAAAAATATAAAAAACTGTCCCGATAGGGTCAGTTTGGTTCGGGTATCCGTCGGTTTTGGGTGAAATTGTCATCCCTACATTAAACTATACTATCGCTAAAAGATATGAAAGCCAACAAAAGGCCTAAGGGCGACGACGACAAGTGAAAGCCAACAAAATGCCCAAGGAACGGAGTATAGTGTTAGCATGAGTGTTTGTGGCAAAACTGAAAAAACAACAAAACCAAAAAAACTAAAGCAAAGCAACATGCATCAAAGTGAAGAGCTGCAATTGTTGAAATCCACCACTGTGGGCTGCAAGCAAAGGTTAACCTCAGCCAAACAAACCGTAAAAATCACCCCCATAAAAATCATAACATCTGAACACAACATGGCAGTCACGTACATCCTCATCAAGCCAAATTAGACCCTGCAAAAATACCAAACATACAAACATGCATACGTAAACCTGATTGGATCGGTTGGGGAGGTAGAAACGAAGAGGGTGAAGTTAAAATTATGGATAAAAAATTCTAGGGGCGAAGTTATTATTTTGTCCTTGCATCTTTTAGGCGTAGCTTATAGATTGGCTAGCAACTAATGTGCTTGCCCTTGGTGCCTTGCTCCTAGGGCCGCAAACGAACCGAATGCAAAAATTTATCGTCGCCACCGTTAAAGGGCATGTATCTCGGTTTCGATAAGAAAGAACGGCCGAGCTTTCGAGCTGATTTTCATGTTTCGTTTAGTTAACGAAACTTGCTAAAGCTTCGGCCGGCTGATTACATAGGCTTTTCGTTTAAGAATCGCCGTTAAGAAAATTACCCCGCCATTCGATATAAGGCCGACTTCAGATATGATGTAAATGAACATTTTTTCACTTCGTTTAATTAACGAATTTAAGAACAACACTATCTGCCCTGTTCTTTTGCACCCCAAGTCAAATGTATGATGGAGAGAAAATGTATTATGGATTATATGAATGGATTTTAGGCATTATATGAATGGAATGTTCAGATTAGGCACCATTGAATAATGTTCCATCCAATTTTTCCGTCCAATTGATTCTTTGCAAAACCTCCCAAAAATCCTATCTTCGGCATAATGACTGATTATGACATGTCCCCACTTAAATGTTTGTTTCTGATCCCTCTTTAATATGGCTATATTACACTGACACCTCCTTCGATTTTTGAAAATCACAGCCCGACCACACCATATTCTTTGAAGGAGATTTGTTCAATTGCAGTTTACCCATTTAAATGTTTGGTGATATTATTATTAACCTCAGAAGCATAAAAATACTCATAATACATTGTTAGGTATTCTGCGAGGGTTAATAACACATTGCTTCCTAGGGTCTCCAAAAATTAGGGTTTGTTTGTGTCTTAAAGTGTCTTTAGCCAGCAGAGCCACTTGTTTGTGTTCTTTTCAATTTTTCGAAAGTTGTTTATAATTTTCAATCTATATTACATAAAATATGCAATATGGATCTTGTTTTATAGAAATCAATGAGTTCTAAAATACATTTAATATATTATATTGAAAGTTAGTAACTTAAAAATAAAGTCCATTCTTAAAAAAGAGGAACTGTAGCAAAATTCTTAGAAGCAAAAGTGGCAAACAATGAGTATTATTTTCTCTCATTCAACCGTCTTCTTCAAGTTTGGCGCTCATCCTCATCAGGCTCAACAAAAATTGGGCCAAATTTAACCTCAAAAACACCTTTTATAAATTAACAAGTCACTTTTAAAAAACTCACAAAAGCAGACTCTCTATTCAGGAAGTCAGGAGAGAGAATTGCTTTAACCCGTGAACAGTACCTCAAATGATTTACCGAGTTACTGTAGTAAAGTTATAACTTTTGCAGATTTACAAAAAATTTGTTGAGTCTGATTTTGGGGGTTTTTTCTCCATTTCACTCAACAACTTAGCCATCAAGGGGATTTGTCTCCCCTGATGAGGATGCCCATTTGTTAGATTAGTTCACTGATGCCAATGATTTTTAATTCGGACGTATACACCATGAAATCTTCAAAAATGACAAAAAATAAAACAAAAATATAGTACAACAGTTTAAATACAGACAATACTACTAGAAATTAAGGTACAACTTATTAAAAGAATTAAAAATCAGACTTTTTGTGTATTATTGGTTTGGCCTAAAAAGTTGGCCAAACCAATAACAAACTACCAAAGCAAGATACCGATGCTCAAATCTAGACTGGATACTTAAAAGAGACATGTTATGGATACCGACTTCTGTGCACCGATATTATATAGATCAGCATGTGGGGCCTATGTGAGGATTCCATACAAATGATTCACACCATTTGTTAGTTTTTTAAAATATTTTTTCAACTTGCTGTATGAAAAATAAGCTCGATGATAGGATACATGAAAGTGATTGATTCAATGTACAAATTTTCATTCAGAATCTAAGATTCTAAATTTTGAATGGAAATTGGTATATTGGATCAAACACTTAAAGATATTTGATTGAGTTGATTTTACGTAAGGCCAATTGAAGAAATATTTTAAACTTAATTAATGGTACGGATCACTCGTATGGAATCCATAAGTAGGCTCCACACTCGTATGGAATCCATAAGTAGGCTCCACATGCCGATCTGTGCACCGACTGTCGATGCATATACTTGGCTTTGTACTAACCTGTGTTTGAAATGTCTAGAAAAGTTTGACTTTTCACCTTTTCCCAATAAAACAAGACAAAGATAGTACTGCTTCCCTGCTCACAAGAAAGTGTCATTTGCAGATTAAAAAGTTCACTTTTGTGCATTACAGCAATTTTTTTGTACCCTGGGACACATGGAGCATCTATTATCCCACCATCCTCTTCTTATAAATATGTATTTTTTTCAGTCTTTTATAACAAAATTACCCATAAAAATTCATTATAAGATAAAAAAAAATGGAGGGTGTGAAAAATGAAAATCATTTCTCAAGCTGTATGTACGCTAAGCTTATTTCATTTTTGTCCGTTTGAGAAAGACGTTGGGTTGGAAAAGCGATTTTAACTAAACCAATCTAACGCGAACACAAACACAAAGCAGTTTTAATAATAAATATAATAAAATTCTGATCATTTACTAGAATTAAAAAAATTAAAAATAATTTTTAACTTATCTCAAACGCAACAGCTTAAGTAGGTGACACTTCTGTAGGAATTATGCCAACAGCCGCAGCAGCAAATAACAGTACACAGTATGTAAGAGCCCAATCTTCTAGTCCACACCTCCCGTTAATAAGAAAAAAAATGGTTTTTTTTGTGTTGCAAATTATTTTTGGAAAATCCGAGCCGTCCAATGTGTTCAGAAGGTGTTTTCAAGGGTCCACACGGGAAATCTTCAAAAAACAATACCGGGAAGGGCTTGATCCAAGCAATTTTCGCAAAAACTGTATATATATATTTTTTGCGAAAACTGCTTTGATCAAGCCCTTCCTTGTATTTTTTTTGAAGATTTCCCGCATGGACCCTTGAAAACACCTTCTGAACACATTGGACGGATCGGATCGTCAAAAAAATGTTTGGATCACTGAGGTCCGGAAGTCCGGAGTCCGTTTTAGAAGCTTCCCCGTATGTAAGAAATGCAATCAAATCTGGAAAATAAAATTTGTATCCAAATTCAAAACAAAATGCATTAAAAACTATTTTTTGACATTGCAAAAGTATTATTTACCGTCCATTAGGTAACGGTTAATAGAACCGGCTTTTTATTGGGCTGTTTTGAAGCTCAACAATCCTATATATTCTTGATGGGAAAGTCCTCGTGCCGACCAATTCTCAGGTTCCCTTCCTATTATCGACTTTTTCAATTTTTTGACATTTTTCTCAAAAAGTCTAAGAGTCCCAAAAATTTCTCCTCATAAAAATGTCTCAAAAGCTCAAAAGGACACAATAAGATAAACAATTTTACTTTTATTTATAACTCAAAAATAAAAAAGCTAGTAGAAACAGTGCTCTCCGTGCAACGGAAGAGAGTTAATGAATGCAGCCATCACCTCCTAAGATGGGGTACAATTTGGATGATCCTAACCGTTGATTTAAAAAAATTAAATGTTTAAATTATTCATGAAAAAAATTCAACTTTATTCAATCAAGCACCAATAGCCATAACAGATTAACATTCGTTTTCTTAAAAAATAAACGGTAAAATTGTGATATCAGATAGCCATCTATCCAATCAATCTGCATTTTGCATGTATGATTTACTTTTTTTTTTTTTGAACGGCCATGTATGTTCGGAAAACCTATGGGTACCGACCCATAGGTACAGAGAATGCACAGATTGTGCTCGGGGACCCATGTTTGGGTCTCACACGAGTGATCCAAACCGTTCCTTAGAACATTTTTCCAAGTGGGTCCACAAAATTTCAGCTCAATCGGACGGTTACAAGTGGTCGGACTTGGTTCGACCACTTGTAACCGTCCGATTGGGCTGAAATTTTGTGGACCCACTCGGAAAAATATTCTAAGAAGAATAAACGGTTTGGATAATTCGTGTGGGACCCAAAAGTAGGTCCCCCAAGCACGATCTGTGCACATGTATATGTACATGTAGCAATGTCCATGTATGATCTACCTGAAAGACTGAAAAAATGGATCTGGATTATGGAACCAGGGGTAGTGTGTACTGTGTAGGGGTGTAAATGGTTCCGTTAGGTCCGGTTTATGCATTTTCCAAATTAAACCGGATATTTCAGTTTGGTCATTTTACTACCCAAACCAAACCAAATATTAATGGTTCAGTTTGGTCCAGTTTATTTTGGTTTTCCAATTTGTTGCTCGTGCTGCATTTTTTAATTAGAAAATGAACCATTTTAATTAAACCAGATATTTCGGTTTGGTCATTTTACAAACCAAACCAAATATTAATGGTTCAGTTTGATCCGGTTTATTCTGATTTTCCAGTTTGTTACTCGTTCTGCAATTTTTGGTAAGAAAACAAACCATTTTAATTTCCATTTGAAACTACTCGAATATCATAAAGTCAAGTAGAAAGCTAAATTAAACAAAAACATATCTTACGTTAAGTAAAAACTAAATAAAACGACGAATTTTCTTAAAATCAAGTGGTACAAAACTAAATTGAGAACTTAAAATTGTTCAAAATTTTCCACTTCATCTGATTGCTGTTCGCTCTCTAAGAGACATTTGAGATGGGCACCTTTTCGTGTGCAAATGTCTCCCTATCAATTTGGTCCGGTCCGGTTCATTCCGGATTAGAGGATGAGAAAATGGACCGGACCAATTTTTTTTGGTTTGACATGCACTCAAACTGAACCAATACGTTTACCTCTAGAAACCAAACCAAATCACCACTTTGGTCTAGTTTTAGTTTTCGGTTCGGTTTACCGGTTTTTATTCACCCCTAGTAGAACTGTGTATTTATTTAGAAATCTTTGAATGGAAAGAAAATTGTAAAGAAAAAAAGGAAAAAAAAAAAACTAAAATATAAGGATGCGAAGATAAGCAGCCAAGTTATTTTTTTAGGTTCAACAATTATTTTCCATCCCTAGATAAAATTTACTACAAAATACACATCTCTGTCAATCACAGTTCTTATTGATACAACAGATCTAACTAACAAAAATACAGAATTACAGAAAATTATAACGCCCAGAATTCTCAAGTAGTTCCAGAAGATGATACTACTTGCTCAACTCTCTTTTTTTGCATTTATCTCGCGAAAAGCGATATGCAAAGTCGTTTGGTGACCAATTTCCTGTGTGTTTATTCTGGTTGTCAGTGTTCTTCAATAAGCAACTGCCAAACAAACTTATTCTTCGGCAATAAGCAAAGGAACGAACTCACGATAAGCTTATTACAACTTGGAAGCACGAATAGCAGTTCTGCTCAAAGCAATCGCAGTCTTCGAACCAGAGGACCGGCCTAAATGTTTGCAGATGAAATCCCCTGCCAAAATGACCTTTTGGAGATCCACATTGGTCTCAACTCCGAGTCCATTTAGCATGTATACAACATCCTCTGTGGCGACATTCCCAGAAGCACCTTTAGCATATGGGCAACCTCCAAGACCGGATACAGATGAATCCACAGTGCTGATCCCCATCTGAAAACAAAAAACACACAATTACACAAGTTTTTGAAAATACTGAAAGATGCACATAAGCCTCTGGCAGAGAGGAAAACCGAACATGTTTAAAGCTTTGAAGGTTTGAGCATATTTAACGATGTGAAACACAAACATTAATAATACTCTGAATCCAACAAGAAATACTTTTTGCATTTACAATTTGAGAAAAGGAGTGTTCACTCAAAAGAAGCGGAAGTAATAGTGTTTTATAAGTTTGGCTAAACCTCAATGTTCCTCCACCTGATACGAACATGGCAGTCTGGGAGATCACCATCAAACAAGTGAATATGATAGATTGCTGTGAGAATCAATGAAGTATCTAACTTGCATCATTTTAGGTTCAATATAAACTAAGTCAAGAACCCAGATGAAGCACTGTTATAACCCAGCATTTATCGGCTTATCAGCCGCAGATCGCATTGACCCGTCTGCAGTTGAACTCAGCATGCTGGAATTTTTGAAGTGAGAGAAGAACAGTTGGAGAAGACGGAGACAAGAATTCGAGATCGTTCTGGAGGAGCAGTGGCTTCGCTGGGAAGCATGGTTCAGGTTAGTGGTTATATCATAATTTTAATGAATTGATATTATTCCTAACATTTTAGATCATAAGACAATACGTTGATATGTTCTTATTGGAATGATTCTCCTACTATTTTTTTCAGGTGGCTAGATGTTTGTGGAGGGTTCGGGGTCTATTACCCGTGTCTATTTTGATTTTGCTTTGATGATGTTGTAGTGAAGTAGGTGGTAGTTGTCTGCGGGGATCTCCTATTTGCTTGCTATATCAAGGTTGTTTTTCAATACCAAAAAACAAAGATATATAAGACTTTATAAATATTAGAAACTGTATTTCTGAAACATGTATATACATGTATGCATAATCCCAATAATTTTTTTTTTTGCTTATATAGATGTAACATGTTAAATGCTTCTAATAAGTTTCTCATTAGATTTTTAATTAATCAAGTGCAGAAGTTTTATGTTAGTATAAGATCATCCAACCCCACTAGTTCCTCAATGGTGTCTCCACTGGTGCAGGTACTCTTTGTGATCGCTATGACCAGCAGTACTATGATGGTAATGGAAAACAAGACCACAATTGCTCGGATCATTGGACTTAGTTCAACCATTCTTTCAATGTGCTCCTTTGCTGTTGGAATCGGCCTGGCAATCTATGTTGCCCATGAGAAGATCAATCTACTTTCCTTCCCAATGAAGCTACTGCCAACGAAAAGGCAGATATTGCATGCAAGCGTCCTGCAATTTCAACAAGAATTCCACACAAACGGGGTATTTATTGGCAGTGAAGATGTGATCTCTCCAGGCCTTGATCATGAACCACATCACAAATTCTTGGAGGTAATCCCACATTGGAGGTTTTACATGCTTTTGCGGTATGATATTGGTGCAAGTGTCATTGGAGAAAAAGAAGAGCTGGGCTTTAAATTGGAGAACAAGTATAGGTACATCTTCAAATAAAAATAGGTTTATGCTTGTCATATGTAATTAGAAATTTATTAAATATTTAAAATTTATGATATTAAATAACGTACCCGTGCTATAGCCGCACCCTACTTTTTTCTTATTTTTGCCGTTTCCCGTACCTGTGCTTCCTAGTTTTTACGTGTATTTATATCAAATATCTTTTGACGGTTCAATTTAGGAGTTCCATGGCATCACATATCATCCATGTTTGGAAATATTCCATTGTTCGAGGGGAAAAGATAGTCTAGCAGCTGTACCAGATAAGGTATAACATTATCACTGCTTTTACCACTTGGAGGTCATTTTTCCATCTTACTTTAACTACTTGCGTTATCTTCTGATAACGTGTATCTAACTTTCCCACTGGTGTATACTCTGGCTAATAAGCAATACGAATGAAAAACACTGAAACAATTACCACCCTGCTTTCCAATTTTGTAAAGACATATAGATTAGGGTAAAAAAATCACGATCGGACGCCAGACAAATTGATGATACTTATTCAATGAATCAATATACATACTGATGGCAATTACCTTTTTTGCTATCTGGTTTCAGTGTCTACTTGGTTTTACGTAAGTCAATAAACAATATTCCAAGACCTTAGCTGGGAACAATAGATATTGTTCGATGAGGACTAGCACAATACATATGAAAGCTAAGCAAAATATAGTTCGCCCACAGCAATGTGTTTAACGTGTAAAAGTAATTGACTAATGCAAAATGATGCCCTGGCCAGAGAACCCATACCAAATTTGTTTAAAAGGTGATGCAATTGTTTGTACAACACATGTGGATGGACAGGCATTATAGACTGTTAACTTTGGCCTTCTGTCCTAAGATAATAGAGTTCTTAATCTAATAATTTCAGATAAAAAATAAATTCTTAATCTGACAGCCAATTTCAAATGATATGGAACATGAAGAGATGGCTTACTTGGAGTGATGCTAGAATATTTGAAAGAGCTTGCCCATATGTGTCATGGAAATGAACAGCAAGCTTCTCAACAGGTACAACGTCAATAACAGATTCAAGCATTGGAACAATGGTGCCTGAGCAAAAAGAAAGAAGGGGGAGGGGCAGCCAAATAAAAACAAGAAGTGAAATTGAACGAGAAACCAATATTTACTATTCAGATGAAGACAGTTTTTGAACTCTCTGGAGTGTGGATATAGAGTCATAGACAATATCTACTTGTTTTACCCAAAATCATGATGATTCACATCTCATGTAGATGAATTTTAAAGCACTATTTGAATATCTAACCTAGATTTCTCATATATCTACTACTCCCAGCAGCATCATATTCCGTTTGTTGATTTACTTCTATTGAATATTAAACTCCATTACAAAAAGCCAAATTGGCGAGATTATGCACCCTAAATCTTAGCGCTCAGGTTTAGACCCCTCTCAGACAGACAGTGATCTCAATCACTAATGTCTTGCCAAGAATTTAGGTATCTAAGTTCCAAAACATCCACCTAACGATTGTGTAGGGGGCTAGGGGCCTAGGAAGAACACACCCACCAGTTTCGACCGGTTTTCTCGTGATATAGCTTCCCCTAGCATCACCATAACCCATCTTGGGCAGATCTGCACACGTATCTTGGTTTCTTTTATGGTTGTGATCGTGCTTTCTTGCCTACAGATGGTTAGACCAAGCCAAACGAGGACTCCCTATGGATGTCATTGGTGATCAGGGATCTAATTACATTCTTGTTTTGATTTCTGTACCATGTGATTCATGAAAGGGTCTATGCGATTTGAGGTTAAGATTATTGAAATCATGAAGTGCAAGAAATAAGATGAGGGGTTGTATCCAATTCACTACCAGGTTCACGACCATGTTGTCGATACCCATCATCATCGTTGAAATCATCCTCAATTTTGTTATCAGTTCCCTCCTATGAAGCACCAACACATGGATATATATGGGAATCACCAAGTGGCCCAAGTGGTGTGCCAATTTTCATCATAACATACAATAGAGTACACATATGGGACATACCGGCGTGTCTCACTTGAGACAAGTATGGACTGTATGGGGACACGGCGTCATATCACTTCATAATGTAAACAATTGATGCAAGGTTAAAATTCATACAAACTTGTCACGTGTGCCTTGTGGTTTGTCCATTTTTATGGATCATCTCTTAATTATGTAGAAGCAGTTTTAATTTTCATTTTTGTGCTAAGTTAGTGTTAGTTTTCAGTAGCTTAGGTACTTGTGGATCGAGATTTCATATTGATCACCCTTTAGGATATAAAGATACATGTATATTTTTTGGATGTTTCCCGAGCCATCTCAATGTCCCATTACCTAATATTTCCATGTCACATGCCTCTGTGCTTCTTAGAATCTCCCTCGAATCAACTATAGATCTGCTTCTGCATTGAACTTACCAGTTAAGATCCTAATATCAAATCAGTTCGTGATTTGATTGTCAGATTGCTTCTAGCAGAAAACAATCAATTGGATTAGGCTCCTCTATTGCCCCCATGTGCATACGATTTCAGGTCCATCAAAGATCAAGAACCGTCTCATTCATACAGCCACTGTTTTTAATCTAATACAACTCTAAGACAATGGGCTGTATACATGAAAGGATCATATATATGCACAATAAACTTATTCCTATGGTCTCACCCGTCCTGAGGGAGAAAAAGAAAATACGCATAACCAATATTTGTTTCATATCCGTACTCAAGTTGTTGCATCAATCGATCATCATCCAAGACAAGGTTTAATAGTCAGGAAGCCAAATTTTCTTTTGGGTGAGTGTAACTTTATCAGGAAGCCAATTGCACACACTTACCAGGCATTTACCAGTTTCAGTGACTGATTCACAGGTCAACTGGTTGAACCTCAGATGGTTGCAAACAGTTTAACATTAAAGGCGTCATATTGTAAAAACTTCCAAAAGTATTAATAGCGTTTTCGTAAAAAAATCATTTAGGGATTCATTCCAAGACCCAAACTCAGCATTAACTTTTTAATCAAAATGCCAGTTCTAACATGCCAACAGGACCAAAGGAATGGCAGGTCACCAGCTGAGTATTAACATTGACGTTAGACGTTTGAAGTAATGAATCCAATGGGAGATACCAGTCATCAGAATGATTAATAGACGTGTCAGTTTTGCGCCAAATGAATCAATACAATATGGGCTATTTGCAAAATGTCTTGCGGTAACCTATCTTTTCGGCAACTAACCATCTCTTATTCAGATGCATATCATTAGTGTTTCAGCATCTCCAAATAGTATTACCTGGAGTACCAACCCCAATGGTATCACCAAGAGAAATTTCAGAGCATCCCATATCAAAGAGCTCTTTAGCCACATATGCTACTTTTGATGGAGGAACTGCTCCCTCAACTGGGCACCCAACAACACACGATATATAGCTGAAAAATCAGATATCAACGTCATCTACATATTTTGGAAATCAAATCAGGCTAACATCATACCAGCATAGCATAAAAGAGAAACATCACACACCATTTTGCTTAGAAAATGCAAGACAGAGGTGTGTGTGTGTTGTGTGCTTCATGAAGAAACAATGAACTGGAGGAAGCATAATACCAGTACCGACCGGTGATCAATAGCACTCTAATACTAGTCCCAAATATATAATATTGTCAAATACGAAATTAATTCCTTCCAGGTCAATACGCTTTAAGCCTTTACTAAACATTTAACGAACAAATATCACCCGATAATGGAGGCAATACGTTAAGTACCTAGCATTTGTTATCCTGCTAACAAGTTGACAAGTATCTACCCCTCAGGTAGATAGCAGATCAAGGCCCTCAATGCAAAGCTAAACAGAAGGCAGAGAGGCATAAAAGATCTCTACGTTCAAATGAATCAAATGATAACTACTGCGCTACTTATATTTAAGGATTTTGAAGCTAATATTTTGTCAAAAATTTGGAAAATCCAGCATCAAACTTGGGAGACACATTAGAATTCCAGTACCTAAATATAAAGTGATGTCCCAAGTCCTAAAAAACTTTAGGACAACACATCACTAGAACATACAGTTGCAAACTAAAATTGCCTTTTTATGTTTCCGAGATTTTGGAGAAAAGGTGAGAAGCTAACAGCGATTTACAAGACATACCCACGGAGAGGTATTGAGAGCTTTCTAGCAGCAAGAGCAACATCATGATATCGAGCAAGGCTTTCTTCAATGCTACAGTTTATATTTGACTTTGAGAAGGACTCAGAAGCTGCAGCAAAGATGGCCACTTCCTTAGCTCCAGCTGCAACTGCTGCCTCAAAACCCTGAATAGTGGAAAACTAATAGAAATATGCCTACAGACGAATTTAAAATTTCTTTGCAAAAGGATTCATGCTTAACACTAACTCACTTTGAGATTAGGAGTTAAAACAGGAAACCTAGCTCCCTCAAGACATTGAATTGCTGCAATAATATCCTTTGCATCTGCTAGCTGCAATTTCAATGATGAAATTTCTTAAGCATGTTGTTTTTTACTTCAACTTTTATCCAAATGCATTTTCCTATCAAGAATAAAGCACCGATATAACCTACGAAAAAACACCCAGAGACTGCATTAAAGTAGTAATAACAAGATTTTTGGATGTTGCATTCACTCATAGAACGCTAATCTAATGAAGCCGTGTTGTAGTCAAGGAATTCACCCAAGTGAGAGCAGCACAGTGCACAACCCAGACAAACATGGTAAAATTAGGATCTAGACTGCAAACTAACAGCAAATGCAATAAGGTATACCTGATAAGAGCACTAGCCACTAGAGGCCAAACATGGTTAAAAAAGATCTAGACTGAAAACTAACAGAAGCTGCAGTTGAGCATATCTTACGAGGTTACCCTTCCTGATGACTTCATGGTCATCCCATTGAGGTTCATCCTTCTGATGTTTTGAAAAGTAAGCTTTCCATGCATCCATTCTCATGTAAGCTAAGAAGCAGGGATGACACTACCATATTGCCCTAGTTGTGTCCTATACAAGTTGAACATTGAGAATCCTCGGACACACACTGAAACATGTCCAAAGGTGTCCTATTGGTTTTTCCATTTTTTTTAAGACCAAACACCTAGTAAAGACTGGGGCGATACGTCCTTTACAAGCTTGGACACATTATTTGCATGCACAAGTTCAAGAATTTACATATGCAAGCCAGAAAGGTTTATGAAATTTCTTAGTATTCGACACTGATCCAAACTGCTTGTTGAAGCCACCCAAACTTGATAGACACACGTGCGCGCGCTTATGGTGACTTCTCACAAACTGCCAAAAGGTTTCAGGTTAGATGTCTCCAAAACTCTGACATGGTACCATACCCAAATCTTGGGTGAGGGATGATAGAGTATAGGAGCAGTTCTCCCGAAAATGTCCAGGAAAGAAAAATGAACCGTTCATTTCTCTTTCCTGGACGTTTGCGGGGACAATTTCCCTGTATCCTTACAATTTTGAATCTTGGGTTGACCTCGCAAGTGTCTAATAAGCAAAGTCCTATGTCGCCTAGATACAAAAAATAAATCTCGACAAAAATAAGCAATGTATTTTCTCTCTTATTCTCTAATAATTCTAAAATTCCATGTGCCATCTCTTCACATTTCCTTCTCTCTCCCCTTTGTTCTCTACAAACAGAGAAGGTCAACAAAAAGGAAAGATAATTGAAATTAGAAGCAAAGTCAAAACTGTAAGGAGGCAATATCCTGAAAGCATGATAGTTGAGGATCCTATGAGAATTGAGAACTATCACTTAATGAAATATATACTTCTAACCCTTTGAAGATGATCATATGAGCTAAGTAAGAACATACGGATCATGAATTTTAAAAGATGATGAAGCACAAAAGAAGTATGTATGTTATTAAACTGAGGAGGAGCACAAACTTTTCTGAATATCAAAAGCCTCTAAACTCCTAATCAGTTTTTGGAAAGGAAAACCTAAAATTAACACACTTACACTCATCTCTTTATCATCTCACATGAAACAAGGCCATACATGTGGGGGAAGTCTAGAGACTTGTCTCAGATCGCTTCTCCAAGCATAAAAGCTTGGCCCAACCAGTCTAGAGACCTCTCTGTCTCCTGCTAATTGGCCTTGGATAGGATTTCTCAACAACTCTTGAGGGAAAATTTAACTTCTTGCTTAATTTTGGACAGGATAGCAAAGATGTTCCCCATACCCTTAATCCCGCCCCTATAATCTGGGTTTCAAATGAGGATTAGTTTCTGTAGTATTTTGCAAAAAGAATGAATTGCATATCCCTGGTTTATATTTATTGAAACTCTAGACTTTTGCAACAACCTAATTGTTCGTCAATACATGACTTCTTTTCAACATTTACAGCATTAGCAGCTATAAAATAAGAAGTTAATTTGGCTGATTCCCATGTAAAAATAGGTATGAATTATTTTTTTCATCACATTACAGTGTTGCCATCTCCAGTGCCATATCAATTGTACCCATGCTTCATCAAAGGAAAGTTTTTTTTTTTTCTTTTTTAATCGAAGGAAAAAGGGTGAATTCTTGAAATTATACAAAGCAGCAGAGCTATAAATGAGTTTAGTGACACTTAAGAGGAAACAATTTCTCATTTAGATCTATTCAAATTTTCTCTTTCATAATCAAAACAGAAGCCCAGGCATGATATTAAAAAAAAAAAGAGCCATTGCCAAGAGGTCGAATCACATCAGATTATCTCGTTGGTTGACTTATTCCAATTATTATTTGTCGTGACCATTGGGGATAAAATTAACATCAGTTCAACCCTAAACATGACCACATTTTTCAATCTACGAATCTCGGTTCAAGAAATCTTTTTAACTCTTTCGATTAAAAACCTTTGCACGCAATGCCTTATATTTCATAGCACTAACTTACTTTTAGCTCAATAGAGGGAACCATATGGTCGCTGACAGTTGCAATATAGCTAATAAAGAAAACATATTCTTCATATCTATGCTAACAAGAGAGACCCTCAACAAAAGAGCTCAATACTCCCTTCAGCAAGAATTAAAGTTTGATTTGGTGGTAATCCTGTAAATTGATATATTTCAGAAGGATAAATGGGAACCACACCATAAAGGTAGAAACACATGGTTAAGCTCATTTGCAGAGGGGAAGACTAACCGCTAGCATGTTAATCATCTCATGAAACAAAAAAGCACATTGTACCTGTGGTACCCATTTTGGAGAGACGAAACTAGTAGCTTCAACAATAGGCAACCCTGAAGAGACTAGCATCTCAATCAACTTAACCTTTACAGTGGTAGGTACAATCTCCTTCTCATTTTGCAATCCATCCCTTGGACCAACTTCCACTATCTTCACATATCTTGGGATGGCACTCAGAAACTGCAACTCATGTACGGCATTTGATCAGCTGGTCGTATGGATCATACAAAAATAAAAACCAAATAAACAAAACCACGACATCTTATATTTCAAAGTTCAGAGGTACCATTGCCATGTAAATGTGGTCAGTTAGATCTCAAGTTTTACGCAAGAAAGATTGGCTAGAATAGTTTGTGGTTATCACCCTGAGGTTTTAGAATGATTTCCTATTTGACGAGTCTTTCCCCTTCATATGACAATATGGCTTCACCATTGTTTGTATTTTGGCAATTTAGGTAAAAATACTGTAACTCAGGGTTCGGAGGGTTCCCACTTTATTTAAAAACTTAAGATGGTTGAAGCAAATGATTTGGTCTCCAAGTTCACTGTCTCTGTTGGTTTGTCTTTTTTCCTGTCACTGTTTCTTCATGGTAAAATTTGTACTCGGAGTATGGCTTCCCTTAATGCTTCGTAAGTTTTCTCCTTCAATGGAAGTCTCATTTACCAAGAAAGAAAAACGAAAATAAATTGTAACAAAGAAGGAATAATTGCACAACCTTGAGGAGAGAGGTGAGCTCAATGATTCTCTCTTGATAGGGAAGATTGGCTGTAAAGATTGAGGTTTGAGAATGCTGTCTTTAGGGAAGAAATTTCTCAGAGCCAGCGAGCAAAATCAAGGTACTTGAAGGTGGGAGGTCAAATTTTTTACTTGTTCGACAATGTTGCTAAAGGAAAAAAAAAATTCCTTCCAAAACTTGAGATAGGTTGCAAGAGGATAATGGATAGAGAGGACCAAAACAGAATATTCTTTTTTCTAATTTTGGATTGTAGTCTTCAAGACAGCCAACCAAACAGGGTTATAGGGTTTGGAGGAGTTGTCTAGATGGTTGGAAAGACTTTCGAGGAGATGGAAGTCAGGAAGGCATCTTTTATCAATTATCATGCTAGGGATAAGTTGCAGGGACACAAAACTTTACTATTTTGGCCATTACTGACTGTTGGGACATAGTCGCGGATGTTTTGTTGCCGAGTTCTTTGACAATGGGCCCATTAGTTTGGTTACTTATTGACCTAATTTTTGGTTACTTATTGTTTAATTTTTGGTTCTTTGACAATGGGCCCATTAGTTTGGTTACTTATTGACCTAATTTTTTATGTATGTTAAAGCGTCCAACTCAAAACCAATTGGCAATGAGTGGAGAGGCCGCCAGACACATATACTAGTTTTGGAGGTTATAATTAATCAATGTGGGACAAACTCTAACACTCCCCGCACATGCTACACTAGACCCACACGTGGGGAGGCAAACAACAGATCCATAACATTGGGATCATGACGAAACATGGTGCACTTTTGGCACAAACAACAAGGCAATTATCAAAGGAGTAAGCCTAGCTCTGATACCATGTTAAAGCATCCAACTCAAAACCAATTGGCAATGAGTGGGGAGGCCGCCCAAGCTCATATACTAGCTTTGGAGGTTATAATTAACCAATATGGGACATCTCTAACACTCTCCCGCATGTGCGACCCCTAACCCGTGCATGGAGAGAAACAACAATTCAACACATACGACAAAATCAACCATCAACGACAAAGTAAGAGGAATCAACCATTAACAACCTAGAGTCTTGTCCAAAAGCCTCCTAAAACCCAACCTTGATACTATGTTATAGCATCCAACTCAAAACCAATTGGCAATAAGTGGAGAGACCGCCCAGGCTCATATTCTAGTTTTTGAGGTTATAATTAACCAATGTGGGAGAAACTCTAACAATGTATATAGCAATGACGTGGGTATAATTGAAGGATTGTGATTGGGAAAGATAGAGCGTCAGTCTCCAATTTATATTTGTAGACGTTACGATATTATTTCTCTTCTACTGTGGAGTCTAATTAGAGTCAGTTGCCATGTAAAACATTTTAAAGCCTATTCAGCATGAAATTAACTTGCTAGATGGTTATGCAAGGGTAAACTATAGCATAAGAAAAGTCTGTCCTAAGTTATACGAACCTTATGTGCTAACCTGGTCGTTCCATTATCATAGGATTGAGAGCTGAAATGACGATCAGGAGTAAATGAAGTATAACGGCGAGTTCCAACCACTCCAAGTGCTTGATTCGAGAAATGTCCCCCGGGAAGGCTCATTATTTGTCCTTCCCATACTAATGATTGTCTTGAATTCTTATCGCTGCAAAAGATTTAGTCATGGTTTCTTCTCTATCCAAGAAATAAAAGAGAAACACAAGTCGCCATCATGAACTAACTGCAAAAAGAATGTCAATAGTCATTTTGCATATTCCTTATTAGCATTCAATTTGTATACAAGTCATACAATAGGTACAATGGCCAACCCATCCTTTGTGTTAAGTAGAGACCATGTTCTGATGAAATAAAAAGAACATATATCTCAAAGCTACCGAAGGAAGAAAGCTTGGCATGTCCGCAATTTTCTCAGATACATTGATGGTACTAAAGATGGAAGATAAAAACAGTAACACATTCAAGTTCATATATATGCTCCCAGAAACATGTGGGCAAGCTTTATCAAAGAGCCAAAGTTCATAACTTACCCCAATTGGTGAAATGGGGAATGGCTCCCCTGTTTAGGCACTACATTTTCAGTTTCTATTTCACTTACTTCACCTATAAATTCACCAAAGGTAGGCTTCCAAGCTATATCATCACTAGCGCTCAACAATCGAGTGGAAACCAATGCCTCCAAACTTGATGCTATGGGAACGCTAGTATGGGGCAAGAAAGACCTTAAACTTGACAGTTTACATGAAGTTTTCGCTGCCAGCATTGAACCAACTGTACTAAAATGAACAACTCACTGCACCAAAAACAAAATAAATGAACAATTCACAACAGTCTCGAATAGGCATTACATCATAAAAAATTGAAGTATTAAGCACAACGCATAATCGAACGACCTCCCCGAATGCGATTTGTAACCCTCTTGAAAACTAACGGTAACAACTCTTGTCCCAAAGTCTGATATAACATTGTAACCTTCTACAGTTCCACGTATTATCCTTGCACCTTCTTTGTTTACTCTAACCAAACAAAACCTTACCCTCGTCTACCCCTTTTCTTATCATTGTAGTCTGTAGCCAAGTAACCCTAAACCACCACAACCACCTCCCAAGTGTGCCGCCAAGTAAATAGCCTAAACCACCACAACCACCTCCATGTGTGCCCTCTGTATTGACCTCAATCATGGCCGCAAAATAAGTAGTGCACAACATCCCCAAACCAACATCATCCTTCCAATCGCACTGTGTTTCAAGAACCCAGTGATGGCATCAAGTATTGGGCTTGCACATAATCGTATACACATACGTGTCTATACTATCACAAATTTAAAATAAACATATGGTCTTTTGGTTAAATTGAAACACAGTTCTTCCTTATTGAATAAGAGATCCAGATAAATGAACTGCTAGTTTGAGAGAGAAAATACAAAATAAATGGATAGCAAGGCGTGTTCTACTACTTGGGAATTCAAGAGTCCGTGAGGTAGGACGATAAGCAAAACTCATCTCAGAAGGATGTCTAATTCATTTGTCAACTAGGAAGATATCTTGTTGGTCTTCCGCTACAATGTTGCGTCATCCAGACGATGAAGTCCTTGATCTAATCGGATATACTCATTACTCAAACAAAACCAGGGTACTGAGGGGGTCATCCTCTTCTACACATCTAGATCATTCATGTGACAAACTAAGAAGTGCCAATAAAAGTAACACTCGTTCACTGGGAGTTTTCCAATCTCGTTGATATAAATTGTAATATTGTCTCTATGGCACTTGTTGGAGTTTTTCCCACGTTGTTAATTATAACCTCCAAAACTATTATACGAGACTGGGAGGCCTCTCCACTTATTACCAAATAGTTTTGACCCCAAAAGCACCACCACCTGGAATTTCACAATATCGTGAACCCGATTCACTACCAATAACAAATATTCCACACCAAAAAACTATGGGAAAATTTTATCACAAAAAAAATTAAAAAGTGCGGGAGAGGAAATGACTGACCAGGAAAATAAGATCGTTAGAAATTCATGTTCCTTTCAAGCTCTATTCTGCATTTTCGCAGAGAAAGAGATATGAATGCAGAGATGAGAGAGAGAGAGAGATTGATTTACGCAAATGGGCTTCGGTTGGATGGGTATGGAGACGTTTAGTCCTTCATCTTCTTTTGTTTCCATTCTAGGTTGATTGGTGATTGAGTTGAGATTGCTAAAACTTTGCTCCTAGGAAACGGAAACTCAACCTTCATGTACAGAGAAAACGTGCAGTGTAGATTAACCATTTACCATCAATAACCCATAAAATATTTATTGCAATCACCAATCAACCTAGAATGGAAACAAAAGAAGACGAAGGATTGAACATCTCCATACCCATCCAACCGAAGCCCATTTGCGTAAATCTCTCTCTCTCTCTCTCTCTCTCTCTCTCTCTCTCTCTCTCTCTCTCTCTCTCTCTCTCTCATCTCATCTCTGCATTTATATCTCTTTCTCTGCGAAAATGCAGAATAGAGCTTGAAAGGAACACGAATTTCTAACGATCTTATTTTCCTGGTCAGTCATTTCCTCGCCCGCACTTTTTAATTTTTTTTGTGATAAAATTTTCCCATAGTTTTTTGGTGTGAAATATTTGTTATTGGTAGTGAATAGGGTTCACGATATTGTGAATTTGGTTGTGAAATTCCAGGTGGTGGTGCTTTTGGGGTCAAAACTATTTGGTAATAAGTGGAGAGGCCTCCCAGTCTCGTATAATAGTTTTGGAGGTTATAATTAACAACGTGGGAAAAACTCCAACAAGTGCCATAGAGACAATATTACAATTTATATCAACGAGATTGAAAAACTCCCAGTGAACGAGTGTTACTTTTATTGGCACTTCTTAGTTTGTCACATGACTGATCAAGATGTGTAGAAGAGGATGACCCCCTCAGTACCCTGGTTTTGTTTGAGTATACTGTATATCCGATTAGATCAAGGACTTCATCGTCTGGATGACACAACATTGTAGCGGAAGACCAACAAGATATCTTCCTAGTTGACAAATGAATTAGACATCCTTCTGAGATGAGTTTTGCTTATCGTCCTACCTCACGGACTCTTGAATTCCCAAGTAATAGAACACGCCTTGCTATCAATTTATTTTGTATTTTCTCTCTCAAACTAGCAGTTCATTTATCTGGATCTCTTATTCAATAAGGAAGAACTGTGTTTCAATTTAACCAAAAGACCATGACATGATGTTTATTTTAAATTTGTGATAGTATAGACACGTATGTGTATACGATTATGTGCAAGCCCAATACTTGATGCCATCACTGGGTTCTTGAAACACAGTGCGATTGGAAGGATGATGTTGGTTTGGGGATGTTGTGCACTACTTATTTTGCAGCCTTGATTGATGTTGGTGGTTGTGGTTGTGGTGGTTTAGGCTGTTTACTTGGCGGCACACTTGGGAGGTGGTTGTGGTGGTTTAGGGTTACTTGGCTACAGACTACAAGACTGAAAACTTGAAACCAAAAATAAAAATATTTTTTGTCTAAATCGATATACACTATTTGCTATGATACGTAGCAAAAATGCGAATTTTTTTCTTGAGAAAGCAAATAAATCACAAGCCCTAACAGCGTCTGTGACTGAAAATAGTGTAGCTTCAGATCTAAGAGGTTTCGAAAGGGTATTATAGAGTACTTGACTATAGTGTAGTTTCAGATCTAAGATACAACAGACCACGGAGGTTTATCTCCACAATCAATCCGACGAGAGAGAGGAGATGAAGGAGAAGGAGAAGGAGAAAACGAGGGGAGAAAACGAGAGAGAGATGAAATACCTGGGCTTCGATCTGTCTTCGAGAGAGATAGCACCAGACGTCTGGACCTCTGGTAGAGAGAAGGAGGAGCGGCGTGAAGTTTGGGAGGGAGAGAAGACGATAGGCTGAGTTTTCCGTTTCATTTTAGCAATAATGTTGCTAAAATCATTTGTAAAACTCAGGCTAGGTTAGGAATATTTGGCAAATTTGTAATAACCAGCCGGCGCCCGGCAAAGTAGCGAGAAAATTTATCCCACATTCATAGTCCCCCCTCGTATTACACAATTCCCTCCATACAAGGATGGGATTATTAATCTCACGCGATTTTGCGGGAACCAAACGAGGGACTGCACAGGATTAAGTGTGAATAGTCCTATCCCAGACACCAAATCCCCGAATCAAACGAAGCCTAAAAGCATAGTATAAAAAGTCTGTGGAAAAAAAAGTAAAATTTGGTTTTTTGGGTTTTGTTTTTATTTAATTTTTTTTTGCAAATGTTGGTTTTGCAACAAGTTTTCGTAGTTTTTGGATTCGGCTCGAATCCAATTATCATTTTACCCTTTTGAAAAGTTAGTGGGTAAAGTGGAGGATAATTTGGAAAGTAGAAGTAAAAGTTGATATGCAAAGTATAAAGTGGAGAAAAAAGTTAAGGGGTGTTTGGAGCCTACTTTTTAACTTTTTAGATTATGGTCAGAATAAGTTTTGAATATGAGAGGAGTGTTCAGGAGAAATGTGCAGAATGCATTTTACAAAAGTAGTAGTGTTTGGGAGAAAGATGATGAAAATGAGTTATGGGTTTTTTTTTACCATTTTGCCCTTTGTTTATAAATTATGTTATAAAATATATTTTTATCTTCCTTTTTAAAAAAATAAAGAGTGGTCTCATTCCAATGCTTCACCACTCCAGACAAAATTTCTCTCTCTCTCTCTCTCTCTCTCTCTCTCTCTCTTACTTTACCTATGTTCTACGGTGTCATCTTCCCCAAGCCTCAATTGAAAACCCACCGGCCACCAGTCAACAAACAAAATCAAGTTCTCCAAAAACCTCAAATTCAAACAACAATAAAAATCAAGACCAATAATCAATGCAAGAAAGAAGAGGCTGCCAATCTGAGAATTCCAAGAGAACCCAGTTTGTTGTTCAGTTCATCGTCGTCCAGATTTGAAAAGATTTTTGAAGCAGCTCCGACCCATGTGGAGAAATCCCAGGGGTCTCCTGTTCTCTCTGGTTCTCGTGTGTGTGGAAGACGATAAGGGGTAAAGGGGTACATATGGCAAGATCCCGGGAAATAAAAAACGAGAATGGGAAAAGGAAGGCCAGAGTTATTTTTTGGGTTTTTTATTCTAACGTCCAAAATGAAGAATGAGTTTTGGAAAACTCATTCCCAGAATCAGGCGGCCAAACAGCCAAAAGTGAAAAACGAAAATGGGAAAATGGGATAAGTAGGTGCCCAAACAGGCTCTTAATGTGAAAGGTGTAATGATGATGTTTCTTTAATAAGTTGGATTTAGGAAGTAACACAATTAAAAAGGGACGGAGGGAGTAATTTTTTTTAGCAAAGCCAAGGTTTATTTTCGGCTTTATTCAAAAAATTATTAGTTTTGACCATAATTTTATTCTTTTTGGATTCGTCTTGAAAACTTGACCCAAAACTAACAAATGCAAAAAAAAAAAAATTTGAATAAAGACAAAACAAAAAAACCAAAAAACCAGTTCTGCGTTTTTTTTTGCCAACTCGTTTTAGCAAATAGAAATTGGTTGATTTTAGCAAATGATTTGTTAAAATCAACCCATTGATTTTAAATGGAAAACAAGGCCTAAAAGTTGATTTTAGAACTTGTTTAAGCAAAAAAAATATATGAGAAAATTGACTTTTAGCAACTTAATTGTTAATAAAAAAAAAACTGATTGTAGCAACTTAATTGTTAATATATGAGATAATTATGTCGATATTTTCGGGTGCCAACCTCTATTTTTAAATCTTGGTTCTGCAACCGGTAAAACCAAAATATCTTTTGTTGAAATCAAGTGAAAATAAATTCTCTAAAGAAGAAAATCATTAAGGGGGTGTTCCACTAAGGCAACTTTTAGAATAAACTGGTTTTTCATGATTTTGTTTATGTGATGTATTGTGAGATAATGACCTATCTTAATTTATAGAAAAACCGTTTTTTGTTCGTGGAACACCTCTAACGGATAAATGAGAAATTGTTTTATCAAGTGGAATATGTGAAGTATGTGAAAAGTCACAAATCCTGGATTGGCTAGTGCAGTTGCCTTTGGTTAATGCATAGACAACTGTCTCAATATTGGATTGGCCTGGATGCCTATGGAAAGAGGAGGATTTTATGATTGGACCACCGGTAGTGGCAAAATCAGAATTTTATCTCGGGGCTGAGTTAATAGACACATTTTTTTAATCTATGTTTAAACATATTATTTCATAGAGTTTTTGCTTTTTGATGTAATAAATATGTAAACACTAAAATTATTCTAGCCTATCATTTTGTTTTATTTCTTTAGGCTACAATAACACTAACATACTTATTTGTTTGTTTATGAAAGAATCGAGATATTAAAATGTAAAATAACCGAGTTTTTACTAAATCAAACAAAATTACTTCTATTAAGATTATATGAAGCTATAACAGTAATAATATCCATTTATTACTTGTTTGTTTATTTGTTTGCCTTTGGTTATTTGTTTGTTTGTCATAAATATTTCAACGAGGACTGGAATTCCGCCCGGCCCCAACATAGTTCCGCCTCTGTCCACCACTCACGTGGGTCGCCATTGGGATTGGGCATGTGGTTTGTGCATAGAGCCCGAAGGCCTGATACAAATGTAGTTCATCTTCATTTCACTTTCACCTAAATCTCTTTTGTATTTCAGTGCATCTTTTTAAGTTTTAGTATCGCACTAGTAGCAGTACCAACTCTCTTCCATCATTCTAGTCACCTGCGATTTGTGGGATAGGGAGAAAAAACGCCGCCTCTTCCATCATCTCTGGGTCAAACAATTGGAAATGGGGACCACAATGTGCGCTACCTGATGTGGACCATAATGTGGATGCCTGATGTGTGACCTCCCGTCCCCAATGTGGATGCTTGAGAGAGAGAGAGAGAGAGAGAGAGAGAGAGAGAGACAGAGAGAGAGAGAGAGAGAGAGAGAGAGAGAGAGAGAGAGAGAGAGAGAGAGAGAGAGAGAGAGAGAGAGAGAGAGAGAGAGAGAGAGAGAGAGAGAGAGAGAGAGAGAGAGAGAGAGAGAGAGAGAGAGAGAGAGAGAGAGAGAGAGAGAGAGAGAGAGAGAGAGAGAGAGAGAGAGAGAGAGAGAGAGAGAGAGAGAGAGAGAGATTTGTAGATGGATACCACGCCCAGGAAAGGAGAGAAAAAAACGGTAGCATTGGCTAAAGGCTGGGGCTGCCTGTTAGGCCTGAGATGCTGCGTGCTATGAGGCTCTTTCTGGGTGTTTTTGGTCATCTATGTATATGATTCTGGTGTTCCCTATAAAAACTTCCAACATTGGCCAACGGCGAAAATTGAACATCCTCTATTTGCAAATTAAACAACAAAATTATAAATTAGACTCGCAACGTTCTTTTTTCTAAGGTTAGAATTTTCTCTACCAACCGCACAACCATACAAATCGGGAATCGATCAATATCCAGCCCCTGAATTGATCAATTGCAAGAGGCCCTGAGAGAACTTATGTAACATTGTAACAAGAAAAACCTTGTAGTTTGATAAAAATCCTCTTATGATCACATAAAATAAATGATTAATTATCATTTCATTTTGACGACATTTCCATTAGTCCGACAACCGAACATCATATCTCTAAGGTAGTAGCATAATGAAAACCGAACATCATATCTCTAGTCCGACAACCGAACTACTGGTTTCACCAGGGAACCAATTATACTGGCAGTACTGCTTCGTAAAGACAGCTCAACAAACCCTGGGAAGAGATGAATGCAGTTATCGGCATCAGAAGATGACTCGTTAGCCTAACCCTACCATTCTGTAAAAGATTGTGATCTAAAGAACGTACATTCATTGACAAAATATGGATTGGTGATCCGAGCGCAGATTAAGGCACGATCTCCCTAGTAACTGAAAATTATAAGTATATAACAAAGAGTCGATTTCTTTCTGATGAAAATATACAAAGAATATAAGACAACAGCAGACAGCTAAAATGAACATCAGCAGAATGCAGAGAGTCAACGACAGACCATCTAAAAAATGAACTAAGACAGTCGAACCTCCGCCAACCTACAAATATAAGTGCAAAGAGATGCAGACCTCATAATGGTCTTTAAACATGAGATTTCTTCTTCTGATCAGGAGCTCCATCCTCACCAAATCTTGCACACAACAAATAAATAAACCTCAAAATCAGTACTTGTTCTTTCCATGAAGAAGAAAATCTAATTATGGAACCAATTACAGGTAAACGTTCTCTTTATCTCTTACAACAAAAATTGTGATATCGATTGAACAGAGGCGATTAAACTTCAGAAAACAAGTCAGAATTTGATTACTCACAGAAAAGTTTCCTAATCAATAAAATTCCAGTGTCTAATTTAAGACAAGTAAACAGAAACCTCTCTAAATTTTGCATTAGCAAATTTGGTTTTGAATGACAGAGGTAGGGAGGAAAAGAGACACAACGGAACACATAAAATGTGGCATTTCTCAACGACCGAAAATAGCAACAACAAAAGACTCACGATGAAGAAGCAATTATACTCCCTACTCCCCATTTTCTTTTAACCATATGGGAAATACTAACTACTACATTTTGAAAGGAAATCTGATTATTTTAAACACAACCAATAAAGGGTTCAGACCTTGGTAACAGAACACCTAAAAAGGGTAATATAGCAAAAGCATAAGACCACATTCCCTGTATTCTCAAAATGGGTAAACAAGAGCTCCCAAAATGGGTAGTGGGACAGAAAAAGAGCGACCAAGGAACTAAGTTTACAGCACGAGACTTGCTGGCGAAACAGCACCATACACATCCTGACATTTTCTACCACTCAATCAAGGAAAACATGGTTGGCCAACGAAATCAGAAATTGAACAGTAATAACATGACGTTACCCATATTAGAAATGCTACTGAGCCGGCGGAAAAATGTTCCACCCAAGAAATTCTTTTCCAGTCGGGAAAATACTGGGACACACAACTAGATGCACCAGATAGGTGTCCTCCTATGTCCACACTCCACGGTTATACGGACACCTACACATAAAATGGCAAGGAGCGTACATAATTCCTGCTCATAAGTTCTCTTATATATATATATATATAGCCGGATTTTCTAGTCCACACCTACCGTAAATAAGGAAAAAATGATTTTTTTTTGTGTTGCAAATTATTTTTGGAAAATCCGAGCCAGCCAATGTGTTCAGAAGGTGTTTTCAAGGGTCCGCGCGGGAAATCTTCAAAAAGAAAATACCGGGAAGGGCTTGATCCAAGCAGTTTTCGCAAAAACTGTATATATATATTTTTTGCAAAAACTGCTTGGATCAAGCCCTTCCCGGTATTTTTTTTGAAGATTTCCTACATGGACCCTTGAAAACACCTTCTGAACACATTGGACGGATCAGATCGTCAAACAAATGTTTGGATCACCAAGGTCCGGAAGTCCGAGGTCCGTTTTAGAAGCTTCCCCTATATATATATATATGAAAGGCGGTCTCCTGTGTGGAGCTACCTACGTTAGCTAATTCCTCATGAAAACAAAAGCGTAAAGAGTCTTCAAGAAATATATTGGGTATTTGGGACACATAATTAGGCTTGCTAATGTCAACATGCAAACGCAGATGGATGCAGATGTGCTTCATACCTCGTATGTAATATCTTTTCTTAATTGGAGACACATACGTAGATTGCTACTTTTATAGTTCATCTCATGAATCCAAAAAGCTTTTTACAGAATTCAGCAAGAGTATTATAACAAACACATGTCAAACCTTGCCAGAACTTAGTTAAACGCAACAAATCTTATGGCTTCAACTTACATTTCTGCTAGTCTCTTTCTTTGATTGGTGCCCACATATGCCCTTAACTCTTCAATGTCCATAGTGCTGAAAGTGTCACTGACTTTAGAATTCAGAAAATTGCATCCATCTAAGAAACTGGAAGATTCAGCCAAGCCTGGAATGACTGAGACGTCCTTAAGTTGTCCTTTAAGATGCTCCATCAAAATGAAACCTATCATAGGCAATTTCTAAACAAAATAAATAATTACTAGAATGCAAGATGAGTTAAATGAGTCATAAGTGATACCGGACAACAATATGTATACGGCCATAAAAGCCATAGGCATATTCGAGTCCTGGTCTCTGCATATTTGTCAGATTGATTCAGAAAAAATGTCATACTACTTAAACAGCTGTCCAAGTGGGAATGCACGTGGTCACCAAAACAAATTAGAAGAAATTCCCACTCATTTACATCTGATTTGTCCACAGAAGTACGTAATGGACAGAGATAACTTGCTCACCAATAGCCCTACAGTATATGATATCTGGTAATCAACTAGTACTAACCTCAGATGCTTATCAACTCTCCCAAACTTCAACGTTACCCGGTGAGTTTCATGCCTAAATTGCGACTAGAGCGGCTGACAATCCTAATCTTTTTCCTATTTTTCACTCACCGCAATCTTCATCCCAAAGTTTTGGAAGGCGGTTTCAGGGCGTGCCTCGAATTTTGAAAGGCGGTTTAAGTCCATTCATTATCAATCTGTCTGACTTTAAAAAAGTGCATTTTTTTAGCCCATAGGTTATCTAGAACGAAAATACAGTGGGACATCAAATTGTATACTTTTGCAGCATACGCTTGGAAATGCGTGGCTGCAAGGACAAAAAGTCCAGTGTTGAGCAATTCATATAGCAGGTCACTAAATGAATAGCAAATTGTGTGGTTATCATTTGTACTATTGTGTCTTCTTTCTCAAGGATGATGTATGTCCTTACTAGGGTGAATATAAACGGCTCTATATCACAAAAAAAACTAACTCATAACCCAAATCCCTTTCATGTTGACATACATACAGGTAAAATCTTAAATTACAGTCAATAATCATTTGAATCTCTTTCTCTAGCTTCTTTGGAGTTTCCATATTCACTTCAAAGGTCTATCATATATCAAATTCAAGACATTAGCCATTGCACCTTAGTTGTAAGAAGCGGGGGCAAGAGAACATAGAAGAATCTAAGATAGGGAGAGTCTATAGCCTTGTAAACATAAACATAGAAACTTAGGAAAATATTAATTTTAGTCACTTCTATGGAGAGATCTCCAATTTCCTTATTGCTGCAAATATTCTGAACCATGGAATATCAGATTATGAAATGACTTCAAGAAATCAACACATTAATTTATTGTTAATGTGAAACAGTATATTTGTCACGTACCAACAGCTAAACGCAGGGAGGTTGGATTAACAAGTTAAAATTATTGACAAAGAATACCAGTCCTAACTGAGCCATACAACTTCACACAACTTCCATAGACAAACTAGCATGTTGGCCAGATAATTTATGCTCATGAACCATAACAAAGAACACGATGAAACAAAAGAACCTCAAGAAACAATTGAGAAAAGTACTAGACATGACTCATAACTGGGGCATAGTGTCCTACCTATGAAAATTACTTCAGAAAATATAATAAGCGAAGAGAGGCATAATATATTTAGAACATCACAATCTATAGACTTGATAAATAAAAAAAAGACTGCCATGAAAAGTACACAACTATCTGCCAGCTTTAGGAAGGCGGGAGAGTGGCATTATTTCACAGATAAATAACACATACCAAGTGCTCGAAGCATCTTCAAATCAAATTTCTTGGCTAGAGAATTATGACCAACTACATTTGCCCGTCGAAGAACCATCTCTTTTAAGCTAATCAACAAGTCCTGAAAATAAGGAATGATGCATGAGGGATACATCAACTAATTGAAGAATTCAGATAAATGAGTTGCAATCTCAATTTTTAGGACAGCATAACAGTAAAGGAGAGTTCTATTCTTACAAGCTCGGATTCAGATAGGGAACAAAGCCAGCGAACATCTTCAATACGGTTATCCCGCAAAAGATCTTCCTTGGCCATGCAAGAAAATTATTCTGTGATTAAATGAGTCAAAATAATGGAGATTAGCTCAAATCGCGGCAAGAATAACACGGAAATCCAGCTTTTAATTACAATAGGTCCCCAAACCCCCCAGGACTATTGTATTCTGACCAAAACCATGGAAGACAATCAACTTTGGTTCAGCACTCAGCAGGTATGAGAATTGCAATAGAGGTTAGACTAGTTCTAAAATTTCATTTAAAATATCCGGTGCTTAACAATCTTGTGTCCCTTTTAGATAATGGTAAAACAATATTTCATCATACAACAACTGACGTGGCCTTAAAGAACAAGAGTATTATAACACTTATTAGTAAAACCCAAAGGGCTGGTGTCCATCCAGCTACTTTGGTTGCCCTCCGTGAAGAGACTAGTTGATCTCCTTCAGCCTATCTATCCTAGTTAAGAGAGAGTAACAGCTGTTTTCTTGGACACTCCCCACATGACCTTTGTGCACCGTTTACCAAGAAAGATGTTTGCATTTGCGGAATCAAGAGAACTTCAACAACAAAAAATAAATCTACAATAAGTGAGCACGTAAATAGGTAGGACCTATGAATCGCAAATGTGAAGTCAAGTCATGAAAACATGGTATAGACATGCTAAAAGGGTAATTCAAAAGAAACAGCCCAATGATTAACACATTTTCATGACAATATTTCCATTTATATCTCCAATATCGAAATATAAAATATCACTTTCCATCGTAACATCGTTATTCTTTTTAAGTGAAAGTTCCGGTCCAAAAACCAAATCAGGCGTTTTAAGCTTTCACATTTTTGAATTAGAAGTGATAGAACTGCCTAATGAGGGAGCACTTCACAGGTAAAATTCCAAATTGGATAGATTTTATTGACTCCAAGTTACTTTCGTCAATCAGTTGAACTTTTTCCAATATTCCCATTTCTGAATGGTAGGAATTCTTGTCTACTGGAATGTCTGATGAACACAGATATTTGAACCTGAATAAACTTTTGAGAAACATATTAAGGCAAAAAAAAAAACATGTACCTGTAATTCTTCCCCGAAAACCACAACGTACCTAAAATGAAGTGCATGGACATCATACCCACAACGAGTATGGTCTGTACACCTCATTTTCTAAGTTCTTTGGTGAGAACAAAATATGGGCCTTTGGCATTGTTCTTGAAGAAATGGCATTATTTGAGGATACGAAAGGTCATGGAACGTAACTGTGTACTTAGTGGTTTGCTACCTCCTAGGTCTCATGTTTGAAACCTGTACTAAAAACTCTTGTAGAAACAGTCCATAAGGGGCTGGGCCCCGGCTTCAAGTAGGCCCCTATATGAGAATAAGTAAGCTTATGGGCAATTAGTGGTTTGCTACTTCCTAGGTCTCATGTACACAACCAATGTTATAAACTCGGGGGCGGCTTTACTAGTGATTTAAGGGGTTGAAGCGAACACCCGGGTTCAAAAATGCACTTAAATTTTTTATTTGTCATGTATAATTTGATTTTTTTTTCTTTACTATCGACGCTGGCTCATTCGTCCGTAGCCAATGGAAAAGAAAATCTAATTCTTTTTTGAGTAAGCAGATAGCATGACTCAACCAAACAAAATAAATCAGGTCCAATAAATTTTGAACCAAATAAAAAACTTCATTTTAGATAGACTGAATTCCAGGAGCCGCCCCTTATAAACTCTTGTAGAGTCAGGTCATACGGGTCTTGGCCCGTCTTTAAGTAGGCCCCTCTATTGGATAGTGGATGTGCGAAAGCTGACCGTGCCCTTAAGTTATCAAAAATATTAGATGCAAGAACGCCCTACAGTACTTAAATTGGGAAACCTTGAGAATACTGGTTCTAAAGTATTTAACTGAAAATACAAAAGTATTTTACGTCAATTTTGATTCCAGGGGAGTTTCCTCAAGAGCTACAATCAGAAAAAATCCAGGACTTAACTATGGAAGAAAGAATTGGAAATTCAAGTCAACAGGTTTCAGATTAAATATAAATCAGATGATATGTGGAGGGTTTTTCTAGCTTTTTATGAACTGAACAATCAATAGTCGGAACTCTGTACACCGTTGCAACATGCGCCGAGAGAGAGAGAGAGAGAGAGAGAGAGAGAGAGAGAGAGAGAGATGACTTACAAGACAACAGTGGTGGCAAGCGGGAAGAGTGGTGTGGGCTGAGGTCGATTTGTTGGTGGTGGAAGGAGATGAAAAAGCGCCGCTGTTGCGAAGGAAGTCGACGTGCCAGAGCAATTACCCGCCGTGGCAAATATATAAATCCCTTTTGGATTTGTCTTTGATGAATAATGCTAGGTACACTCCCGGGTACCACTTCCGGGTACACTTCCAGGTAAAAAACCTCCAAAACGACGTCGTTTTGGAGGCGGGTTAGGGAAAGAAAAAAAAAAGGAGCAAGATTTCAAAATTTGGGCCTGCTTCATTCTTCCTCCCATTTCCCCCGTCAAAACACAGAGAGCATTTGAGAGAGGCGCCGACCCACCCAAGCGACCACATTCCCCACCACCGCTGCCGCACCACCAGCCGTCGTTGCTCTGACCGTCTCCATCTCCGGCGAGGTGGGAACAGCTTTATAGCACGCAGAACAGCTTCGAATCGCGCCGACGAGCTTCAAATCGCAAGTACAAGCTTCGAAGGTCTCTCTCACTCCCTATCTCTCTCACGTGATCTCTTTCTCGTTGGTATTTTTCGAACAAAAACTAGGGTTTCAATTTAGAAACCATAATCTGAATGGTACACTGTATTTCATTCAGATTTTTTAACAAATACTGGATTTGTTGGAATTTTTTTAGTTTTGCTTCACTTCACAATGCAAATAAAGGTGTAGTTGGAGTTAGCAGGAATATTTTTGTTATTGGAGTGGTGTTCTTCAATGGATAATGGATTTGGGATTTTTTACGAAATTTTGATGTCTAATAGGAGTTGAATTACTGAATTGAAGTAAAAGAGAAACGTTGACGAAATCTCAACATGAGGTAATTGAATCACATATGGGAAGTTAAAAAAGTAGTTTATGTATCTCTGCAATTAGAAATATTCAGAAAGCCTTCCAGTAACTGGTAGTGAACAACCAAGCTCGTCAACACTATTTCAGAATTAGTTTTAAAATAACTTTTATAGCTGCATGTAAGAAAAAAGTGGAAAAAAGAACTCCAGTAAAAGTCTGTTAGGCGAAGAAATTATCTGGGGCTTTGGAGCCACTTTTTAGCCCAATCATAATTAAGCTTATAATGCAATACTAAATGATAAGAGACATTAGAGAACGCAAGAAGAACAAAAATAACAATTTTAATCCCTAAGTGAAGTTCATTGATTGACTCTAGTCCCAATTATATAGGGTTGCCTATGTAAGTACCCATTTGCTACTCTACTAGATCAAGGGCTATAGCAATAGTTGAACCACAAACTACCAAGTATCAGGTCTTTCCATAACACAACAGCTTGTGTTGATTTTGTAACCTTCTGTCCAAGGAAAGCCATTTAAGTAGATAGCATCACTCTTCTTAATTCCTATGGTTCCCTAGAAATTGGTCTTCGTTATATATACTCAAACCATCTTAAGTAGTTATTAGCCATTTTCTCTTTCCCCATTTTGATGTCTAATAAACATAACATAAAAAAATTGACATAAGCAGCCACAAGTTCAGCGTGTTTTTCCTGACCTCTTTTCCCTTTCATGTGGTGTCAACTGCGCAAATTTCGCAATGACCTCTTCCAAGTTGCCGAGTAAGAAAGAAAATTTAAGGACAAGAAAAATGGTACCGCACTTAACTTACTCTATGTTTTGTTTCAATCAAGAGAAAAAACTAAATTTACTGCTACCATTTGTGAGTCAATAACCTCTTCAAAGTTGCAATGACCTCTTATTGCCCCTAAGGTTCATCTCACTCACTCAATTTCCTTCTACCATTTGTGAGTCAATAACCAATGTACTAGTCTAGTTAAAATTCACTACTGAGTCTTTCGTATGTCGGTAATCACAATGAATTTTCAATATACATGTGCTTGTACATCTCTAATACTTGATCTAAATACATGTTCACACTTCAACAGAGAATCTGGAAATGCTATACATCCCATTTATTCAACTAGCAAAACTGATTCTTGTTTAGTTATGGTTTTCAATTGTGCCTTATACCTAATTTTGATTTGTCATAACAGCAAACAGTGATGAGAGAAGGACAGCAAACAGTGATGAGAGAAGGCAAAATTGAAACCCTAGTTCTTGTATCCCACTTTTGAGATAAAAAAAAAAAAAAAAAAAACCTCCAATTTTTCGAATCAGAGTTTTCTTTTGGAACCCAGCAACTCAGTTTTGGGTTTTTAAAATTGAAACCCTAGTTTTTGTGCAAAAACCACCAAGGAGGAGAAGAGAGCAGCGTAAGAGAGAGTGAGAGAGATAGACCTTCGATTTCAAAGCTCCTACTCGCGATTCGAAGTTCGTCGGGGCGATTCGAAGCAGTCTACTCTCGCCGGAGGTGGAGAGTGTGGTTGAAAGCGGCGGCGGTGGGGATCGTGGCCGGTGATGGTGGGGATCGTGGTCGCCCGCCGGTGATGGTGGGGATCGTGGCGTGGTCTCTCTCCCTCTCACACTTCTGTTCTTGAATGGGAGAAATAACGAGAGGGGTTCACAGATTCAACTTTTCACGTTTTTTTTTTTTTTTATAGTTTGACCCGCCTCCAAAACGACGTCGTTTTGGAGGTTTTTTACCCGGAAGTGTACCCGGGTGTGCAACCCGGAAGTGTATGTAGCATTATCTATTCTAATATATAAAGGGGGAGCAGCACTTTGGTGTGGACTCCTTTTGAAGCTGGCTCACAGTTTATGTTTCCACAAAAGTCCTTGCAGGTTTTGAATTCTATTTCCAATTCATCGTCCAAAAAAGGGTAAACAAGTAATAGCCTAAACCCCACTAAAACTTACAGGCGGTTCCAACCGCTTGCCATGATTTACACCCACGTTCCCACTTAATTGGTTCCATATCTTGACCAACCCAAGTTCTCTCTCTCTCTCTCTCTCTCTCTCTCTACAACTGTTTAATCCTCTTCTGACTACAATTTTTTGCTTTTGCTTAAGACCAGTTGGAAGTTGGAACATTTGACACACAATTTGGGGAAAGAGAACTCACATCTTCGAAAGGCCATTGCTAACCTTCGTGATTCCTTCCAACTGCAATTTCATTAGTTCAATTTTTACTCTCTACTGGGCTTCTTCAAGTGTGATAACTTCGCACGCTGGTAAATAATGGTTCATCTTTGAATTAAAGTTGAATTGTATATTTAGTGGTTTCACTAATTTTATGTATGTCCACGGTTTCTATTATTTGATTTGTTTCATATTTTATGTATGCTTCATTACTTTGTAACTAAAGGACGGGTACACAGATGCGCGTGCAAGTCGAAGTTTGATCTAATATTATGTGCAATGACTTCCAACTTATTGTTGCGCATATTTTATTGAAATTTGATTTGCACACGCATCGCGTGTGACCCAGCCTCTAGTTATTACTGAAGTGAATTCCTTTTCGGTTTTTGTTCAAAATTCAATTTTGTACTCGTTTACTTTAGATTGCATTTGGACTGAATTAATTTTATAAAACAAATTCGGGGTTATTTAAATTTTTGTTACCTTTAATAGCTTTTTTTCATAATGTTACAATTATCATTCATATCGACGCGAGAATCAAAAAAGTATAAATAGATCATAAATTTATTTCCAAAATTTTTAACTTTTTCGGCATTCGTATTTTTTCGTCTTTAGTGATTATTTTACACATTATTTAGTAGTTTTTAGATTTTTTTATTTATTTATGTATGTGGCATAACTCTATCCAAAAAGTTTTAAAAAAAATTTGTCAAAATGTTTAAAAAATTAAGTAAAGAGAAAGAAAATACCCAATCTTATATAACATTTTTATTTCAAGAATTTAGACAAGCAAACAAGGCATTTCGATTAATTTTGTTATAAGTCCATATAAGATGACAAGTTTTATACTTTTCCGTTTTCTCTTGTCATAATGAACAGTTAATATGAAATATTGAACCCAAATCTAGTAAAAATTAAGAAAAACAACTAGAGAAAAAAAATACTCGATTTAAAGACTGAAAAATTTAGGCCTTGTTTATATACATTAAGAATACTTTCTTTTCAACCATAATAATTTTTCTCAAAAATAAAATTAAGTACAAGTTACAAAAATATCATTACATTTTGTACGAGAAAAGTCTTTACTTTTTCAATTGATACGAGATCAAATATAAGAATAAGAAAAAGATCAATTTGGATAAAGTTAACTATAGATAAAGTTAAGTCAGAATTTTTAACTAATTTTGGCTAATTTTTTTTTAATTCTGAACTTTTTAAAATTTTGTTCAAATTTTAATTTTTTGATTGACTAAGAATCGAACGATTAAAAATCCATGGATCAGTTTTTAAATTAACAAATAATGTAAATACTGCAACAATTTTGTTTGACCTAATTTATTTATTTTTATTTAGTTCTTTTTTGGAAAAACTTTCCACAGAAATTGCTCTTAGTATTTAGGGAAACTTTCAGACCCATTTGCTTGATGCCTAGAGTTAAATCTCTAGCTGTTTATTCTGTAACTAAAGCTTTAGCTCGTGTGGTTGTACCCTAAAGTTAAAGTATAGAAGCTCGAGGTTCAATCTTAGCGACAAATACCATTAAAATTTAAATCCTATCATTGTGCGACAAAACAAAAAAAAAAAGAAAAAGAGTGAATTGTATACTCCCTCCGTCTCAAAATATTTGTCCAGTTCACAAACGAGAACTGAAAGACAATGCAATTTTTTCAAGAAAAAATCAAAAAAAAAAAAAGTCAACAATTTAGTAGATATCCAATGAGTTATTTTAATTAATGAAAAAAGTATGATTCTTTCTTGAATTTGAGTCCGTGTTTTAAAGACCGCACACTTTTTGGGACGGAGGTAGTACCAATCTTGATCACAATTGAAAGCATAAACATATTCTGAGGTTTCTTTTTCCTTCTTGTGTTGAAAATACTAGGGATGGTCATCTCGGCCGACCCTCCCCGATTCTACCCGTCCCCTCCGTGAATGGGTAGGGGATTCGGGGATCGAGTAGGGTACGGGGATGTTTTTTAAAAAAAATCAGGGATCGGGTAGGGGATTGTATAGTCAGTCCCCAACCCGATCCCCGCCCCTCCCCTCCCCACCCCTCCCCGCATCCCCGTTTACACATAGATATATATTATATTATAAGTTTATAAGTATTTTTTTTTGGGGATAAGTTCATAACTTATAGCTTGTTGGTTGGTTGTATAAAGAAGGTTTTCTCCTTTACCTCTATTTTATGTGGCACTTTTGAGTGAAATTTTAATTTACCCAGAAACTAAAAACAAAAAAAGGAAAAGAAGAAGAACATCAATAGCACTTTTGAGTGACTTGGTACATTTTAATTATCTTTGAACCACTTTTGTCATTAGCTTTCGATTTTATACAACTTCTTTGGTATTCACTTGAATAGTTTGAGTAAACTTTTGGATCCCCGTTCCCCCGCATTGGGACATGGATGGAGGTTAAAAAAAATCCCCGGTGGAGATTGGGGAGAGGATGGGAATTGATATGGGTTTGGAGATTGGGGATGGAGGTAGAGGTATCCACCCCCTACCCTCCCCACGCCCATCCCTAAATACAACTCACAGAAGTTGAAGAATCTGCCTTGGACGGAACAAGATTTCTCTCTCCCTCTCTCTCTAAAATCCAAACTGTCCAAAACATTTTTGGACTGCCAAGATGCGCACTGGGTACAATCACTAGAAACAAATTTTTATATAGGAAATTTCCTACAACGTGAATAGATAGATAGCTTTAACTATTCAGACAAAAGAGGAACTCAACTTTTACAATAGAGTGAGAAGTTTTTGCAAGTATACATTACAGATGACAAAACATAAATTGACAAACTTGGTAGAAGAAGATCATAATTGATGCAGTACAATTATGCTACAGTTACCCTAAGGATTCCAAGTTCAGGTGGCTCTTGAAGTCACCATAAAATCCTGAAAGAATCAAAATCAACCCCAGATTAGACACCATTTAAGCCGAAGGGAGCAATAAATCCATCAATTGTCCTAATGACATAGGAGTAGCATGAAAAATCTTAAAGGCAGGCTAGGCGGCAAGCTCGAGAGCACAAATCTTCTTTACAACAATGAAATTTTGAAAGGTTATGGTATTTAATTGACCAATGCTTGTCCGGTACAAAGTGGTGTCAAATGGGTAGAACCAAACTTATCTCGCCCGGTGGGAAGGAAAGAAAAGAAAAGTAGCAATAACATCACCACAAAATATCAGCCTATTGACCAAATATTCTGGAACGGGATATACTAGTTTTTGAGGTTGTAATTAACTAAATATCCTAACAAACATCATTCCAAAGCGAATTGTCGTTGTAGCACATATGTATTTACGTGCCTGATAATCTCCTTGATTATGTGTGTACGAGGAAATTACACACAAGAGAAATCAACTCTCTTCATTGTCACTACCGAAGAAAACTGATTATCAAAATTCAAAAGCCCCCATAGAAAATGCTAATATACATTGACAGATAATCAGATATGCATCCACATCGCAACCAATGATAACTAGATAGCCAGTGAAATCACTGGAATAAAGAACCTCATTACTTCAAGTCATGCTAGTGAGCACCATGACAACAAAATGATTTCCAAACTACGAACTCCATGAAGCAATGACAACCTGCTGCATGGTGCATATACAGTTTTGGTTGATATCTGTTTTTTTAATCTTTTCTTCTCTATATTGTGAATGGCCACCTCAAATGGCAAGACAGAGACCAAACAGATACAAATACAAGAATTATCCACTCGTACATATATGTTGTGTGTTTTTATCTCTGTGCAGAGTTCTGCGATCCACATAGCTATATGTCGACATTAAATTTAAAGATTACTCTTTTGATATATCCATGCAATCACGCATTCATACTCATGATGCAAATAATTTCGAAAATAGTACTTCTATGGCCATGCCAAAACACAGTAAACTGCCCTACTCCTAAGAAAGTGAAACTCACGTGTCTCATGGCTATAAAGTTCTCCACGACAGTACGTCTAACCACCATGTCCTTAAAAGCCAAATCCTCATTGACACTATTATTAAGTTCTCTAAAACCACTTCTGTGTTATTTATATGTCCTTGTTTCTTACTAACCCCGTTGTGGTTTATGCTATATGCACTATACCCATACCGTTTGGAAATATGCAGATCCTCTGCAATTATGCACGAATCAATGGTTAACTCTGTAAGTATTACAAGTAAAATAAGCTAAATCCCTCATCATCTTCATATTTTGCTTCCTCATGTTTCGCTTTCTCTATCTTACAATATTCACAACTTTTTCAATTGAAAATATTTCAAATCTAAGTAAACTGTATGCTAATATGAAATTCCATATTTTATAATGTAATTTATAAATTTTACCTTTTAAAGTATAATATATGCCCTAGAAACATACCAAGTTTCATTGTATACATCTATTTACACCAACTAACACGTTTGTGAAAATATTTCTAATCTAAGTAAATTAAATGCTATCGAAATCAACTAGGCACACATCCAATGCATCAATTTGGTGCCGCCAACACCATTCCTCCCAAACCTTTCCATAGTCCCCAAACTCTCTCCAGTTAAAATTTTAATTTCTCTCTCCTCCCAAGACCCAAATACAAAACCCTTATCAAAGCGGGTGCTGACTTTGCCAAAAATTGCACGCGACTTTCTTGTATAGTTTGCGTTCTCATGTCAAATTTCATTGGCAACTCCGGTCGAGTGTTGATTGATATGATTAAAAATAATTAAGAATTTCACCAAGCCTGTAAGTCATGACAAGAGCTCAATTGCTCCCTCAATTGAGATAAAAAGATCTCCTCACGAGTACCTAACCCCCAATGGTATTATGGTACTCCCACATCAGCTTAGGTTGAATCAAGGCCTAGAAACCACTCGTGACCATGACATGCTCATTAGGAAATTGAGTGATAAGTGCCTTCCGAAGCCATGATTTCTGTCTCCCAAATGTGTAGCAATGCATGCATCTACTTGGATATCAACCAATGCAGGAATCAAGACTTCCTGGTAATGTGGCTAGATCATTAGAGTTGAGGATTTGTCAACATACACTTTCTCCCCTTGGTCTTAGAAAGAGAAAGATCTCCGGAAGAAAAAACTCTGCACTAAGACAAAATTACTAGGCATAGTTCAGGAACAAGGGTATACGGGTACAATGCCACGCTATGTCCAATGCATTCCCTAGCAAATGTCAAATTACGCAAAACCAACCACTCATTCCTCCACCAAGGGGCCTCCGGAACATTTGATGAGTTGGCAACGTGTACTCTGCACACACACACACACACACACACTCTCACCCAACCCACTTCAATATTCCTACACCAACTTAGAGCCTAAAATGCGTTCCAAGATGTTTCCTCCTAACAACCAACTCACCCAATAACCATCAATACTTATCTGGTGAGGTATTGAATACTATTGAAGCTGAATATCATATAAGACATACCCAAAACAATGCTATGAGATGCAAAGATCTTTGTAGAAGTGGATAATTCAGTACTTGGAAACTCTATATAGTTATTAAAAAATACGTAGAAGAGAAATTATGACATTCTAAAATAGAGTCAGTGAGTCCAGATAAAGCACATAACTATCAGTTAACAGACTAATACCATTGTTTTCTCCAAACTTGGAGTCTCCTATCAGATATCCCTTACAAGTTACCAGTAGCTAATTCGTCAGTCAGCTTATTCATTTGTCACTATCTTGAAGAACTTTTGCTTTCCTAGTATTCAAAAGATCAAATAGAAGAACCTAATTGGCCTTTGACACTGTGAACATGTTGCTGAGGATGTAAGTTTGGACGTGCAAACTGTAGGACATAAGGACTGGGGGAGGTAATACAAATTTCACGCAAATGCATGGGGATAAAAAGATACCCGTATAGAAAATGCATTTGAGGTAGCATCCGAGAAAGTTAAACATCATGATTAACATTTTCGAATAAAATTCATTGGTTAAAATATTAGTTGCAAATCATAAGAAGCCCACAGGAACTGATTAGAATAAAGATAGCGAATCAGTGGGAATCAAAGGATCATATGACAAAAATATCAATGACTAAATAGGTGAAGAGATGAGTCATGAAAAATTCAAGCATAGCTTTCAAAGATACATGAAAAATTCACGCATAGCTTTCAAAGAGACAGTTGACGCACCTTTTGCAAAACTCATTAGCAGATCGAACGCCATTGTAGCAGACGAACCACATCAACACAATCACCAGAATGTCTATGCTTGTTAAGGATTCACGCTAACCAAACCTCAACTCAAAGAAATTATTTTTAAGGCCTAGTAAACAGACTTATGGGCTAAATTGGCTTATTGCGCTTTACGAGACACGTCATTCTCTCACAATAGATCAACACAATATCCTCAATAATAAGCCAATTTGCAAATAAGTCAGTGAATTGGAAGATCAATTAATATGAGGAGCAGATGAAATTAATCCAAATAGTTGTGCGATTAAGCTAGTAAACTGAAACCCGATTAATCAAACAAGTAAAAGAATGTTTGAGCAACCAAATCAATGGGAAAAAGGATACTGAAGAGACAACGCTCCCACCAGTCTAACATGTACAGCCCGAAGGTGACGTTGTAAAGATAGATCTTGCGTTGTACCCAATTCATTTGATTCAAATCTGTAAACAGAGAATTAATTCAAATGAGCGGCCTAATTACGTAGACATCGTAGATGGAATCGAAAATCAGAGCAATTTGGGAAAATTACGAATGTTCATCTCACCTTCGAATGTGCGACGAGCGACCCAAATTCCACAAGGTTGAAAAGAGTTGCTTTCTTCTGGTAACCTGCAATGAAAATGGATTATACAATTCAAATTACCATTTCTTTGCCGGCGTCTTTCATTATGGAACGGCGTTATTAATACGTAATATTTCTCTCTATTAATCATAAATAAATTTAAAAAAAATACTAGTATTACCTTGTCTTTTTCTTTAGAGCATGTTCTCCTTTTTTCTTTTTCTTTTTTTAGCACGTGAGAAATGTTTTAGAGCTTCTTCTATGATAGCTCTAATCTCCATTTTGGAGATCGGATGTGACATATTAAGGAGAGATTTTATAGTTTCTCACTTCAACTTTTTGTATATTAAGAGACTCACACCTCTATTTTGCTCTCTAAATCTCTAAAAGAATGATGGGTCCCTCCAAAATTCTCTCATAAAATATCAAAAGTTAAAGAAAAAAAAACGCACAAATTTCAAAATTTCCATTATTATTTCAGACCCAGTATCTAAAATGGAGATGTAGAGATTGATATGAAATGCTTTTAGGGTAGAATAAAATCAAATAGATGAAAGCCCGTTCCAGAGCAACTAGGGATGGCAATGTGGCAGGTAGGAGCGGATTTTTATTTACCTCTACCCCTGCCCTAAATTAGTTATAGTATTTTATAATGTTATATACATTAAGTATAGATATAAGCAATTGAAAAATGACACGCATACCCGTAAATGGACAAAAAATTCGAGACGAAGGGAGTAGTTGTTTCTAGGACACGTGTAAGAAAATTGAGTCTGTGGTACCTCCCTCTTTCAAACTTTCCCTCCTCACTTTGTGTCGCGTCATGTCATCTTGTGTAAAGGTCAAAATTCTCTCAACCTTAACTCGACTTATTTAGCTTTTCGTGTTATCGTGTCGTATCAAATTTGTGTTTGGTGTCATAAATAACCAACCCTAACCCGCTAACTTCGTGTCAGGTTGTATCATGTTATCATGTCATTTCATAGATTCATGTGTCGTATCGTGTTGTGTTCGTGTTAGAATTCTCTCAACACTAACCCAAACTATTTAGCTTTTCGTGTTATCGTGTTGTGTCATATTCGTGTTACATGTGAGAAATAGCTTACCCTAACCCACTAACTTCGTATCGTGTTCTCGTGTCGTGTTGTGTCGGAAATTTTCAACCCTACTCCCCATCTCTCATAATTTAAAAGATTTATAAAAAAAATTCTAGAAAATTAGTATTGGGGTTTGGAGGCTTGAGATGTACAAAAACATTGAAAGCCCAATTAAGGGCCCCCAAATTTTGGTAGAGTCCATATATGTTAGATTCGGAATTAATAAATATCCGAGACATGATTATAGACCCACCGAAGTGTAAGCCCAACTTCAACAAGATAGAGGAGTACATCATTTGAACAAATTGCACATTTATAACAGCTAAAAGAGTCTCATCTTTCCTATTTGCATAGTTTGAACTTTGAAATAATAAGGCGCATCCCATAAAAATTATATATTTTATATTCTTTTTGATTATTTTTTATTTTGATTTTTCTAATGGACAAATGCATAACGGCTCATTTTAAAATTATGCTTCCGATCCCCAAAATTCTTGAGCCGGCTCTGCATCGATGGTTGCTTCGGAAAAAAGTACAAGGCACAAGGTGTGAAATCATCAAATCAAAGCACACAACGCTCCCGATTATAGTGGGGTCCGAGCAAGGCATTCACTAAACAACTTATCCCCTTTCTTTGGTATGGTGAAATAGATATACCATTTTCCGAACTCAAAATGCATATGGAAAATTATTTGAGTCAACTGCGAAGGCAGACAAGTTTTATTCCCCTGTATCTATAGCCCCCATGAAAGAAGATAAAGGAGAAGAAAATATATATTCATTGAACTTGTTAGATAAACGTAGAAACAACAAGGTGTTTTTAATACACAGGTTAACTTGAGGCCCCGTTCCGCTAAGGGGCTTTTTGGCTTTTTTGATTCATTGCGTTTTTCGAGACATGTCATTCTCGCATAAAACATTAATTAAAAAAGCCCCAAAAAGCCCCTCAGCGGAAAGGGGCTAAACTGTTTGCAATACTCAATGACGTTACCTACAAGGGCAAATGGCACCTTATCTGCACCATTAAAAGCCTCTGCATGGAGCCAACTAAAGCTACAAACCAAAATACATTCAACAAGAAGAAAAAAGAAAAGGGTTTGATCTACAGAGGATTCTGGAGAGACGAAGTTTGTTATGGGGATGCTATTCCACGACTTGGGTTGGCCACAAGCGCTTCCAAACTGAGATCTCCTCCTCGCGATAAAGCTTCCTGATTCCTCCGTAAAATCCATCCACTGCATTGCCTACTTCTCTATGGTCCTTCCTATTTAAAATCGTCTGTCTCCATCTTGACCCTGGGCTGTACTGCTTGAACTCCAGCATTACCGTGTCTGCAAGCACCATATATTTGAGATTTATGTCTACGTCAAAATCTAACTACTGCTAATTAAAGTGCGAAATCTTCACAGAGGAAAGCAATAACGTATTAGCACAAAGATGCGGTTATTTTAAAGCAAGTCAAGTGATTGTACTTCCATATCGTTTTCCCTTCAATCTGCATCAACATGGATCTCAATTACATAAGAACGGGTATGGATTTCCGAAAATTCCTCCTTTTCTTTCCTAGGACGTGGAAAACCAAACTATATTCAATGATGCAAATATAGAACATGAGGAAGAGATCATTTTACTGAGAATTATTAATATCACTTGTAATAAAGCTGCCCTTTTTATTGTGCACTAGAGTGTGTGTGGGTTGATCAAGTGTCATAGCCTGGGAAGTGGGAAAGTTAAGGAGAAAGGGGCAATTTCATGCCCATATTTTAGTACGGATAATTGCTTCGTCCATGCACGACAATTTTAGATTATGAATTCAAACACTCAGGTGTTCCGGCAGATGTCCCAAGGAGAAATAAGGTTTTGTTATCCACAATGCAGTGTTTGTTGTCGCCAATTGTGTTTAGAGCTTGAAATTGAAAAGCAAAGTGAAAAGAGGAAAAAAGAAAAGACAGTTTCCCAAACCCCTTTTCATTTCTTTACCCTCCAGAAATCCCATGTAAATCTAAGATCCAAACACCGCCATTAAGAGTCAATATTTGGCAGGGGAGTAGATGAGTAGTTAACTTAGCCTGAGAATCATAAGAGTCGTTTAGTACACGTAGGCTGAGCTCACAAAAGCCCACCAAAAATACAATTAATTAAAGCAAATGTTTGATTTGAAGATAAGATGTTTAAGTGGCTTGTGTGGACACACAAGAGACGTTGTGGCAACACTTGAAAGATCAAATCTGGAATTAGAGACATTGTCACATATGAGAAACATCAGGCCACCACATACCCTGTGTCTTGGTCGTGCATGTTCGTAGGATCATATCTGGAATTGGAGACATTGTCACATATGAGAAACATCAGGGCACCACATACCCTGTGTCTTGGTCGTGCATGTTCGTGGGGGTGTATATATATGACAAACATCAGGGCACCGCATACCCAGTGTCTTGGTCGTGCATGTTCGTAGGGTGTGTGTGAGAGAGAGAGAGATTTGCCTAGATTTTGCACTCAAAATTAGACAAGCCATGATGGTGAAATCACATCGTGCACCATCCAGTATTAGTTCCTGGTTAAATTAGCTAATAATGAAGAATCTAATGTGTCCTAAAGGACAACACAAACAAGGATGTTCTTTACTTCAGCTCAACACATAAGTAAAGGTGAACTTGTAAGTTTTAAAATACAGGTGGTTAGTGTTTTGTCAACCTGTGAAGCATTTTCATGGAAAAGCACATTACGAAATGACATACCACAGATTTAAGAATGCATTGAAGGCCACTTATATACAGCTCTGGATAGAGTAGAATGATGGACAAGAATTCATGTAACCGACTTCATTTGATTAGGATTTATTAAACTTGCTTATCATAACATGGTAGCTCCACATTTTGCTCATTCATTACTATCTCTTTGTTTTAAGAATTAGAAGTTGGTATCTTCCAAAACAAGCAAAAAACATCAAAGATAAAATAACAAGATTGAAAACTACATGATCTTTTTTTTTTTTGATGAAAATTATAGATGATGTACTCACCACTGTTGTCACATTGGCAAGTTGTTTTGTCCCCGGTGCACGAACCCAAGTGACCTACTACTCCATACCACCAACCTGCAAAGCAATGAGCACTGATCATTAGTTCAGCTTTTGAGACTTTTCAAACGGAAGATTAGAATACCCCGTGAAAAAGTTTGTATAAACTATCTACTTGTTCTTACAAAATTAAAAAAAAAAGAAAAAAAAAAAAAAGAAAAGGATTTCTTAGTGACAGGGATATGAGTTTTAGACCAAGAAAATAATTCACAGAATCACAGGTTTGATGATCCTGGCCTGACAGGAAAACAGCCTTGTTTTTCAGTAGGAATTTTAAGTAATCACTGCATAGTGCATGACAAAAAGGTCCAGAAAACACACCGTAGGGGAATTCCGCGTTTCTTCTCCATTGAATCTCAATATGATCGCCGGGTTTCAAATCGTCTAAACAGTCGGAGACATGAAGTACATTTGCAGGAGTATCCACAGGTGGTGCTCGTAGTCTATCCCACGCTATATTGTCCTCAATTGTCCGTCTTCCACTCGGTGAGTACCTACAGTGCCACAATCCATTTGAAGTTCAATAAAACAAGCTTTCAGACTCTTTAGATTTGTTATGCACTTAAAATATCAGGTAGAAAGTTACATAATACCATGTTTGACAAATGGATAAAGGGAGGGATAAAAAAATAAAAAAATACCATGTGGGATCCACATATAGGTTATTAACCCATTGTTTTCCCCATCTCTTAGCAAATATAGTACAAGTAATCATATGGAGTATATATGAAACTGGGGAAAGGCTACACAGTACATACCCTCTATTTGAGTGTGTATCATATGCACCCCTAAAAATGTTACGAATCAATTAGCTCTCATGAATAAAAAGTTACGATTTTTATAAAAAAAAGTTGCGAAATGCAAAAATGTTTCGAATCATAGAGAAAATGTTATGAATCATATTGCTGAAAAGTCATGAACACTAAAAAATGTTATGATTGGCGATGAGGTGGCACAATGAACCATACATTAAATGTATATGGTATACACCTTTAAATTTTAATAGGTGTGTATTGTAGCCATGCCAATGAAACTATAATTCTCCCATTATCCCAAAATTCTTGGTTATCCCCCCAAGTGCTTGTTCTAAAATAAAAATAAAAAACTAGCATGTTTTAGGCTTCTGAAATTGCAGTAACATCACCTAAAATCTTAGGCAGAAATTGACAAAAGCTAGAAATTGGTTATTATTCAAGTTACAAACCATTTCATAATTTCAAGTATCAATAAATGCCAACATTAATATATTTCAGCTACTAAAATAAGAAAGAGCCAAGGAAATTTATTTTCTCAACCACACATGCAAGCAATCACATGGTGGATGGGAAGAAGTTCAACTGTATTAATGCTTGATGGTCCCCATACCTTGCCTTGAAGGTGTCTGTGCTGGAGTCATAGCAAAGGTCAGCATCATAGCAGGACAGCATAAACCCCACATTCCCATTCTGCATCGCAACAATATGAAAGGCATTCAATTTTTTTGGGCTTCATAAGGGAACAACAAAACTATCATAAACAGATAATTTTATGTCCAGAATCGTTCTTTGATTGATCATTTTCCAAATCAGTTTTGCAAAATACTTTTCATAAACTGCTAGGCGCTTTTTTTTTTTTTTTAACAACAATACTCTGCTAGAACATCATTTTCATCTTTTCAGTGTTTTCAAATCGGGACATGCATCGTGCATCGTTGTTTTCCATTTCATATATCGTATCGACATACGCTGAATCGAAGCATTTCCATAAAACAAAAAGATATGGGGTGGGAGAAAAACGATACGAACTGTATTGGAGGGTTTTTTTTTTTTTTTGATAACCGGGTGTCTGGGCCAGCTTGCGCACACCTGTATTATTGTAGGTATTCAACAACCATGCTGGTTTCCGAGAAATCAAAGCAAGAGTTCTAAAAAAATTTCAAAATTAATTAATTTTTTTCCAAATTTTTTGAAATAACTATAAAATCGCCAACCAACAAGTTTGAAAATTTTCCCCTAAAAAACTGATTTTGAGAAAATGCGGATGGTCCAAAAAAACAATGTATCAGAGACGAGTACCTCTCTGTTATAGACTTGAGCTGGGAACCAGAACTTGCCATTCTCAAGAGCAAGATACCAACCCATGATCGAATCCAATGGTAAACAACTCCTTCTCTCACTACCATTTCCCATTTTTTGTGATCCTTTCCATATAACTGGCCAGAGGTTTAAAACATACCCAAACAGTTCTTTCTGCTTTGTGCCATTCAAAAGGGTGGGTTTCTTTCTTGAGGCAATGGCACATTGCCATTCTTTATAAGCAGCATCACCAATTAGCCTACCCCATTTCTGTTTCATGTGTCTCTCCCATAGATGATCACTTGTACACTTTTCTCTCAAAGAAACACACACCCCTGATAAATTACTTAACCCGGGTGGCGAAAGCCGCTCAAGAATGCATTCCAAAGCCAATTCAGGCAAATCCAGGAGAGAAGTCTCCTCAATTTCTTGCGCATTTTCTTGTTTTAAACTAACATTCTCCATAAAAGAAGGCATGATCGATGAAAAGTGCAGAGAAGTTATAGCAATCAAACTTTTTCTGAGCCAGGACAGGAGGAAACGAGACAATTCTCCACAAAACCATGGAATTGATGACAATTTCTTCACCCCTCTATTCAAAACTGGGAGTGTCTTGAGAGAGGACTTGGAAAGCAGGATGAAAGAGAAACAGTATATCATGAGGAAAATCATTGGATTAAGATAAGTCTAGAAATGGGTTTTTGGTTTTTGGACTCAAAAGGATAAGGGGTGAGAGAAGCAACCGCAAACAAGGCAATACTGATTGAAGCTATATATACATATGTGAAGAAGAAGAAACTGAAATGATTTTCTTTCTTTTCTGCTGATCTGTTTATTAGTGAAAGCAAAGAGTGTTTTTTTTTCCTTTTCCAAGTGGTCCCTTGGATAGTGGTTATTTTCATAAAAGGGACATGTGTAGACACTGCAACCGACAAGCTTTGATTGCTTGTTGTGAAAAGAGAGTGACAGAACAAAGATCAAAACACAATCGGTGCTTCTTGTTAAATGTTTTTGGCATCCAAATACAGTGAATTTGCCACCCACTATGAAGAAACGAGATTTTACAAGGCCACACTTACAGTGGGAGGCAGGTGTCAGCTAGAGACTGGAGGGGTTTGAAAGGAAAGGAAAGGAAAGGTTAAAGCAAATCTTCCAAACAGGTCAAACCAGATTAAAGAAAGTTATATACTTATTCCTCAAAATGTATGAGCAGAAATACAGAGACCCCCAAAAAGTATAGCAGAATCTGTTAACTTTGGCCCTATATCTTTGTGGAGATCAAAGAAGAAAAAGGAATAGATCACAATCACGGATTCTACATGTCAAGAACACAAGAAAAGGGGGTAAAAAACAAGAAAGAGAATTAGGACAAATACCCCACAAATAATTGAGTGAAAAAGAATGGATTTAAAGGAACTGACCTGTACCCATCAAATACCTGAGTGGAAATACGTAGACCCATAGGCCATATCTCACAAACTTTAAACCAATGTCTTTTTGTGGAAATCAAAGAGGAAAAAAAGAGAGAAGGAGATCACTATCACCACAATTCTCTTTGTCGAGAACACAAGTAAAGGACCAATTAGCTGAAAACCAAATGTGGGTAAAGAATCAAGAAAAAAGAAGCACTAAAAACGAAATTGGCGCTGTGGATTGATGAAAGATGGGGATAGCTCGAAGTGGGTCCTCTCTATTGCACCAAAAATGTTTTCGTGTGCAAAAAGAGAACTCTCCAAAAAAAACAGAGAGAGAAGGCCTTGTATCTGATTGTTAGGGTTTTGGGGTTTTAGAGAGATGAAGATGAGATGAAGATGAAGAAAGGGAGAATTTTTACTTTCGGTGGGTGTCACAGCTCACCGGTGGGGTGTTAATTCTTCAGAGCTGACACCAGCTTTCGGCCTAACCTCCACCAAACTAATAGCAACCCAACAAATGGCCACGGCAACAGACCCATGATGTCAATTTTCCTGGCAATTTTTGATCCACGGGAAAAGATAATAGTGGATTGGACGAGAGTGAGACAGGTCACGTGATCAACAGCTGAAGTGTCATTTTTTTTTTTTGATCTGGGCTGAAGTGTCATTTAATGAACGCTTTACCAAACCTTTTTTTATTTATTTTATTTGCCAATACGTGTACATCAATCTTCAACGGGGTTTCCCATTTAAAATGTAAAACCATAGACGCTCGGTTTCCTATTTGATAAGGGAAATGATTTTCACACTCCCCATTTTACAATCCACACTCCCTTTTTGTCTTTATCTTACATGAATTCAAAAGATCCATTTTAGTAAATGAAAATGTAAAAGGAGTGAGCTCATTTTCCTTTGATAAATGAGAATCTCATAAAATCAAAAGATTAATTTTAGTAAATGAAAATGAGCTAATTTTAGCAAATAAAAATGAGCTAATTTTAGCAAATGAGAAATCATTTGCTAAAATTAACCCATTAATTTTATGAGATTTTCATTTTATCCAATAAGAAACTAGGCCTAAGAACCATATCTTAGCAAACCAAATTATAGTCCGTTTCTTAAAGGCTTGTTTGTTAGGTGGATAAGTTTTTTTAATAGAAAAAAAGGTGGATATGTTTAAAAGGGGATTAGTTAAAAAAATGTGATAGGCTCTAAAGAATTTGTTTTGTAGTTGAAATAGATGGATAAGAGTGGGTTAATAAAGAAATAATATAAAATTTACTTAATTGTCCCTTACAGTGAGTGTACAAAAAGATGTTTGGAAAGATTTGAGGGGCAAGAGGATCATTATACCCACCCGAATACCCTTATTCTAGGGGATGGGGCGGGATAGCAATTCGGGTGGGATAAGCAATCCGAGTGCAAAATGGAAACCAAACAGCGGATAAGTGTGAGCCCATATTAGCTTATCCCACTCAATCGATTAAGCCCCTTCTCTATTTGACAAATGGGCTGGAACGGGGTGCGGTTGTTGAGCGGATGAAGGTTTTTTGGTGGATAAGAGGTGAATATTTTATAAGGGGGATTAGTTAAAATGGGATGATAAGCTAATAAGAAGTTTGTTTCATAGTTGAAATAGATGGATAAGAGTGGATGGATGAGAAATAACGTCAATAAATTTCTTAATTGTCTCTTGTAGTGAGAATACAAAAAAAGTTTAGTGAGATTTCGGGGACAAAAGTTCATTAGACCCAGCCAGATAAGTTTATCCTAGGGGTGGGGTGTGATAAGTGAAAACCCCTGCAGTGGTCTTAGCAATCCGAGTGTAAAATAGGAACCAAACACTGGATAAGGGTGGGACATGGGTTAGCTTATCCCTCTTAAGCTCTTATCTACCTTGTTTGATTCATGAATTAACTGTCTATTGGATAATGCATGTTTGATTGCTCGATTAGAAGGGGGATTGGGTTTAGGGAGAACATGAGGACCCACATGTTCCCTCTTTATTGACAATCTATTATTTATTGCATGCCGTATTAAGATGGGTAACTCCAAACTATTTCTTGAAATAGTACCCCATAAGGCCCGGTTTGGATGAAGTATTGGCAAGAGTGATGAGTGGGGTTGGGTTAATTAGTCCACCTTCCCCTCCATATACCTCCTTCGGCAACCCAAAACACCCCATGACTAATTAGTCCTTGGTTTCAATAGTCATAGCCCTCCCTGACTATTTATAAGTAGGGGAGGGGTGTCTATGTTTAGTCATGGGAGATTCACTCCCCATTTTACCTCCCTATCCCCCCCCCCCAACGCAATTTCCTTCGGATAAAAAAATAAAGTACTTCTATTCATAATTTTTTATTTATTTTTGCACTAAATTAAGCTACTAATAGAGATCTTTAATACAAAAAATTTGAAATTTTTTTTACTTGCTGAGTTAATTTTAATATTTAATATTCTTAATTTATACTATAAAAGAATATCGAAAAGAATTACTCCATTATAACATAATTTTTGACAAACCTATCAAAACAATTAATTTTGGGATTTATATAATTATATAAATACATGATCTAATATATGCATTACCAAGGGCAAGAAAGTTTTTTGACATTTTTTACATCATCCACCCTCCTTATCCCCCCTTTTTTTTTTTATCCCTTATCCAAACCATGTAATATTTAATCCTCCTTCTTAACTGTCACATCAATGTGGGTTCATCCTTCTTATTTAATCTCACCGACTATTTTATCCCCCTTACTATTTAATCCCTCCAAAACCAATACCCCTGGAACAGGCTCTTAGGCCCCATTGGATGCGGGATAAATTTTGGTGGGATTAAATAGTAAGGGAGATAAGATAATAAGAGGTATTATTTAGTAAGGAGGGACCCACATTGATGTGACATTTATGGAGGGGGAATCAAATAGTACGTGGTTTGGATGAATTTGTGATAAAGGGGGACAAAGTTGGGTGGATGATGTGAAAAGCTGGCAAATGACTTATTTGCCCTTGTGCATGGGTAATATTAAATATTACGATAAAATAAATAAATAAATACAAGGCTAACTAAATTAATTATACTTTTCAATAAATATGATATAATAATTACTTTTATTAATTATATCTAGAATTAAAATATTTAATTATTATTTTTAATTATTCATTTTAATAATGTTGCACCACCTAATTTTTTGCTTTTTTCCCCTTCTAACTATGTGTTTTTTGCTTATAATAACTAATTATTCATTTTTATGTTATTCCCCAACAATGTCAAATACTAAAGTATAAAAAAATTTAAATTTTTTTGTATCAACTTAAAGATCTCAAATAGTAGTTCAATTTGGTGCAAAAAAAATGAAAAAATATAATGTGAAAGTACTTTATTTTTTTTATCCGAAGGATATTGCAATGCAAGTCAACAATGTCAAATTCTTAAAGTATAAAAAATTTCACACTTTTTTGTATCGAATTAAAGATCTCAATTAGTAGTTTAATTTGGCGTAAAAAAAAAAAAAATATGCGCGAAAGTACTTCATTTTTTGATCCGAAGAAAATTGCAAGGGCTCGTAAACATTCAAAATGGGTTTCGGTTTTCCATTTTAAACAGTCAACGAATTTTTAGGGGGTAAGCCAAGGGAGATAAGGGAGGGTAGTGATGTAATTTTACTAGGGGTATTGCAACGGTAAAAAATAATTAATACTACCATGGATGGTGGTTCACCTTGTCCCACCCACCCATCTTAGATTCCCTCCACATGCAACGGTAAAAAATAATCTTTGTCATCCTTATTCCGTCTTTATCTCACCCTAATCAAACACAGTTTAACTAATCTCAGTATTCATATGATCCTATCTATTATCCCGTGGATTCCTTGTCTCATTTATCTCATCCTTAATACTACCTTATCCAATCCTTCCTAAAAATAATCTGACAATCAAACGAGCCCAACTATACTATGTTATCCCTTCATTTTGTTTCCATGACTACCTTTTATGCATGTGTAATTCCTTCTTCATCCTCAGAAAAAAAAACGTAGTTCCTTCATCATATGTTGTTCTTTTATTGATCGCTTGCTAAGTCATTACTTGCTTAAATAATCACCACTTGGCCTGTTGGCCGGCCAGGGGCGGACATGGGGTGCTAGGGGGTGTTCGGCCCCTGCACTCTCCCCAATTTTTGACATATTTTTAGTACACTTCTAGATTTTTTTGTAAAATTACTGAAGAGTGGCCCACGCAAATTAGGCAAAAATGACGATTCTGCGTCCGCCTAGATCACATCATTTGTTTGCCAAAAAGGAAAAGAACATGGACAGGACTGTCCATGTGTGACAATTGGTTTCCAACTTTCAAGTTGTCTTTTTTTTTTTTTTTTTTTTTTAATTTTGTCTAAGTGAAAACAAAAACAAAAAATCACATGGATCTACTCACATGTTTATTAGTCCTCTTCAGAAAACACCTGCTTTTTCATGAATTGGTACCAACAATATCCATGTTTGTATAACCTAATCAGAGAAACTATAATTTGTGGTTATCAGAGAGCTCAGACTAACACTTTTTTGCAATCTATTTCCTCAAGTATTTTAGTAAACTTAGACAATTCTAACTTTTAAGGTTTCTTTCCATCGTGCTGCCTTTCTTGTAGAGCTAAGTTTGAAGGTTAATTGATGGATATACTGGAGCTATATTAGTAGTATATTCATACACATTTTACATTTTCCTTGTTCAAAACGCAGAAAATCTCATCATTGCATTGCCGTCACTGGAGGGTGGACACGATGTACAAATAAAGCCACAACTTTACCAATCTTAACATCCTCAACGATATTGGAAGTAACGAATCATAATCATGGGCCGGCCCAAGGGTTTGGAATGCCTTAGGCCTAGTCTAAAAATTATGTCCTAAGAGTACAACACTTACATATTTTTCCAGCAACGAGTATTAAAACAAAGAGTACAAATTATAACCTCAATCGCCAGCAAGAGCGACTAAAAAATCAACAATCTCCAAAAAGTCCAAATGCCGTGTAACGCTCACTCGCTGTTTATAATAATTGGTTTTTCTCTTGTACAAACACAACATAAAAGAATATTTAATTGGTCTAATTCTTTTTTTTTTTTTTTTTTTGTGGTTTTAAGATTCAAATACTACCCCCTTGTCTTGTTTTCCTGTCTACAACCTTTTCCACGATCTGTTTTTTTTGGGTTGGTTTCTGTTAAGATCATCACAAAATTCTTTCTCAATTCTACAATTTGTCTATGCTTTTTCAGTTCTTCTGTTCAATATCCTTTGATTATTTCCGTAGATTCAAACAAACCCATCCCCTGCTTTCTTGTCCCCATCCCTTCTGTTTTGAAAAATATTTTCATGCCTAATTTTCTGATTAAATCTGCACAAACACTTTTCAATTTCAACCAGTCTTTTCCTTTCTTGGTTTGTTTTAGTTTGGGCCTAAAGGTCCAAAGCTCATTACAATTGTTTTAGGCATTTTTATTTTTCTATTGGGCTATACAAGACTCCTACCCATGCATATTAAAAATCATACGAATGCCCCAATTTTGGGGGTTATTTGAGGGGCTTAGCACCAGCCGGTCCACTTTTTTTTGCCAATACACCGCCAACTCCACCCAATTTTCAAAATGCACCGAAAACTCCAAGAAGCACAGAAAATGTGGCGGCTGTTCCGACTCCATCTCTCTCTCTCTCTCTCTCTCTACCCATTCCACATGGGCACAATCTCTCTCTCTCAACTCCCAAACCATATCGCTGGGAATACCAAAGTCCTAAAATCCTACTTGAAAAGTGTTTAAACCACTAAAAACCCTATAATCACTGAAGATTAAAACCCAGGGTGCCCTACATATTTTTTTTGAAAGTTGTCACTAAAACCCTATAATAAGAAAGTGCACCTAAACATAAACCTAAAAAAGAGTAATTGACTTTGATAAATATTTGTTTTCTAACCTTAATGAAAAATTTTAAATTCTTAAATGTAAAATTCTTAAATGTATAGCTAAATTCTAAATGTACAGTCTAAATTCTAAAATGTACATTCTAAATGTGTTCAAATTCTAAATGTACATCACAAAATGTACATTCTAAATCAGCGTTGTAGATATAGTTCTAAATTCTAAAATGTACATTCTAAATGTACGGTCTAAATTAGAATGTACATTCTAAATTCTAAATGTAAGGTCTAAATTAAAATGTACATTCTAAATTTAGGGTACCCTACGTTTAGATTTGCCCTATGAAAGTGCCTAAACCTAAACCTTGGGTACCCTAGAAAGGGTACCCTATGAAAGTGCCTAACATCCTAGGGTACTCTATGAAAGTGCCTAAACCACTAAAAACCCTATAATAGAAAAGTACACCCTAAGTGTCTAACCCCAAAAAAGAGTGATTGACCTTAATGGAGTTAGTGGTAATTAAAAAGAATGATTGAAGTTAGTGGTAATAAATATTTGTTTTTTGTATTGGCCCGTAATAAACTCTTATTTGATGCCTGTCATTTGTGGCCTTCAATGGGCACCAAACAATCAGACAAACCTGCAACGTCATCGCGGGAATACCTCCTAAAGACTTGAAAGGGAAAAAGAAACTTCTCACTGAAGATGAAATGCACATATTTTTTTTATTCCTTTGCTATTCCCATTTATGCCCTTCTTGTGGTCTCCAATTACTTTTTGGTCCAGGGATGTTTTTGTTATTTCTGTCTTTTGTTGTTTTGGTCAGTGGCAGGAATTTGAATAGGTTTTAAGGGCATTCCTTATGAATTGGGAACATGATGATCACTGCCTAAAATATATGGGCAAAATGACGCCACCTACGTAACCATCTGCTCCGCGTCACATAGTCCCTGTCATCGTTCTCGGATATTGTAGACACCCCAATTTGCGCTACTCGAGAACTTGGACCAGGGCCCGTTGGCCTTCCTGATAATGAGGATGAATCAACAATTACCATGAAATTGATCTTGAAATGCACCCGGAAGATTTTTCCTTAGCCTAAATCACCGAAATAAATCCCAAACCCAAACCAAGGCACCCCAGTTCAGCCATAACTAGGGCGCCCCAGTTCATGCCAAACCAAGGCGCCCCTATTACTTGGTAACTGGGCCGCCCTAGTTCCCTAAAATCATGATTTTACAGAGGCATCTGCAGGAGAATAACATCATGGTGTTTACATTGCATGAGCAGTGTCACGACCCAACCCGGAGAGTTAGAAATCATGACCGGCCAGTGATTCCAAATCACCCCAGGCCTCTATAAAAATCACATTTGTACAGCTTTTCTAAGATAATCAAATCTAAACAATTGTAAATCCGAATCATTAAATTTGACAAAATACATACAGAGCTGACCTAACGTGCAACAAGAATACCACAGCTTTGGCACCACCAATACAAATTAGAGATACAATTTAGGAGCACCTCAATTTTATTACAAAGTGAAACTGGTTCACATAAAATGACGGCAGTAGGAGCAACCATTAATCAATAACCACACGATATCCAGAGAGCCTTCTTTTACCTATTGTTTCCTGGAATGGATTCATAAAAACAAAACCATTCCAGTGAGCGTCACGATATACAAAGGTTTCATAATTAACATGGGAAAATAGTTTAACAAAAATTATCTTTAAATACAAGTTTTCGAGCTTGAGATTGCAAACCATAAAATAATCAATAATGAGAGATTCAGAAAACTCGAAACCGTAATTTAATCATTTATGAGATTCAAAGAGAAACCTCTAACATCTTTTATGGGCGAAAACTGCAAGAACTGTTTGGGAGAGCGACCCCACCGTTTGGGAAATGATATCAAGTCCATAGGATACCCGGATATATCCTTTCATTTAGGCGCCAAAACCCAATGCCCAGATGTTTTGTCAAAACGGACAATATAGTCCGTTCACTTTTTCCTTTTCAATCGATCCCATGCTCATTTTTAAAATCTCATTTCCAAATTGTGCTTATTATGCACTATGATGCTTCCGTACAAGACATCTATTTTCAACGTATTTTATAGATCCAATTTGCAATTCATAAATCACAAAACATTTAAAAATAAACTATGCAACCAATGTATATTCGCAACTCACCTTTGTAGCGTGAACCAAAACTAAATCACGTGTACGAATTACTGGCCAATACTCGAACCAAAATGAGGAGAGAGAGGGAGCTGCCGGATGTGAACAAAAACAGTTTGTTGGGTATCCGGCGGAACAGAAGTTGGTCGGCAATGGAGTTGGCTGAAATGAGGTGTGGCAGGAGAAGTCTTTGGAAAGAATAAGAGAGAGAGAGAGTATTAAAGAGTATTTTGGTGGGAGTGAAAGGTAGCAAAGTTATCAGATTGTGAGTTGATTATAAAATGGGAAAATGAGACAAGTTTCAGACAAACTAAATAAGGGTACTCCATTCTACTTTTAATTCAACCAATATTTTGTCTATAAATCATTTAGAAGATAAGGCTAGAGTGGCAGGATGTGGTCATCGAAATTATAAACCAGGGAAAGAAAGGAAATATCGCACCGACAATGTGTAACCGGTCCGTGCCCGGTTACGCTGTCCGGGATTCGTTCTCAGAAAAATCCCAAAAATTTAATGGTAACTATAAAAATTATTTTAAGATTGACCGCGGTGTCAGAATTTTGAGGAAAATTATTGAAAATAACATTTCAAATTTTACAACGAAAATCGGGTTATCACAAGCAGTTCAGCGTAAAACATGGAGGATTGTCTTGTCTTACCCTCTTTAACCATTTTGAACCTTTTTTCCCAAGCCTATAAATAACCCCATGCAAGGAAAACGTAGCACTCTCCTCTGTTGCTGCTATTCTCCCTCCAACACCATTGTATTACTCTTCTTATTCATCTCCCTTCTGATCTCCAGCAAAACACCACCAAAAGCTCTCTTAAATTAAAAATCCAAACTTTTTCCAACTCATTGTTATTTTACTCCTCTGCTATCTTCTCTCCCATCCTTCCTGTCACTGTAACCATTAATATCCTCCATTACCATCCTCCTAAACTCCATCACCTAAATCTTCCAAGAAACCACTACAATCTTGAAATTTTTCCTAAAACTTGGAACTACTTTGAAACCAAATTTCTCAGTACCTTAACCAAGTCCTACAACCAGCAAACAACCACAGCTTTCCTACCACTTGCAAGAAAAAGTCCAAAGAGTGCATTTCAAAGAAAGATTTTTAGGGTAAGAGTTGAAACAAATCCTGGGGGAAAAATTCCTTAACCTCACATTCCAGAAAAATATACTGGAAATGTGCCAAATGAGGAATAAAATCTATTTTTATCAAAATATCATGGAATTTTCTGAAAATTAATCAACTAGGGCGCCCTAGTTATGCCCAAATTGGGGCGCCCCAGTTCTTGATTATTATTATTTTTCTCACTTTAAATAGTTAAATTATTTTTCAAATCAAAACAGGGCAAAAATTCATTATTTTCTGTTAATTAAATGATTTTACAATTACTCTAATTAATTTTTCCCCAATTTCAAATATCTTCTTTTAAATATTTTTCCTTTTTGAAGGAACAATAATCATTCTTTTCAAATCATGACATTTCTTAAATTAAAAATCATTTTAAAGTTGTCAAAACGAATTTCCCAAAAAAAAATGTCATCAGAATCAAAATGGGGAGAAAATAAATTTTGGTAAATAATTTTAACTAAGGCGCCCTAGTTTCCTCTTATTTGGGTCGCCCCAGTTCTCTGTAAATTAGAATTAATTTAATTATTTCGATTTTAGATTACTTTGTTGCATTTAATTGTTATTATTGTCATTTTATGCATTTTATTTGCTTGATTATTATTTTAAATTTCATAATAAAATATTTTGCAAAAACCCCACGAATATTAAAGTAGAGACCGATCTTGTGTCGGGCGAGAGGGGTGCCGTAAAACCCTTCCCCTCTCGTAACCTGGCTCCGAACTCGAAATATTTTTGGTTAAAAAGATCAGTCGCAAAGCCTTTTCCAAAATAATGATGCGGAAGTCATATTTTTATCAAAAATGGTTTCTTGGGTGATTTTAGTAAATCCGGGTGATGACTCCAAAAATCAAATCGAATTTTCAAATCGGCGAAGTCGAGGAGCCGTGGCAGCGTCCACAAATATTTTTCCATCAAGATTGATTCAGAACATATGTCTTAATATATATACGGTCAATAGATAGAAAACCCAATGGAAATTTTAATTTTCTATCAAAGAAAAACTTTAATTTTCTAAAATTTTCAGAGTCCCACTTCCTCCTCCCAATTACAATGTTGTATGCATTAGGAAAATACTACTCCTACTAATTCTAAACTAATGGGTGCATGTTTAAAAAAAAAAAAAAAAAAACTAATGGGTACGTAAGTACTACTGGTACTCCATAACACACCCAATAAAATTCCTGTTATACAGTATGTACCAATGGTAAATATTTACTAGTACTCCACACACCCCCAATAAAATTCCTCTCTAGAAACAAGAATAACAAAGATGAAGAGCGCTAGGAAAGCAAGAAAACCAAGCACACAAGAACACAAAAGATTTACGTGGTTCACTCCACAGGCTGTAGCTAATCCACAGGGGGAAGAGACGAATCAATCCACTATAATCAATAAGGATTACAACTTTCAATCTCCTATCAATGTATCTCTCAGTCTCTTTGGGTTTCTCTCTCCAAAATAAGATTAGAAAGCCCTAAAATTGAACAAAAGACACTAAAATCGGTTATTGTACATGCAATATGGTCGGACCAAGGATGTTGAGAGCTATAGAAGTGCATTGGTCTGGACCAAGGACATGCTCGTCCGGACCAAAGGTACTCTAGACCGAACCAACATCGGACCCGTGCAATTGGTCTGCACAATTATGACACACTTTCAACCATTGGCTTGATCTAGACCAAGAGATCATTTCGTAACACCCATTTTGAAGCCATACTTAACATAGCGTGTCTATGATTGAAAACTCTACACAAAAGGAAAAAATACTCTACTTTGTATATTAGACGTTTGACAAAAAGGAGACTCCAATATCTATATTACATTACACAACGCTTTTCAGAATGTCTCTCTCCACATAAGTATCCTCTTTTGGCACTTTGGAGGGCCGTGATTGATTACAAAGTTTCTTTCAATCTCCTTTCATTTCAAAATTCAAAGCCCTAAACTAAACCACCCTCACAACATCAACATTTCATTTTAGTTATAGTTTCTACTCTTATGACTAAAATAAGATTAATTGATTTTACGATGTTTCCTAAAAAGAATTGATTATCCCTTTGAAAAATCAACTAAACATATGGTTTTCTACATAATTTCCCTACATTCAACTCAAAATTAGTTTATGTTGTTTCCTTTTACGTTGATTTGACTATATTCAAAATGGAAACAAACCCTTTTGGATTCATATATGGAAAGGAAACATTTTTAAAAAACTTGATAATACATTTTTCTTTACTAATTAGCATTGTACATATATATTCCTTCAAAAACGAATCTACATTTTCCTTAATAATCTATTCTAAACTTAGATTTTCCTTTTATAAGCACACACAATTCTTCTAAATTCGTAAGCTTCTCTAAGAAGAGGAGAAATCAGGTTCCTTCATACCTTGATTGGAGAAAGAGTGCGGCTCATTACCTTTGGTTTGTCGATATCTTTTATTTTTTCCGTTATTCTAACTCTCTCCCTGGGTTAGATGTTTTGAGGCCCTTTCATACATTTGTACATAGTAGTGTACATTGTTTCTCTCCATGGATGTTTTTTCTTTTGTATGAAAAGAAATGAGACGTGTCAACGTAATATCTATACAGGTTATGATCGCACCACGATAGTGTTGGGATGAATAGACGAGATCTATGGTTAAGGTAACTTATTTCGTCACCATTTTATTTTGAAAGAGGAAATTCTTACTCATTTAATTATTTTTTATATGTTTTATTGTTATTCATGTTCTTAATTTTTCTCTTTGGATGAGTATATTTCAAGAGTGATGGAGAACTCTTGAAGACATTTCGAAAATTGATGATGAGAAAGTTCACACATTCATGATCAAAAGTTACAAATAAAAAGATCGAAAGAACGTCTAAAAGTTTATTAATATTAAAAACATAATAGAGTTTGATGAAAGAGCATCACAACTCAAAAGCTAATGATGGTTTGGTTCATTTTCAAAAAATTTTCCAAAAAGATTCCTTCCTCACTCAACCAATTGTTAATCAATTTTCTAAATCATTATTTTCATTTTTCTCTATCTCTCTCCAAGGTCTCTAATTATTACTTTTTCCAAAACTCATCCAAACACTATCTCAAAAATTTCTTCTCAAAACTAAAACCAAACACAAAGTGAGTCCTCTCTTTACATTTCTCTTTCGGTATCCATTTTTGTTTTTTTTTAGTTGTTAGTATTTCCATAGCATTTATTTATGTTTTTTTTTTTTCCAAAGTTAGAATATGGCTACCTTTTTGGTGCATTGAATTGATGCGATAAAGATTAAATGTAGTTGTTGTTTTGATATGAGATTTAATGTAGTTGATTAGATGACCTGTAACTTTTAGAAATTCAAGATTCATGGATCTTGATGAAAACACGTTGCTTCAAAGTCTTGAGGTTGCAAAATCTTCATTATAGTATTCAATTCTTCCTTTATTATTTTGGCTTGATCTGATTCTGTGTGATTACTTGAATTCATTCTATGCAGATGGAGTTCATCATTTGGCTCACTCAACCAATTGCATTAATACGAGGTATCTCAAGTCTATGTGGATCTTGGCTTTTAGGGATAGCATTTCTAATGCTGGGGTTGTTAGATGGCTAGTTAGATAAAGTGTAGGACCCGTAACTGAAATTCAAGATTCATGGATCTTGATGATATTCAAAGTCTTGAGGCTGCAAAAAATATGTAATTTGAGAAGGTTCCTCATGTGTTTCGAAGTAGTATCATTTGTATGCTTGTTATTCTCTGATTTTTTTTTTTTTTTGTAGGTTCTAAAGTGGCTTTGGCAATTTTAGGATGTGTTTGTCAAATTTCTTTTGCAATCTTGTTAAGAGTAGCCGTTTTTGTGTATGGGTGTTTTAGTTTTTCTTTTGTTATGACTGTCTCCTTATAAGGTCTGTCCCTGTACTTTTATCTTGTTATTAAATAATTTCTTACTCTTAAAAAAAGTCAACACAATCGTAACACATCTTACTTGAGATAGACGATTATAATTTACTGCATAAATTTGTTTTTCGTTTACATGAATGAATTTTAAAAGGGAATTGATATTGATAGTCCCCATTTTGTCTTAGGTGAAGTTACTCAATTCCCTCTCAAAATTATAGTACTTATTTTTTTATTATTATGCACCCTAAAATTCACGTTAATTGAATTGAATGTCGTTTAATATATTTCCAAAACACATATATGTCAAGAAAAATGGGTTTAAAAATATTGCAATAGAATAAAATTTGGGAATTAATATTGACACTTCCCTTTTCTCTATGGTCACTCTTTTTTTGTCTTTATATATAAGGTGCAAGAATAAATTTACCTAATAGAGACAAAAGATAGTGCCAATAGAGAAAAGAGGACTGCCAATAATATTTTCCTAAAATTTAATACTCCTTCTTTTTAGCGATAAAGGCAAATTCTAAAGTCACCCCATTGGACTGACGTTGAAGTTTTAAAAGTGTATTGAAATGTGTGAGAATTGTATAGAAAAGTGTGAAAGTGTATAAAAAATATGAAAGGTGTATAGTGATGTGTATTTTTTTTTTGTATATGTTTATTGTCAGCCCATTATGCTTACAAAAAAAAACTAAAGATAAATACTTATGTTAAGAACAGATGAAATGCATCAAAACGGACCCCTAGGCCGGATAGATCCGGGTTCCAAGTATCTCAGGGGTCTGTGGAGCCATACAAATTACACACAGTGATTTTCTCGTTGCAATACAGCAGCAAGATGTCCATCGACAAAGGTACCTTCGAAGATTTGGTCCCTTCTCGCTTCATCACATTCACATTCCCCAATCCCTCCCCCTCCTCCCCTCTCTCGCACCCCCTCCACACCCCTCTCCTCCGAGTCGCCGTCCTCGACTCACCCACCCAACCCACCACCACCCCTCAACTCGCCGCCATGCTTGTTCCCACCCACCGCGAATCCGACTGGACCTTCTCCACCCACTCCGGCCACCTCCTCCTCAACTCCCGTCACCACATCTCCCGCCTCATCCTCATCGGTAACCTCCCCTCTTCCACTCACCCCACACCCCCCACTACACTCGCCCCATAGATATTGATAGGACGTTTCTATCAAATATCGAAAACGCTTTAACCCCCTTGTTGCTTGCCTTGTCTCCGAAATCATCTTTCAAACACGGTCTTCCCGAAATACCCTTTTTGGATTACCAAGACGATGTAATTCGCAGTGTTGTGGTGGATATATGTGTGGGGTCTTGTGTTGGTGAGATGTTGATTGAGGATGTTGAATTGGAGGGAAGTGGGTTTAGGAGGAGGTTGAGGTTTAAGCGAATGCCCAATTTGATTCAGACCCAGGTTAGAATTCTCCCCATTGATAGAAGTTCTGATGTGGGTTTTTTCAGTTTAGGAGATTTAGGGTTTAGGCTGGACACGGGTAGTTTGGTTCAGCCTTATTTGGCTCCAATGGTGGCTAGTCTCTCATTGATCGGGTCGTATTTAGAACATAGGATTCGAGATGGGTTTAGGCTGAAAGCATTGTGTTTGGGAGTAGGTGGTGGGGCTTTACTTGGATTTTTGGATGATCAGTTGGGTTTTGAGGTAGTGGGAGTGGAGGCTGATGAGGTTGTTTTGACCGTTGCAAGAAAGTATTTCGGTTTACAAGAATCTAAAAGTGTTAGTGTTTGTGTTGGGGATGGAATAAGATTAGTTCAACAAATCGCAGGCCAAGGCAAAAGACCGAATTTTGATTGTTTGAGCGATTGCATTGTTGATAAATTACATTCTAAATTTGATGTGATTATGATTGATTTGGATTCGAGTGATGCTGGGATGGGTACAATGGCTCCACCATTGGAGTTTGTGGAGAAGTCTGTTATTCATGCTGCTAGATTGATTATTTCAGACCATGGAATTGTGGTTATCAATGTGATTCCACCAAGCAGGTCATTCTATGAGAACTTGGTACATGAATTTCGGGAGTTTTTCGCGGAGTTGTACGAGATAGATGTGGGAAATGGAGAGAATTTTGTTGTTATTGCCACAGTATCACCAGTTGGGACTGATTCTAGTGACTGCAAGAATTCTTTTCTCACAAAGTTGACACTGGTTACTAAAGGAGAGTATATGGATTCCATTAAGAAAATTTGAAGGTTTAACAGATTCAGTTGCTTCCTTGCATTGATACAACTGACCCATTATAGGTTAAGAGTGCTGGTTGTTATCTGGTAATTCCGAAGATTACTAGAAAAAGGCTTGACTGCGGGTGTCTTATGCAGCAGCTCTCTATTCGACATCAGGCCTATTATCTGGAGTCGTAGGTTCGTGGCCTTTAAAAAGATTGCTAACATCAATTGTGCTTAGGAGTTGGAAAGCATGTCAATCTTGTACTGCAGGTGTTGAATTCTATTCAACTACAGCTTGAACTATTTTGTAGTCATGGCGTTTACTGAGATTGCTAACATCAGTTGCCCTCCGGAGTTCGAATGCAATGGGCATGTATCTCTTGCTACGCTTTAGGGTACCACAGAATATTGGTATTCAACATATTTTTTTCTGTTTTTCTGAATTTCCCTATTGCATTTCATCATTCACAGCTCCAATTGTGCTTGTAGCATTTTTATGAGTTTTCTCAAGCATTTAATGAGAATTTTAAACAGTAAAAAACTAGTGTATGTGTTTTTTGCTTAAGCTATGTGTTGAGGCCCCTGAATTTACTCCTTGTTAATCTTAAACCTCATCTTGCGGAGTTCATGATCATATCTGTTACTTGAACTTTATGTACGAATCAGGACTTTCATAAACCCGTAGGGCTCGTCAAAGAATAAACGTACTAATTTTCTAAGTTTTGCACTATAAGATTTGACATTTACTTGTTTATTTTGGAGGATAGTTATGTGTCTGTGTATTGGGAGAGGGGGTTTGGGGGAGTTGACCGACAGGATAGATGAAAACATTGCTTTTTTCTGAGTGCTGAAGGGGTTGATTCCATGTCCCTTCGCTATATTCACAATGGGAGGAAGACTGAATTATGCTCATCCTTCCTCTACGAAAAAGAAATTAAATCTTGAAATCGAAGATATTTTCACTGGTCAGATGCGAGTGGGAAGTTAAGAGTCAAGATTCTATTTTCCAATTTAACCCATGCACACTTCGCTTTAAGGAATCCATCAATCCAGTAATCTCATTGAGTTAGGCATCCCCCATACTACGATGTAAGAATATGGTAATTGAGTAATTCAAAGAATGATTTTCTACCGCATCCAGCTCCCGCTCCAGCTGTTCGTCACCTAAGCGGGGGGGATTCCTTACCCCTACAGGATCTGTTACCAGAGCTGCCTAATCAACCAAATTACTGACCTTAGGTGGGAAATATCAATTGGGCACGGATGGACCGAGTGGCAATGGGCAGGGATACTCGGCCGCCCCAGGTTTCCTAATAACTCTGTTGTAGTGGGATTGGACCAAAATAACTAAAATTACGTAGGTTCGCCCTCCTGAATTGGATAGGTTTGTTAAACATTTATGATTACCTATATGTTCTCCCACCTAGTGTTATGGAATTTTGATGCCTGACCTTATTTCTTCCTTGAGAGACAAATCCTAACCTTACTTAAGCTTGTTTAGCCCTTTGTCGGCTGCAGTTGGGATGGCAGAGACGGGGACTAATATCTTGAAAGGCTTCAAGTTCTATTCTTACATATTAAAAAGAGGCTGAAATTGGTAAGTGAGCCTAGTGCTTCATTTGATAGAAGAACGAGGTGAACGTCTTTCAATGCTCTGTTAACTATGATGGAGAGGGTGAGGTTTAGCTGGCTAGTAGGGAAGGCAATAATCACGAAGGGTTGGGATTAATATAAGAATAGAACTTGAAGCCTTAATTACAGATAATGAACATAACAGGATCCTCAGCTGAGCGCCGAGCAGTGTGCAGCACCATACCCTCAACAAAGTTAGCCATCGGGCCACCCAATGAAGACATTTAACAGGCTGAAATTGCAGTTAGTCATTAGTATGTTGTCTTGAACTGGACAATACTTAAACCAAGTTAACCACCATGACTTCCAATGAAGACATTCAGCTGGCTGAAACTCAACTATTGAGTTAATTGTTATATAATTTGACGAAGAAGTAACTTATCCTTGGAGATCAGCTGGTTATAAAGAGAAATATTTGCAGCACCTGCCGCGTGCAGGCCAGAGACTAATTCTTCCCATCTCTAGTACCTAGCTCTGATACCATGTTACATCGTCTTGGGTAGAACTCAACCCAAAAACTAGCTCATGAAGTGAGGGTGCCCTCACGCTTATATACATCATATTACTTTGGTACCCAGGCGATGTGGGACTTCGCTTCACAAGCAAGAAAGTGTCTTGATCGTCTATTTCAATTTCCAAGACTCTGAAATCAAATGTCAAATGAATGTGAAAGCTTAATTTGTCACCCTTAATTCTAACGCTTGAATATTGCTTGTGATGTGGTAGGCCTAAAGTAGACACTTATATGAACTAAAATCTATCATTTGTTCGTGTTGTATATGCAATTCTTTTTGACTTGATATATCTACCATCCCTATGTAAGCTAAGTGGGTGGCGACTGTTCTGGCTTGGAACTTCTTGACCCCTTCCCTGGTGGAAATCAGGGCTTGGTGGGTAACCTGTTTTTCTTCTAAGCTTTTAAAGTAAAAATATAGATTAATAAGTTATACACTGATTACCAGTTAGAACTCAGGTGGTTTTCTAAGTTCTTTACTTTCATCACTTTTGTGCAAACTCATTTGGCATGTGACAGTCAAATCAGGGATGCCTTGCAAAAAATTGCACGTATACTATCAAGCATGCATTATTTCTGGCACATGGACAAAAATAAAGACTTTCTGAGACTTCATAAATGATTGAGATCAATTTGCAAATCCATGTTCATTGGTGAGCGTGTTTGATAAATGAGTGGAAATCAATTGTCATATGGGATGGAGCTTGTTAATTATACAATCTAATTTGGAAGGGTGGATGAGATTTTGAATACTTTCACCTCCCCAAACCTGAACCCTTTTATTCCAAACATGTACTGGTACCCTGATTTCTTACCTCCCAAACCTTTCACTATCACATTAGTAGGGTTGGCATGATACCTGAATAAAATCACTGCCCAAAAAAATCACCATCCAAAAAGCTATCTTTTTGTTTGTATTGTATGAATTATAACAAAATGGAAAAAAAGAGCAAGTATTTCAGCTCACTGCGAGATACATTTTTCTTGGATTTAGAAGCTGGCTGTTTCTTTTGCAGGCCAAAGGAATCTCAAAAACCAACACATTTCTTTCATCTAAAACAGCTGTTGTGACTGTAAGTTTGACTGGACTCTGGAACTTTCTCTGTGACATTTCTGCATCATTATTAATGAATTTAAAGGAACAAGTTCTTGTTTTTTGTATTGTTTCATTTCATCAGTCTGAGTGGATGGCACCAGAAATCCTCTGTGATGAGCTATCGAATGAGAAGTCGGATGTTTACAGTTTTGGTATACTTTTGTGGGAACTTGTGACCCTTCAACAGCCAAGTAGAACCTTAGATCCAAGACAGGTTATTGTAATAGTACTCTCTGCATGTCCTGTATTATTAGCATGAAAATTATAATTCAATTAGGAAATTGGTGTTCATCTATTCTTTGTATAGGTGCTACTTGTTAAAAATGAAATCTCAGCTAATAAATATTTACCTTTACAGGTGGTGGTAACTGTTGCATTTAAGGGAAAAAGGCTTGAAATTCCCAGCAATGTCAATCCTCATGTAGCTGCCTTGACTGAAGCCTGTTGGGCCAAGTGAGTAGATATTCAAGATATTATGAATGAATATTCAATTTAATTCGCTGCAAATCTTTTCCCCAATGCATTTAATGCTTTTGATTCAGTTTCGGAAATTTAGGAAAATTTGAAAGTACTCTATGGACTTGATTTTGGCACTCCCCAAATTGATCTTGGCAGGGAGTGCCAAAATCAATTTCCATACTTATGGTTCTTATGTTGCTTTAATTTTTATGAGAAAAATGATTTTCAAGAATGCAGAAACATCTTTTGACATTTTCCTAAACCTGAGTTTTTTTCCAAAAGAAATCTTAATTATATGTTTTGAATTCTGACAATAAAAGTGAGGGTTCTGAAAATATATCCCGAACACTGTTGGGAAACAGCAACAAAACAGAGAATATTAGTTTTTACAATTCTGGTCCCAACAGGGCACCAAGTCAGAGGGAGATTTGTACCTTTTCCACTTCCCTCTGCCACCCTTAGTTGCATGGAGCGGGAGCAGGTAGTGGTACGGGGGTATGTAGAAGCCTCCCAGGTTGGGAGCGGCGATGTAATATTTAATGACCAAGTGTGTATATTTATATGTATTGATATATTTTATAGTTGCAAAAGGAGCGTATATATAAACGTGAGTGAGAAATGACATCCCAATAGATTTTCTTATCCAAACATACCGGACTAAACACGTAGATAAATAGTAGAATACAAGACGAGAACAAGAGTTCTTAATCTCTCTCTTTTTTTTTTCTCTTCCTTGCATATATTTGGAAAGGGAAGTGAGAATTTCATCCCTTAAGATTATTGTGGAAACTCCCGTCTTTTATGAATGGGATCCCATCTAGGGAGTGAGCTCCCGTCTGGGGAGCGCGGATTCAAGCTCCTGTCTAGGGAGCGCACCTATTTTTTTAACAAAAACGAAGGATCCTATTTTTTTCACAAAGCTCCCACCTTCCTTGGAAAACACTTTTAAACACATCTGCTTCACATGAAAATTTGGTCCTGCAGTGGAAAAAAGCCCTTGGGAACTTCCATGGTCATGAGGAGTCCTAATTAGGAAAGCTCCATTATGGATTATTTGCAGCAATTGATCTCCCATTCCAAGAATCTACCACCATGGTCATATTCGACAAATAGCCCTAGGTAAAGGTCGTGCGAAGGGCATGAAGGTCAAAACGCTCAAAGGGTTGATATAATATAGTGGTCTTTCATTGTCTTGGAACGTGTATTCTTTTGCCTTTGGCTGTGTCCTTCTAATCTTGGGATTTGGGATGGGCATTTGCAAGAATGGGGCAAAATACTTGACCCCCAATTGCAAATTTCTCCATATCCATTTCCCAACTAATTTATAATCCTCCATCCCCATCCAAAATGGGAACAGTTGTTCCAATATTTTTATAAAAAAAAACCTTGACAGATTACTAAAAATCAGAATCTGCTTATGTTACAAATTAAATGCTAAAATCAATGTTACAAGTAGAGGTGTTGAATGAATCATTTACCAGATGTGCCATTTCTTGTCTCTGGATTTGTTACGAACTTTCATTGCAAACATTTGTTTTGCTGTGTTTCAATCTTGTACTATCAAAATATCAACTAGATTTCTAATTTCAAAACTAAAAACCACAAGCAAGATAGCATATTTGGTATCCATCTTGTACAAAAAACCCTAATGCATCGGGGTATTTTCTGTACATTTTCTTCTCCAGTATTATTAAAAAACACAAATTGATCCCAATCGACAAGCTTTTTAAACTTCATTCGATGAGAAGAAAAAAATTGTTTCACAAATAACCTTGAAATCAGATTGAAAAATATTGTTTTTATTTTGCATTTTTGTGTTTATTTTAAATTATGATTGATAGTTTCTAAATGTCAACACAATGAGATGTATTCAAATTATAGATGGATTTCTTATTTAATCCATTTATGTATTACAAAGTTCAATTATAATAAAATGTTTGGAGAAAATTTAGTGTGACCCCATGTGTTTGGAGAAAATTTAGTGGGACCCAAAAGTTTCTGAACTTTGAAAGACACCTATTTCAGATTATGTTTTGGGACATGCCTGATCTCCACCCCTACCCGATCCCCAAACATTTTCAAAAAAATCCCCATGTCCTATCCAATTCCAAACAGATTCTATATTGTTTAAAATATGCAGATGCCCTTTCTGAGTGTTTTAGGGCCTCCATGATCCAAATATTTTTCATATGGTGCCTCTGTGTTGAACCCTCATTCAAGATGGTTTTTCTGTAAATCTGTTCTGTCTCCAGTTGATGAACACATTGATAATTGTTGCTACCGATTTTGTAACTTCAAGTCCTTCAGATATTTTGGAAGATTTCCCGTGGACCCTTGAAACCTTCCGATCATTGCTTTTCCAAAAAAAATTTGCAACACAAAAAAAATCAATTTTTTTCTTATTTTCGAAGGTGTGAACTAGAAGTTTTTCGATATATATATTGGGATCCCGTTCTACTAAGGATTCCCTCAAACTCGTAATTTGGGGACCTCATGGATCGGGGTCGAATCTTGAAAATCCGAACATGTGTGTTTAAAACTTGATTTTAGATGTCAAAAATGAGATAAAAAAACTACTTGAAGGGCTTCATTCGAACATTTTTCGATAAATTATATATGCATTATGAAAACCATGAAGCCTTTCGAGTTTTTGTTTTTGTGATTCCTTAGGCTCAGCTTGAAAAACATTTTTAAACACATTATCTGCAGTTGTTTTTATAATTTGATCTCCTCATCATTTATTAATGTAAACATCTTCCTAAAATATTTTGGGAGGATCATAAACACTTTTTTTTTTTGAACTGGATCCATATAGACACACTTTGCACACATATATTAACACCATTTATGGCAGATTGAGATTCTAACATGACTGATTAAGCTAAGAGCATCTCCACTCTTGAAGCAAATCCTTCACCAAATTTAAATTTGAGTAAAAATAACCAAAAATGCCATGTTCACCAAATCCATCACCAAATTTGATAACACCAAATTTGCTCAAATTTTTCAAGACCAAATTTGATCAACAAAAATCTTTCACCAAATATTCAAATTTCGCTCTATTTACTCCAAATGTCACGCAAAATTTAATCAAGAAAAGGAATTGACAAAATGAAAAAAATAATTTTAAAAAAATCAATTCTGCAAAAAGAAAGTTTTTCCAAAATGAACAAAAAAAAGGAAGTTTTTGACAAAATTTTAACTAGAATTTGGTTTAAAAGGTGGTTTTCCATTGGAATTATCAAATCACTTTGACCAAATTTTTACTCAAATTTGAGAAAAATGGTGTAGGAGATTAATGCTCTAATAAAACCCTTCTCCCACATTTTAACGCTAACACCTCTCCGTCTTTCCCAACAACGCTGAACGCTCTCTCCGTCTTCTCCCTTCACGTCTTCTAAGAAACGGTGGTTGAAGCTCCCACCATGACTGGACTTTCCCCCTCCAGTCCATCAAGCTTCTCGATTGGGAGTTTAACCGTGAATCAAAGGATGGTTAAACCTACCGTTTCCCTAACCAAAAGAATTTAAGCTTAACGGCTCTTTAATTCTGTCCATCAAGTTCGATTGGGAGTTTCTCGAATCAGGTTGGTTAACTTACCGTTCCCTAATTTAACCGTCGATCTAGTTCGATCTTGTGTTTCCTCATCTCGCAACTCTGGTAACGGTCCATCTCGATTCCTGCTTGTTTAATGAAGGAGGGTTCATAAAGAAACTGGATTTATTGCACTCAAATGTAAATTAGATTTACTTGCCTGTTAACTGTTCGGTAGAATGTCTAACAGAGAAAGATTCTTTTGAGTGCACAAAAATAGGTCAATTCAGAAGCTTTTTGTTTAATTTCTCATTGAATCACTGCTTCAGAAACTCATTTTACATGTCAACATGTGTTTTTTGAATAACAATTGTGAGGTTCGTTGAATCCGCTGAATGAGTTACAAACACATGGGTGAAAGAACGAAGGCACAAGATTAACGGAAAATTATTGTTATTTTTCTTCTTTGGCTATTAAGCTTCTTTATCGCTATTGCTATTTATTAAATCAACGATGTTGTTTTTCTTGGAATGCAGATAGGATCTTCCTTCTGTTCAATGCGATTTTCACCTTCCCACAACAACGGATGATGCTCGAAAAAGAACGGTCTTCGGGTATGTACAGGCTCTCGTCATATGTCATGGCGAGTGTCTTCGGCGACCTACCAATAGAGCTTGTCCTACCCAAATTTTTTGAGATGATTACATACCAATGGAGCTCAAACCCAATGCTGTAAATTTCCTAGAGACCTTATTCATTCTTCTATACAGTGCTTATTTCTCTCAAGGCTTGGGACTTGCACTTGGTGCCGCTGTTATGGATAAAAAATCAGCCAGGATTCTTGGATTGGTCATAATGCTCTCATTCCTCTTAGCCAGAGGGTACTATGTCCAACATGTTCCGGCATTCATCGCGTGGATTAAGTACTATGTCCAACATGTTCCGGCATTCATCGCATGGGACTCGGACAAGCGATTTCATTGGTTGCTCTGGCTATAATGTTTTTCGGTTAAAGACTGGTTGCTTGTATTGCCCTAATGACGATTGGTGTAACCAAAAAATAGATGGATGAAGTAATGTTTAGTGCCCAAAGGAGAATTTGATAATGAAGTTAGATTACCAACTAGATATGTAGATAAACATTTTTCTTGAGTGTGCTTCATTTTTTATTTTTTTACTCTGTCTAGTATTGCTTCTATGTGGGATTTGAGATGAATCAATTTTGCACAAACAAACAGCATACTAGTCACTTCATCTGACCGGTTTCGTCCTTTGCTTGAAGCCCGAGTACGAATCCAAAAACCCTTTTCTCGACCATAACCTTCATAGTGCTTTCGTGCTTCTTCAATTGTCTCAAAAAACATCCCAATTGTCGGTGTTTTTAACCCTTCCACAACGTTATGTGGAGTCTCGGTATCATCTACTTCGACATAAGCTGATTCAAAAGTTTCTTCCATTGTTCACCTACACATAAACCAGACGTATAAGTATATACCACAAATTGAAGGAAAAAGAAAGTTGATTCCCCAAAAGAATCCTTTTGCAAACTTTGAATTCAGTACCTGATTAGCAATAGATTAAAAAATCTAAAGATACCAATGAATCTGGAAAAGGTAATCACAACGCTTTTTTTTTTTTGCTAATAGGAGATTGTGGAACCACTTAGCTTTATGTAGTAACTGATTTCCAAAATATTACTTATTTGGTGGCTATAAAGACCTTGTCAACTGGATAATGCCAAACATCAAGACAATGAAAGGCATGCTAACTCATCAAATACATCAAAATGCACAACTTTAAATCCAACTAGCTAGGGAGTGGAATTAACATGCTTTCCACCAACGAATCCCTCCTTTTTTCTGTCTGAAACAGTGAGATCCGAAGAACTTTCGGATAGATTAAAAACCACAACATTGAGTTAAGCAAACAACGAGAGGTACTCGTCTCCAACTTGTTACAAGGTTGAAGTAGTGGTTTCGTTAAACCAGTAGAACTATCTATAGAAATTCATGCCTTAAAACCCTAGAAATTCAAAACTAAAATCTATAGAAATTGCAATCAAATGAGAGAGAGAGAGAGAGAGAGAGAGAGAGAGAGAGGTTTACTAGAGATTGAGAGAGAGCGCTTACCTGAGAATGGCTACCGAAGACTCGTCGTGACGAGCCTGGGGGAGTAATGACGAGCACACAGAGAGAGGTAGAACACGTGAGAGGGTTGAGGGCCGTCGTCAGCGTCGGAGGAGGAACGCTGCGTTGGCGTCGGTGGCGTTGGCTCGTCGGGAGGAGGAGAGAGAGAGAGTTGGCTCGTGGGACTGGAGAGAGAGAGAGAGAGAGAGAGAGAGAGAGAGCGTTAAAACGTGGGAGAGGGTTTTATTAGCTTTTAATCTCAGCCGTTAACGTTGGAAACGTGGTGAAAGGGTTTTGGATCCTCCCCTATATATATATATATATAAGAAGTTTCTATGAGGGCCCCCATCTCAAAATAGTTGTGAGCCGTTGGATCGCGTGAAGGGCATAGGATCCAACGAAACAACCGTGCAAGGGAGCCCTCATAGGGTTCCTCCCCCATATATATATATATATATAGAGGATCTTTTACTCCGGACCCCCGTGATCCGATCATTTTTTGATATAAAAAAAAAAGGTGTTTTCAAGGGTCACGCGAAAAAAAATAGTTGATCCAAGCGGTTTTATGTTGGATCAAGCCCTTCCCGTGAAGATTTCCCGCGTGACCTTGGAAAACACCTTCTAAACACATTGGACGGTTCCCCCAAAACAATTTGCAACACAAAAAAACACAAATTTTCTTAAATCCGGGAGGAGTGGATAAGAAAATTTCCGTATATATATATATATATATATATATATATATATATATATATACACTCCTTATCTAGTCCGCCCGGATCCGGGAAATATTTTTGAAGAAAATCCAACGGAAATCTTCAAAAAAAAATGGAAGGGCTTGATCCAAGCGGTTTGCAAACAAATATGCAGCTTTTTAAAAACCGCTTGGATCAAGCCCTTCCCGGTATTTTTTTGAAGATTTCCAGCGTGGGCCTTGGAAAACACCTTTTGAACACATTGAGGCCGGATTTCCCAAAACAATTGGGAAAAGCATCAAAACGCTTCGGTAAAAATTCCTTGAGATCGCGGTGTATATATAATGAACTTCAGGTCCAAGCTCCGGAAATAAAGAAAATCCGGACTCGGGTTGTTGGATCTAATCCAACACTGACAAGAAACGGTAAAAATTAGTTCCTCGTATGGTTCCGATATCGGGTTGTCAAAACGGGTCACTATAAGAACAAAAGATCCTCCCCTTTCCCCACATTTCACGTTTTCCAGAGAGAGAAGAGAGAGAGGCGACATCGTTCGAGGGAGAAGAAGACGCCAAAAAACCCTAGTTCGTGGAAGAAGAAGACATCGATCTAGGTCCCTATCTCACTCTCTCCATACAACTTCCTCTCTATTTCGTTTTTTTCTAAAAAACTCCTACATTTTTTGTTTCAGATCGAAGCCCTAGACGAACGACGAAATTGACCCAGGCGACTGGATCTCCATCTCCATCTACAACCCGGGGTCTCTCTCTCTCTCTCTCGTGTTTCGATTTGATATTGAAACCCTAGTTTTTTCAAAAAAAACTCGAAACTAGGGTTTCAAAATTACTACAGTATTGTTCTTCTCTGTGTGAGTGTGTTTCGATTTGCTTTATGTATTGCTGTAATTTATGTAGTTGATTTATGATTCAATCTTAAATCTGACTTAACTCTGACCCATACCAATTTTCAAACTCACCTGTGCCTGCCTTGACATGGTCTTGTAACCATAGACATTGTTCACGCAACCAACCAAAAAACATACTTTGTAGATTTCGAAGTTTTGGTATTGGAAAAACATATGGTAGTGGTGTTGTGCATTATACTGTTGCCAACTATCTTGTTTTCCTAGTGGATGAAGTCATGTTTTGGTTTGACAAAAAGTTATTCAAATGAAAAAAAAGAAGTAATAATAAGAGGAAAAATTGTTACAATCACTGAGTTTGGGGATTTCACGAGGAAAAATAGTGTTGCTTCTTAAATTTGTGTATCTCAAGGTGTTCTGCACTTGACTCGGTAATCGAGTGGAATAGAATGTTTTAACTTACTCTGCAACTCGTTGCATTTGCATTGTTGTTGCATGATTTGTGGGTTCAATACCAACTTTTGCTTGTGGTTAAGTATCTGAATTTACACATAATTTTGATCGACAGTTTACAATTTCTTCACTTTATTTTCTGTTGACAAGGATATGCCCAAGTACAAGAAGAATGTCCCATGCAAATTAGGACATGGATGACAGTATCCTTTTCACAAGGATATCTGAGATACATTAGGACATGGATACGACACTGATACCGATAGTAGTAATAGCGTTCCTATTGTGTGTTACTTGTTGGAATTTTCATATCTGATTGCAACACTTTGATTAGTTAAAAATTGATCTTAGTTCTAACCTGTTACTTATACATTATGTTTGGATTGCAGAAGTTTGGTGGACAGGGTGAAAGATGCACAACAGAGTGCTGTGGCAAAGCACTACAGTTCATGTTGCTGTTTTTGCTACTGATTGAGTGTTTATGAACTGCATCTAAGTTTAAAATTGTAAAAATTGTAATTAATAGACCTTTAAGGCCTTGGTTAAGTTTGCTGTTTTTTCTGGATTTCAAGAACATGTTTGCCATGGGCATGTGGTTGTGAAGTTTCAAGTTTGCAAAGACTCATGGAAAGCTGCTCGCTCTTGACTCTGCAGAGATGGAGATGAAGAAAAACTGACTTGTGATTTCTAGATTTTATAGTTTCATCAAATTTGTGTACTCAGTTTGTCAAGCAACAATATGGTATTTGTGAGAAAGATTTCTCAGTTAAGCATTTTCTCAGATTGTTTTAAGTTAGTGTTTGGTTTGCTGAACCAATTTTGGGAAAAGTTTAAATCTTTGATGAAGAAATCGGGTTGATTCTAGACTCCAAGAGTGTTTGTCTAAGACTCTCAAAATCAGAATAAATGCAAAATGGTAAAAGACATAGCCGCTTCCAGATTTGAACTACTGACTGACCAAAAAACTAAAACTGAACCAGCAAACAGAGAAAGAACCAGCAAACAGAGACAGAACCATAAACAGTTAACATTTGAACAAAAGTTCAGAAAAAATGACTAAGGAGACAAACCCCCACGTAGCACACCAGCACTTGTCCACTAAGCACTCACATCACCACTTGATGGCAACATCTCACCTTGTTATATCATTCGGTCCTAATGAAATTGAAGTGAGATAGCATTAAGGAAATCCAGTAACTAAGGAGACAAACCCAATAATTACTTTCAATTTCCCATGGAGATGGCATTAAGGAAATCCAGTAACATTGCACAAAAGGGTGCCAATACAGTGAGCAAAACAAATTGTTCAAACATATTCTTCCAAACAAATACAGTGAGCAAAGCAATACATATTGTTCTAACATAATTCAGATTTCCACTAAAAAGAGTGACTAAATGGTAAGTAATTTCTAGGATAATTATTTATGTTAAGAGTGCAAGTCACAAGTAAATTCCAAACCTATTAAGCCATTCATTCATACAGATTGCATACAATACCAAAATACTGTCTCCATGTTGTAAACCACTACTATTGCCGAAGGATTTTCAAATGTCAACACGGCCAAAAATTTAATACCTCTGAGTTGTTTGCAATTTCTCTTACGCTCCATTTGATAATGAGGAAAGAATGGACAGAAAAATAAAATAAAAGAGATGAAAAAATAAGAAATTAAACAAGTAGTTAGCCATATAGTCTTTTTTACGATCAGTGATTCTTACCAAAGTGGTTGAAGGTGGAGATCCTCACCCACAAATTGGAAGTCACTGGGTAACAGGTTTTACAAAGTGTAGCAACAGGAAAAATATACAACAAAGGGGTACCAACAGGAAAAATATTACTGGATATATTTGCATTGTCAATAACGGAAAAATTCAGCACAAAAATTCGGGTACATAACGAACAAATTAATTCGAAACCAACATAGACAAAATAAACATAGACAGCATAAACATAGTAAATGTGTCACAGACACAGAGCATTACGTAAGCATTTTCGAAAAATCTAGGGTTTTGATTTTCCGACTAAATCGAAAAAGAGAAAGACAGATGGATCGAAATATCTACAGAGATCGAGAGAGAGAGATCGAGACAGACCTGGAGATCGAGTCGTTGTGCTTCGTGGCTCGTGCTTCGTCTTCGCCGTTTGTTTGACCTGCAACACAGAGAGCAAAAGTTAAGGTTTTTCAAAACAAAACGAAACAGAGAGAAGGTATGGAGGTAGAGAGAGAAGAACCTTGATCGATGGATGGGTTCTTGTTCAACGAACTAGGGTTTTCTGGCGTCTTCTTCTTCGCCGAACGTGAGGATTTTGAATCGCCTCTCTCTCCTCTCTCTGGAAATTTTCGAAATGAGGGGAAATGGGTTAACCTTAGAAATTTATAGTGACCCGATTCAGAAGACCCGTACCCATATAACCCGTACCATAGACCCGCGAGTAATGTTTTAACCCGTTTCATCCCTCAGCCGTTGGATCAGATCCAACGGCTCACGCGAGAGGTCCGGAAATTTGCAAATTCCGGGAGTTTGGAGGTGAAGGGAATTGTATATATATATATGCCTAGAATCCCTTAAAGTGCAACCTAGAAATTTCCTAGAAAGTTCCTATTAAATCTTCTCATTTAATTCATAGATTTTTATTAGACCCATGGCTATTAGTTGGCATTAAATTAGGAAATTACCTAGAAATTTCCTAGAAAGAGAGAGGAAGGAGGGGTGCCCAACCATTGCCTATAAATAGAGCTCATGCTCTCATTGTTTTCTCACACCAAAACTCACTCTTCCTTTTAGTCTTAAAGTAGCTTTCTAGTAGCATAGTTTCTTGAGTTTTTCAAGTAAAAACTCAAAAGTGTTCTTCCATATTCAAGAAGCTCCACCACCAAAAACCACCTTTAGATCCAAAAGTAGTAGGAAAGTTAGTAGTTAGTTGTTCGTAGCTTACAGTAGTTCGGAGTTCCACCTAGCTTTTCGGCTTCCGATTAACAACCGGAAATTGAGGTAGCTTTTCTAACCAACTTTTAGTTAGTCAATTTCCATACCGTTATAATGCTCGTGTTAATTTTTCCTTAAAGTTACTTACTTAGCATTTTTCCGGAAAGTAGACTTTGTTCTAAAAAAAGCTTACGGTAAAAGTTAGTAGAAGTTAAAGTAACATTTTTCTTAATCACACGTAGTCGTTATAATGCCCGAATTAATATTGACTTTTCAAAATACGCAGTTATAATGCCCGGATGAAAATCGATTTTTCAAAATTACGCCGTTCTAATGCCCAACTGATTTTCGGAAAATGAGACCGACTAAACTTTTTCTTTAAGTCACATCACTCAAGAAAAATGTTTTGATTGTATTTGGACTGTGAGATAACCCAAGGCTAACACCTTTGAGGGTCTGTCAAAGAGAAAAGCTTCCCGCTGTCTAAGAAAAGAATGGTGATTCTAACTGGATTCGTCCAACCAACCGATCTGGGACTCTCCTGGTTATTTCATTTGTCTAGAGAAGGTCGCAAAAGAAAATAGATTTTATAAATGACTTCATAATCGATCAGTACTGGTTTTTTCTGATAACCCTAGACTGGTTTGAAAAGGATAGGGCGTAGGAAAGATGTTATTTTATGTGACACGGTTTTCGAGAAAAGATTCTGATCACAAAACGAGATTTATAAATCATACTACATGTTCACAAGACGATAAGGTATTGACACTACACGGTTTTTGAGAACATGAACGATTGATTGATTGACGAGAAACCAGATGAGAATGAAAATGGATTGATTGAAGGAATTGAATACGGTAGCGCCGCTGTAGCGCTGCCCTTCATGATGTTGCATCCATGATGTGGTTAGGGCTAAGCGTGAATTGAATTGATACGGTACGGTAGTACAATTTGAGCACCGTCCCAACTTCGTGGAGAGAAATTGGTTGTCTTTGGTGCTAAGTGTGTACAACACATAGTGGACGGACCTTGAAACGTACTGTGGGGATCAGTAAGATAAGACAGTCGGGACTATGTTACGTGTGTGTGCAGGGTGAACGGACCTTGTATCTTGTAAGTGTGCGCCTTGATACAAGACAGCCGGGACCTCGAGCAGAAAGGTTTGGTGACCGTTATTTGAAAGGAGAGGGAAACAACCCAATAACTTTCGAGTGATGGACTATAGGCCCGGTGGTCAGAAGTAGTACCATAGAGGAGTAGAGTGAGTTGATTGTTGATCCGGAAGACGGAAACGGTACATGTACTTTGATAAATTTGAAGAAGAATGTCGACACTGAAAAAAAAATCACAAGCCTTAAACAACTATGCAAAATCTTCATAACACTAGAGAGATTTGAAAATATATGCACCACAAAACTAGATGCAAAGAACCAACAAGACTAGCCTAAAGGTCAAATCTGGAATACGTGAGAGTCAAATTGAGGGTTTTAGAGGGTAATGTTATGACGTGAAATGACTTAGGGAGATATTAGTAATTCTGTAAAGTTGTGGGCTTAATCTGTAAATCTATCATTCTGTTGTAATTCTGTTTGGAGGGAGAGTTAGTTACTTGGCAGTTACAGATGAGTGGAGAGAGTCGTAGTTGGTTATGGCTATAAATAGAGAGAGGCAAGGATACCTCACGCATTCTTTGTGTAATCTTTTGCTAGAAGTAATAAACAAGAGTTGTTCTTTCTTTTTACATTTTCTGTTACTTCTCTCTTAGCCATTACATTGGTATCAGAGTTGGCCAATTCTTGGCCTGTGAAATTCTGAATCCACCATGGCCGACGGGACTAGGGCAGCGCAGGAAGCCAAGAAATTGGAGGAGACTCTACAGTTGATGAGGGAGAGCACTGATCGCAATTCGAAGGACATCGGCGAGATCAAGAATGCTCTGTTTCCTTCGAATTGCGATCAGTGCTCTCCCTCATCAACCGTAGAGTCTCCTCCAATTTCTTGGCTTCCTGCGCTGCTCTAGTCCCGTCGGCCATGGTGGATTCAGAATTTCACAGGCCAAGAATTGGCCAGCTCTGATACCAATGTAATGGCTAAGAGAGAAGTAACAGAAAATGTAAAAAGAAAGAACAACTCTTGTTTATTACTTCTAGAAAAAGATTACACCAAGAATGCGTGAGGTATCCTTGCCTCTCTCTATTTATAGCCATAACCAACTACGACTCTCTCCACTCATCTGTAACTGCCAAGTAACTAACTCTCCCTCCAAACAGAATTACAACAGAATGATAGATTTACAGATTAAGCTCACAACTTTACAGAATTACTAATATCTCCCTAAGTCATTTCACGTCATAACATAAACAGAAAAGATACAAACCTACATTGACCTATTCAACCCACCCACCCTGACCCTCCAAATGACAATTTAAGCAATGGAATACAAGATTACCAAAGCATGTGTAGAGATCAAACTTTGGATAAGCACATATGCAGAGAGCAATATATTTCACATAAGAGCACTAAAGAGCTTCAGGTAATGGAATTTCTCCATAGTGAATATTGTCATCATCAAAATGTAACATCCCCGTTATTCTGGAAAAGCCTTTCAGGGGTTGAAGTGTGAAGTTGCAAGAACTTCAAGAACTCAGTGGTGGCTCCATGGATTTTTATCAAGGCGTTCAAGAGTTACTTTAATTTCTCTAGCTCTATTAATCATTCGCATATATATAACATTGCATATATTAATATTCTTTTATAGGGATTTGCGGTGATAGGTTGGCACAGATTACTTTGGTATAGTTTTTGTTTTTTGAGATATAGAATTTATTATTGTTAAGACAAACGCCACAATACGATACCGATACCAATAAATCTTTTTTCCTCTATTAGTCTAATTTTTGTTACTACGAGTGTGTAACTTGTTTTGAGCTAATGTATTTCATGTAAATTGTCAATTTCCTGAATTAATGGGTGTTCATAATGTAGGAGTAAGTGTACTATAAACTTTTTTCTGCCTTTTAAGGTGTTCAAGGGACCATCTAGTACCTAGTGTGGAGCCACCAGTCAAGAACTGGTATTTGCATATACCAACTGGCAACCGCTAGAAGGAACATGGGACAAAGGAAGCTGGATTTCATCATGAGTTTTACTTTTGACAATTGGGAAAATGAAAGCAAGGATACATGATTATCATGGCCTAGAGCTGTAGGCAATATTGCTGGCTAACTACATGAACGGGGATGAAATCAACACAACCAAGGAAGCAAGGATATATGATTATCATGGCAGAGAGTTGTAGTCTTGTAGACAATACAACTCTAGATGAAGGGGATGAAAGCAACACAACCATGATGAGTGTCTGAATCTGTTAGCTTTATTATTGATTTCACCATGAGTTTTATTTTTGACAATCGGGAAAATGAAAGCAAGGATACATGATTATCATGGCCTAGAGCTGTAGGCAATACTGCGGGCTAACTACATGAACGGGGATGAAAGCAACACAACCAAGGAACCAGGGATATATGATTATCATGGCATAGAGTTGTAATCTTGTAGACAATACGGCGGGCTAACTAGATGAAGGGGATGAAAGCAACACAACCATGATGAGTGTCTGAATCTGTTAGCTTTATTATATGATTTACCGCATAACGTGCACGGATGCTTTAAAGCTTATTTACTCAGATTGATAGCAGAAGATATACCAAGATATAAAACTATAAGTCGCCGTTTGCTAGTAGGAGATGTTGGATATACTATCACCCTAGATATTACATTCTGTTTGTAGTGAGCTCCTCACTATAGGGCCCCCGCTTCCATATCCAAACTACTATCCAAATTACTAATATCTGTTATTTGCACCTGGATACAAACAATGAATATATCCCATATCGTATATCTGCCAATGCCCGGTTATAGCAACAATCCCCCCTTCCGTAGTATATCTATCGGGCCTCTCAATTACGAAAATGTCACGTCTCCTATGAATTCTATATTCGCCTACTCATATACACCCTAAAATAAACTATGCATATACATATCCTCTCATCTACAAAAAGCGAAACAAACCATCTACAACATATTCTATTCACACACACACACACAAACGTCTTTTGATCATATTTGCTCATACTGTATCCACCCAAATCTTATTCGGCTAGCAAATGGGCAGTAGGCATATTGGAATGATAAGTTGACAACCTATTAAAGAAGTGAACCACCAGAATAAAAATAAAACAGGTAATTTTCTTTTAACCAACGCAGTCTCGAAAGTGAAATCGAACAAAACCAATTGAAATTCCAAGCATTATGAATTCAATTCATCAATTTCAAGCAGTTTAATTTCAACTAAAACGAAGTCCGGCAACAAAACCAGTATCAATATCCACTAAAAACAGAAAGAGAGGACAACCCCATTTCTGGCTAATGCGTGCGCTGTCCTCTGCAAGGAACCCCCTGAATGTGTCTTATCCCTTTGTTGCACTGAATCTCCTTCAACCTCTTAATTGCAAGTTCATTGGATCGCCTCTGAAGCACCCAAAACCACATCAATTTTACAAACTAGCATAGAATCTCAGACAGAGTTACATATACGTGTGAATTTCCCAAGTCTGAGGGCCTAAAGCCCATGCTTCACTGGCCTAAAAGCGAAGCCGGCCTTATCGCCGAGAATGGGGAAGTACCAACAACCCCTTTGGATCGTGTGACAAAGAGTGAGATAAGAAAGGGGAGCCAATCTAAACATTTCATTTTTGTATTTTTTTTCTCCATTTTTACACTAATACTGAATCCAAATGAGTGTTTCAACGGTTAACTCTTAACCTTCTTCTTCTTTTTTTTTTTTCCCCCTTAAATCTTATCAAATCCCTCAATCCAAAGGGGCCGTAGAAGGAGAAAAAAGGGGGAAAAAACCCGAAGGTATAAGATTTAAGAATGTGAAGCAGCAGAGCTTCAAAGATGGGTTCACACCAAACTGATGTGCTTGCCTTATAGTAGTACGCAATTAGCAAAAATAGAAGTAGAGAACTATCAATGGAAGGGCTTTTGAGAGAGGAATATTATGAGTTGGTAATCAATCAAGTACTTGGAAACTTCTTCCCGGAGAGAGATGATTTCGTGCTGGGACAGGTCCTTTGTGATTTTGTTCTCCATGTTAAGGTCACAGAGGATTTGGCGTGCTCTGGTGCGGCCAATTCCATGTATGTACCGTAAAGAGAATTCCAACCGTTTGTTATCCGGAATCTCCTTCCCTCCCACTCGCACGCCTTGCTCAACCCGAGATACTGCAAGCAAAAAATGAAACCCATAACTATTACACCAATGACCAAAACCAGAAGGAATGAGCTTGTTTGCAGTTCTCTGGAAAAGGGTTTTAAGTGGGTTTTGAGAGTTTTAAATGTTGAAATTTGGGACAAAAATAAAGAGGGGCAATTTTGGAAATGTGTCGGGTTATATGAAGCAAAAATAAAAATTTGCCACATCAGCAGGGTTGTATTTAGCAAAAGGGTTGTATGAAGTCGAAAAAGGATTGTAAATAGAACTACCCATAACTAAATGACCAACTAGACCTTTTAACGCAATTCAAAATGGTAACGGGTTGCCCATGAGTAGATGGGTTGGCTAAAAAGGTTTATCTAAACTTTTGGTTATGTGAGTTTTTTTTTCAACTGGTTATATCTCACAATCTATAATGGTTTTTATGATTTCGTAATTTTTGTTTAAAAATATTAATTGAGATTTATCAAACAAGATCCATATTGAATATATAAAATATTATAATATAAAAGATATAGACAAATCTTTGAGACGTCCAAAAAAAAAATAGGCAGAACATTTTGGGACGGAAGGAGTAATTTTGAATAGATTTTACTTAAAAATGATAATCTTGAAGAGTTTAATTTTATTCTCTAATGGAAGTTTACATTATGATGAATTAGATGGAACGTGAAAAATTATCGATTTGTAATTATATAAAAAGGTAGTGCCGCTAAATTTGAAACGGTACCCGGTATCGTACCGTACCAATAGGAAAATCAGTACCTTTACCGGTACGGAATTCAAAACCTTGCATAAAACACATGTTCATACACCACATAAGTTCTTCAAGTCGGATTATATTTCATTTTGCGCTTTTAATTCTTGTTTTCATACTCCCTTCGTCCCAATTTATTGGTCTTTTTGGGGATTTCAACTTATTTGAAAAATATCATCATTGCACTTATCATATTTTTTTCTTTCCTCTTTTTACCCTTAAGAAAATTATCATTACATGTACTTACTTTCAAAAAGTAAGGGTAAAAGAGTAACTTTTGCACGTTACCAGTGTGATATGAGAACACTCATCCATGGATTGAGTCACATTCATGTTATATGAGGATTGTAAATAGTACTAAAGCATTCCACGACACGTAGAACTAAACTCCAAAGTTCTGAGAGTGGGTCTAGCCGAATCCCATTTAAGATCAAAATCATCATAAAAAAAGTTTTATAGAACTGAAATCCGAAGCATTGAGAGAACAACTAGCTACATCCGGTTAAAGTCAAAATCATCTTTGAATGTGTCAAAGTCAAGGATCCGGGATGGATGCTATGCGGTAGATGTTGTGCGCCGTGTTATGTGGCAAAACTACGTCGTTTTGCTTGATTTTTGTGCACACCTCCAAAGCTTCTAAGGGCCTTGTTTGGAGAAAGAAAAACCGACTACAAAATGCCAAAACCCAAAGTGCTTAACTAAACATGAAATCCCTAAACCCGAAATGCCTAAATCCAAGTGCCTAAGTCCACTATACCCTACCCCAAAGAGCCTAAATCCCCTAAAATTGAACTACAAAATTGAACCTCAAAATTAACTCTCTAAACAGGACCCTTGGATGTACCATGAAATATGAGCAAAACGACGTAATTTTTCCGCATAACACAGTGCACAACACCTACCGCACAACGCCTCCCCCGATTCCCAAAGTCAAGCACCTCCCAATGTGTCAAAAGTGCAGGATACCAAATTTTTACAATTTTTCTTCGTGGTATCCATCGTATACAATTATTTACTCAGTCTAGAGCTTGAAATGAAATTTATTCTCATCTTTCTCCAACCACAAAAGTCAAAAACCAGTCTACAAACCAAACACTAAAAACCCAATTTCTGAGGGGTGCTTTGGCAAAAAAATACAAAATTGATTTTTTAGTTTTTTCGTTTCACCTTTATTCAATTTTTTTGTTTTTGCATTTGTTAATTTTACGTCAAGTTTTCGTAGTTTAGAAATTCTTCTCGACGAGATGAATCCAAAAAGTATAATATTATGGTCGAAACTAATATTTTTTTGAATAAAGAGGAAAATAAATTAAAATAATAGTATTAGTTTCGACCATAATTTTATACTTTTTGGATTCGTCTCGACGAGACGAATCTGTTAGCCACAGAAATTTGACGCAAAACTAAGTAATATATATATTTTTTTGAATAAAGATGAAACGAAAAAAACTAAAAAATCACTTTTTGCTTTTTTTCAGCTCAAACCCCGTCAACTGCATTTTTTCTTAGATTAGTAAATGACCACATAATATTTGACGATGACACCTCACGAAGTCGTTTCCAACCCCAAAAGTTAAAACCCTCTCTGTTCTCTTCGATCTTCGTAGGCGAGCCTGCCTCGAGTCCACAATCCACGCATCGTCTCATCGTCCCGAAAGTAGGATTCCGATTCCGTCAACAGTCGCGCGCCTCTCTTCCACCAGACGCTTAAGGTAAGGAATGAAATCTTGATTTTAGTGTAACAGAGCATATATCTATGAATAGTCTATTGTTTGCCCCCCCCTTTTTTAATGGATGAATAACTTGTTTATATGTTTAGATGTGCATTGTGTTTATATGTTGTGTTCAATTATATGTTGTGTTCAATTAAGATAATATAGAAGGAAAACCGGTCACTGCGCAAGGTTCATCTTCTAGTAATCCTATTCAGGAAAACTGTGCCAAGAAAATTTGTATCGATTTGAACAACCTTCCTTTGTGTGGATGTGTTTATCTAGTTATGTTTTTATTTGATTCATGATTGGTAAGAATATTTATGGTTATGAAGTGACCCCATGCCCCGGAATTCCTAGAGTTGCCATTGTGCGCATGTATATTATAGTTGTATGTATGCATTCCTTGAGGGTATTTTTCTCGTAAAAATAGAATAGATAAATGCTTATATACTAACGCATGCATAGAGGGACGGAGCCAGAATTTTACGTTCATGGCGGCGAACATGTAAACTAAAACAACAAAAGATGAAATATGATATGAACGTAAACCTGACATTAGGTAAAAATCAAAATAACATACCACAAACTACAATAAACGATGTTTTTTGTATGCACAGTTGTCGTCGCTTGTTGCTTTCTTTTATTTGGTTTCTTCCGTTTTGTGTTGAGATAATACCCTAATACAGACAAAATGTGAATAAATGACAAAGTTGAACATTTTTTTGTTTTTCATAATTTAGACCTTATGTTTAATAATATTTCACTCGACCCATCTGTCTTTGGGCAATTTTTTTTGGGCCTCTTTATATATTAGTAAAAAGCTAGGGGACTAGACATGCTCCATAACAAAAAAATACTGATAAAAATCTAGTGGTTGTAGACTTATATAATTCGGGGATAAATTTTTCGTTTTAGTGTATTAACAGCATATTTAAATTGCTGGATTTTTGGGATAAGTGGAGGACAGATGATAACATGCTGGTTGGGTAGAAATGAAAGGTTATTGGTGAAAAAGATATGTATGGCTGAGGAAGAATAGTGATATCTTGTCTCGGAGTTAAAACTGTGCAAAAGGGCACAATAGTAAAAGTACAAAGTTTTGTTGAATTCAACAGTGCTATTTCAAGACTCGCAACACTCTAAAGTACAAGCCAGTAGTAGCGGGTGATTATACAAAACAACGTAACAGGTGAAAGAAACTCTGCAGGATCTCTGATTAATACACTAAGCTAAACAGAGCATTAGGTTTATTTCGTTTTTGTTTATCATACATAGTCACTGGAAAAGTGGTTGAATGAATCTTCGGGGCTCTAAGGGATTGTTGTGGTAGACAGCAGTTCAGAAACAATGTGCATGGTTGGTCTAGATTTTGGATCAGAATTCAAGCATACAATTGCCGACTCTACAATGGAAATCATTACCTCCTCAACTTCAGGTGACGGAGGAGAAAGGCATTGGTCCCATACATCTCTCAGCTGTACATTTTCAACAACCGGTGTTGACGGAGAGGAAAGGAAATCACCTGGATGCTTTCCCTTGATCACTTCTAGTGCTAACACTCCAAAGCAATACACATCACACTTTTCGGTTACCTTCATCGTGTAAGCAAGCTCTTCAAAAGGGGAGAGAGAGAGAGATCAATTAGAGTTTGTAACACCTCTTTGGAAAAAACTAAGAAATTGTAATTCAGTTAAGCAATATATGGTCCATGTATGCTCTTTAAGGAGAACCAGGTGTGTCTGTGCAACATGTGGGTATATAAAAGAGCATTAGAGAGAAGGAAGCGAGGGGAAGCAATTCTAAATGGGGATCCAATTTTGGAATTCGATTTGAGAAACAGAAAGATAAAAGGTGTGAACTATTGTATTTTGGTACTTATGAGGTATAATTAAGTATTTATCGGGTGGGCTATTACAGTGGTGATCCCTGTGCTTTACTAGATTCGTTTCAATTTTAATCTAGAATAATATATATAAGAAAAAATCGTTACCTGGTGCTACGTATCCGTATGTGCAAGTGCACTCCAATTGGAGGAATCCAACTTTAGAAGTTTAGCTGTGCCAAAGTCCGAAACATGAGCCTCATACTCCTCATCAAGCAAAATGTCGTTGCTCGATATATCACGGTGAACAATTGGCGGTGTGCAATCATGGTGCATGTATGACAAAGCATGTGCCACACCCTTGAGGCCTTGATAATATTAACCCTCTTTGGCCAATCCAATTGTTTAGCTTCTTCGTCTGTGCTGAAAATCAAAGCCAAGCTTCCCCTTTCGAGGTACCCATAAACGAGAAAAGAGTTTTGGGCATGAGAACAGAACCCAAAAAGCTTCACTATGTTGTGATGCCTAATCTCAGTTAGTGCCCTTACCTTGTTCAAGAAACCTCGACAATCTTCCTTCTCAGGCAAGGGATGAAGTTTCTTCACAGCCACTGTATTGCCAGATGGAAGATTTGCTTTGTAGACGGCTCCATATCCTCCTTTTCCAATGCAATACGTGGCATCGAAATCCTCTGTGGCTTTTAGGATATCATTGTACATTGCTCTTCCGTCATAGATTGATATTCAGACATCTTTATATTTGGAGGGATCTTTTACATGTGACTTTCTCTTTCTTTGGTCGGAAATAATTAGAAACTCGACGAATGCACCTAGAAGTAAAAGCGCGCCGCCAAGAGGGAGCACGATTACCAGAACAAGGGTTTGGTAGTCCCTTTTGTGTTTGCATGGCTGCAATCCTTTGACATTTCCGCACAGTCCTTTATTCCCTTGGAGGCCCTCTATGCCAGCATTCATGAAGGCTTTGCTGATGGGAATGGGACCCTCCAACTCATTGAAGGATATGTCAACGTGCACCAGCCAATTCATCTCTTCGAAAGAATTTGGAATTAAGCCAGACAGATTATTGTGGGAAAGGTTTAACGACTCCAAACTCTTGAAACCTGCGATCTCCGACGGAATCTCCCCAGTAAGTGAATTTCGACTAAGATCCACTTCATCTAGGGGAAATATCTTTCTCATCTGACCTGGGATTTCTTGGCTAAAATTGTTGTTGCTCAAGTTCAAGTGAATCAGTTTGATGCAATTCTCTAGATTCCCAGCTGCTATTGGCCCACTTAACCTGTTTTTGGAGAGGTCAAGCTTTTCAAGTCCAGTCAGTGATCCGATTTCTCTTGGTATACCACCGGAAAGCTGGTTATCATTCAGATACAGTTCCCATAGAGAACTCAACTTCCCCAATTCATTTGGAATCTCTCCGGTCAAATGATTCGAAGAGAGGTCAAGCCTGTGTAGCTGAGCTGAATCTCCAAAAGCCGGTGGGATGGTGCCTGTGATATTGTTCCCTGCCATCCGCAGTGTTTGTACTTTTGGGTACTTACTCCAGTTTTCAGAGATTTGGCCATAGAATTTGTTGCGACTTAAGTCCAAGTACTCGAGATGTGGGTAGACCCCAAAATCTTCTGATATGTTCCAGTGAGTTGGTTTCCTTCAAGGTGGACTCTGATTAGGCTTGAGCAGTTTCTCAAGCTTTTAGGGATACGACCAGTTGCCTGGTTGGTCTCTACTCTGAAATATTGAAGCTTCCCTCCTTGGCAAATATCCGAGAGATGGCCGGACAATCTGTTTCCGAATAGTACCAGCTCGACCAAATTCTTCAAATTGCGAAATTCTTTTAGAATACGACCAGAAAGGTTGTTTAAACTCAATAATAATGTTCCTAATTGGGACAAGTTTCCAAACAAAGCCGGAATGGACCCGCTGAGTTGGTTATAGCTCATTTCCAAGTCGACGATGGACTTCAAGTTTCCGAATTCATTAGGAATGGAACCAGAAAGTTGATGCATGTATAGATGGAGGAGAGTGAGGGAGGTCAGATTGCCCAAGGATGGTGGGATTGTGCCACTAAGATTGTTGGTTTGGAAGCTTAGGCAAACTAATCCTTTCAACTTTCCTATTTCATTAGGAATGGAACCAGAGAGTTGATTCATGTGTAGATAGAAGAGAGTGAGGGAGGTCAGATTACCCAAGGATGGTGGGATTGTGCCACGAAGATTGTTGTTGGAGAAGCCTAGGCTAACTAATCCTTTCAACTTTCCTATTTCATTAGGAATGGGACCAGAAAGTTGATTCATGTATAGTTCGAGGCGAGTGAGGGAGGTCAAATTACCCAAGGATGGTGGGATTGTGCCACGAAGATTGTTGTTGGAGAAGCCTAGGCTAACTAATCCTTTCAACTTTCCTATTTCATTAGGAATGGAACCAAAATGTTGATTCATGTATAGATCGAGGCAAGTGAGTGAGGTCAGATTACCCCAGGATGGTGGGATTGTGCCACGAAGATTGTTGTTGGAGAAGCCTAGGCTAACTAATCCTTTCAACTTTCCTATTTCATTAGGAATGGAACCAGAAAGTTGATTCATGTCTAGATAGAGGTGAGTGAGGGAGGTCAGATTACCAAAGGATGGTGGGATTGAGCCAGAAAGTTGGTTGTCATATAGGTAGATAGAAACCAAGTTGCTCAAATTGGCCAAAGAAGAAGGAATAGGACCACTAAGGCTATTGGTGTACAAAGCAAGCTTAGAAAGAGACTTCAACTGGCCTATCTCTTGAGGGCTTGAGCCGCTGAATTGATTTTCTACCAAATGGAGTGTTTCGAGATTTGTTAAGTGACCAATTTCTGGTGGAATATTTCCAGAAAACTCATTTGTAGACAAATCGAGGTAGACAAGCGGGAGGGAACTGATTTGAGGTGGGAGAGGACCAGAGAGTTCGTTCGTGTTTAGATCAACATAAGCAAGATTAGGAAAGGAGGAGAATGAAAAGGTTTCGAGAGTACCGTTTAGACCTGAATTCGTGAGGTTCAATTGGGTGATGCTTCCTTCTGCATTGCAAGAAACGCCAAACCAGTTGCATGGGGTACTAGCACTTGAACTGGAGCCATTTTTTTGATTAAGAATCCATGTTGTTAGCGCAGAACTATTGGCACTTCGAAGGGTTTCTTTCCATTTGTGTAGAGCATTAACCTCTTCAACGGAAGCGAAGGCAGTGTCTGCCAAGTAAAGAAGTACAACAAAAAGCACCAAAGAAATAGGGCAGGGTAGTTTCTGCAAAAGCCCCATGTTTTGTTTTTCTCCTTTTTGGTGTGTAATTTGATGATGAGCAAGTCTTGTAATTTATAGGCACATTTGGGCAAAGGGTCGTCATATTTTGAGCTTTACCTATATCCATGATTCCATAGACTTCAGAATTTAGTTGTCTTGGATCCCGTTTCTTGTCACTAACAGTAAAATCAGAGAAACGAGGATCGCCTGTAGGACTGGATCAAGACAACTTAGTTACTGAAAATGATTGGTGTTTAATGCTTTTTTTTTTTGGGCTAACTCAGGCATCCAGGACAGCATACGCACTGCTCGACTAATCTCAATCCCACCGCCCACTTGTGGGGAGCCTATTAAAGCCAGACCAAAACTCGTTATGAATTGTCTCCAAAGGAGTTTATAGCACCTGAGAAGTTGTTGGTCTTTAATGCTTTCGAAAGTTAATATAGAATTTCAACAGCAGAACGCTGAAAGAAATAAGTGGGTGGATATAATGGCCGGACTAGCATACGCTTTCACTTTCAAACTTCCAATGCGAAGCTGAGTGATACATTCGCAGCTTCTGCTGTGAGAGATTTGATTCTGGTGATGCTGTAAAATTAAAAATTTTGCAAATTATCTGTCATTGTGGTTTATAATCCAAATGTCGTGTGGTTAAATAGAGGCTACGTCACGGAGACTCGGATACGAGTATGAGGTGAGGACGTTGCGTGTCTTGAATTTAGATCCTCCTGAACTTGAACATTACTAAATTGGTACTGGGATATGGTCAATTTAGGTTCTATAACGAGGTTATAACTTTTGGAAAGCTAGGATTTTCAAATATCTTTTTGCAAGCTGAGCGCACTAAAATAGTAACGTAGCTAATGTTAGTTAAGACGTTTTGGGATTGATTTGCCTAGTTTCTGAAAAGATTTTATCAAAATTTGATAAAATCACCCCTTGATTTTATCAAATGAGGATGAGGGGTTGATAAAATCTCAGCTTTTTTTGCATTAAAAAAAGCTGAGATTTCAATAAAAAAAAGATGAGATTTTATTATTATTATCATTTATTTTTTATTATTTACCGAAAAAAGATGAGATTTTATCAACCTTACTCCTCATTTGATAAAATCAATGGTGATTTTATCAAATCCTAATTTTATCTTTGATGAAATCGTTTGGAAAACTTAGCCCACACAAACAAAAACTATACAAACACTGACATGATTTAGTGTGGAGCCAATGTGGGCCCGCCCACACATCAATTTGCGTGTTGTTTATGTAAATATGCAATTTCCAAGATGGAGGATTGTTGCTTTTCATCTTGGTGAAAGGTACACGTATGCCCATCTTGGTGGAGTTGTTGGGAGAAGGGAACTGTGGAATATTTTTTCCAACCTTAAACCTTATTTTATTGAACCATGGTGTGTATGTAAATTTATTTTGACCGGTAAGATTAGCGGAATAGAATTGGAAGAAGGGAACTGCGGAATGTTTTTACCAACCTTAAAACTTATTTTTAACCATGGTGTGTATGTAAATTTACTTTGACCGGTAAAGATTAGTGGAATAGAATTGGAAAAAGGGAGCTGTGGAATGTTTTTACCAACCATAAAACTTATTTTATTGAACCATGGTGTGTATGTAAATTTACTTTGACCGGTAAGATTAGTGGAATAGAATTGGAAGAAGGGAACTGTGGAATGTTTTTACCAACCTTAAAACTTATTTTATTGAACCATGGTGTGTATGTAAATTTACTTTAACCGGTAAGATTAGTGGAATAGAATTGGTAGGGTTCTTCTTCATTCTTAACAGTTGGATAAGAGAGAAACTTATTCACAGAGCCTCCCTGAAGAGGCTCTTTGCACCGACCCAATTTAGACTGCATGATTGAAGCATTTAACGGTTCAGATTTTTAGATACATCCGAGCCGTCCATATTTTAAATCGTGTGGCACGTATTCGGTCGGTGCAAACTCCTGTTTATGGAGTCCTCTGTAAAAAAGTTTTTCTCGTTGGATAATATCAAAGTTCAAACAATGGGGTCTACCTAGAACCGTGTTTTACCACTGGCCCTTTTTACTCATGGAGGATGAAAGGGACTGTGGACCTAAACCATTTAAATTCTTATCCTAACTGCTTGAAAATGATGGATGTTGTTGCTCAAGTTCAAGTGATTCAGTTTGATGCAATTCTCTAGATTTCCAGCTGCTATTGGCCCACTTAACCTGTTTTTGGAGAGGTCGAGCTTTTCAAGTTCAGTTAGTGATCCGATCTCTTGGTATACCACCAGAAAGCTGGTTATCATTCAGATAGAGTTCTCATAGAGAAGTCAACTTCCCCAATTCATTTGGAATCTCTCCGGTCAAATTATTAGAAGAGAGATCAAGCCTGTGTAGTTGAGCTGAATCTCCAAAAGCAGGTGGGATGGTGCCTGTGATATTGTTCCCTGCAATCCGCAGCGTTTGCAATTTTGGATACTTACTCCAGTGTTCAGAGATTTGGCCATAGAATTTGTTGCGACTTAGATCCAAGTACTGGAGATGTGGGTAGACCCCAAAATCTTCTGATATGCTTCCAGTGAGTTGGTTTCCTTCAAGGTGGATTATGATTAGGCTTGAGCAGTCTCTCAGGCTTTTAGGGATACGACCAGTTACCTGGTTGGTCTCTACACTGAAATATTGAAGCTTCCCTCCTTGGCAAATATCCAGGAGATGGCCGGACAATCTGTTTCCGAACAGTTCCAGCTCAACCAAGTTTTTAAAATTGCAAAATTGTTTTGGAATATGACCAGAAAGGTTGTTTAAACTCAAGAATAATTGTGCTAATACAGACAGGTTTCCAAGGAAGCCGGAATGGAACAACTGAGTTGGTTATAGCTCATTTCCAAGTCGACGATAGACTTCAAGTTTCGGAATTCATTAGGAATGGAACCAGAAAGTTGATTCATGCATAGATGTAGGAGAGTGAGGGAGGTCAGATTACCCAAGGATGGTGGGATTGTGCCACTAAGATTGTTGCTGTGGAAGGTTAGGCTAACTAATCCTTTCAACTTTCCTATTTCATTAGGAATGGAACCAGAAAGTTTGTTGTTGAACAGGTCCAACACAATCAAGCGATTCAAGTTTCCAAAAGTCGATGGAATGGGGCCAGTGAGTCTGTTGTTTTCCATGCAAACGATCCCAAGATTGGTGGTGGTTTCTATTTCTTCGGGGATGGAGCTAGAAAGTTGATTGATATATGTAGATAGAAACCAAGTTGCTCAAATTGCCCAAAGAAGAAGGAATAGGACCACTAAGGCTATTGGTGTGCATAGCAAGCTCAGAAAGAGACTTCATCTGGCCCATCTCTCGAGGGATTGAGCCGTGGAATTGATTTTCTTCGAAATGGAGTGTTTTGAGATTTGTTAAGTGACCAATTTCTGGTGGAATAGTTACAGAAAACTCATTTGTAGACAAATCGAGGCAGACAAGTGGGAGTGAACTGATTTGAGGTGGTATAGGACCAGAGAGTTCGTTTGTGTTTGGATCAACATAAGCAAGATTAGGAAACGAGGATAATGAAAGGTTTCCAGAGTACCGTTTAGACCTGAATTCATGAGTTTCAATAGGGTGACGATTCCTTCAGCATTGCAAGAAACCCCAAACCACTTGCATGGGGTATTAGCACTTGAACTGGGGCCATTTTTTTGATTAAGTATCCTTGTTGTTAGCGCCGAACTATCGGCACTCCAAAGAGTTTCTTTCCTTTTGAGGAGAGCATTAACCTCTTCAACAGAAGCGGAAGCAGTATCTGCTGAGTAAAAAAGTACAGCAAAAAGAACCAAAGAAACAGGGCTGGTAGTTTCTGCAAAAGCCCTATGTTTTGTTTTTCTGTCTTTTGTTGTGTTTTTTATGATGAGCAGCTCTTGTAATTTATAGGCACATTTGGGCAAAGGGTCCCCATATTTTGATATTTACCCATAGACTTTGAAATTTAGGAGTTGTCTTGGATCCCTTTTCTTATCACTAACAGTGAAATCTGGGAAACGAGGATCACCTGTAGGATTTGACTTAATGTCAAGATCTTCGTCTTAGTTACTGAAAAAGATTGGTCTTTAATGCTTTTGAAAGTTAAGAAAGAATTTCAGCAGCAGAACGCTGAAAGAAATAAGTGGGTGGATATGATGGGAAGACTTGCATAGCATTCACATTCAAACTTCCGTTGTTAAGCTGAGAGACACATTCACAGCGTCCGCTGTGAGAGACTTGATTCTGGTAATGCTGTAAAATTAATATTTTTGCAAATTGTCTGTCATTGTGGTTTATAATCCAAATGCCGTGTGGTTGAATAGAGGCTACGTCACCTAGACTCAGATATGAGTATGAGGTGAGGAGGGTCCGTGTCTTAAATGTAGATCTTCCTAAACTTCAACATTAGTAAATTGGTACTGGGATATGGAGAAAGGTTGAAAAGTTGCGGAGGAGTACGTGAATTCTTCCTAGATGTTTTCTTGTATTGTGTGTCATACACGTGAGATTTGGGAAAAAAAGGAATTTTTTATTTTGAGCGAATATGAGATTCTTATTCAAATCACATAAATTTAAGAAAAATCCAAAATTAAGGAAGGGTTTTCAGGCACCTATTGAAGTTTTCATCATGTTTGGCTTGGGAAGAAAAGAGTGCACTTAGTGCTTGACTTGGAGTCTGGAGTGTTTTCTTAGGCATTGGTCAAATTTGCTTTCTAAATCAGCCAAACCTATTCAAGGGCAACCATATATCTTACCCATCTTTACTTATTCCAAATTTAATAGTGTTAGTGGATGTGAGTGATATTTCCATCACAGAAACTACATGAGACAGCTTTGATAGATTTTACATTTACACACTGCATTGAAAGTAAAACAAACCCATTTATACGAGTTCAACTTGTGTTCGATTCGTTTTATACATATGTCAGGTTCTGAATTCTGCTCGTGACGTCCTCTACTGAAATCTGGGATCAGCATGAATGCTGATACAATTTTAATTCGTGTTACTCAATCAAATCAATTTGGAAAATACGTGGCGTGACTCAGCTTGACTAAACTAGACCTGGTTACGGTCCTAATAGTATCATACCCTTCTTTACCCTTCGTAATTAAATCTCTTTTTTTATGCTGCATTCAGGGTCCACAACAACCTAATTGTTTGACTTTTAATTCAAGCTTCTATTTTTTGCACTTTGATTACTTGGATTACTTGAGTTCCATTATATTGGGCTATAACGTGTGGACTGGGGTATATCAGCCATATTCCTGCTGCTAAGCCGTTTGATGCTACGGGAAACCTCTGTGATGCCCATCCATTTTTACTCCTCCTATCTATTGGTCATATGGAAATATAGATGGTTTAAAACCGGGCCGGCCAAAAAAACCCCATTTTTCACAGGTTCGGTGCCAGTTCAGTACAATTTCGGTCCCCCAGCCAAATCCAATTGGTTATTCTAGTTAACATATATATAGGGCTCCTGAGCTCGGTTGAGCTATGAAGTGTCTAAGCAGATGTAAAGGAGCCGGCTTGAGCTTAAACTCAAGCTCTCTAAAAGTTATTAATAGATTGTAAATTACTGCATATAGTATGTAACATATATTTGTATCAGAACATTTCTGTGTAGGTGAGCCTACTCGAGCCAAGCTCTCGCTAACTCGAGCTAAGCTCTTTTTTAGGAAAGTAGCCTAGAATTCTTGTTTGAGCTCATTTATTAACTTAAAGAGCCAAACTCGATCGAGCCCTTGCCAAGTCTTTTTCAAGTCCTTACCAGGATGAATATGGGAAAGCAGGCCTCAATCAATTTAATCAACTAGTGAGGAGGGAAGAGAGTACAAATATGGCATTTAAACGCTTTGGCCTGGAGTCACTTAAGATTGGTTTTAGTAGAACGCAAGTACAAATTTATTTTCTAGGAGAGATATACTTCTTTAGCTGCAGTTTACTTTGCCCACTATTATCTCATTCTCGTCGAAACTTTACAACAAAAGCGTAATTTTTGTAGTGCCTCTAAAATTTGAGTCATTTGACATTGTCTCTTTGTTATAATTAATTGTCCACTCACCTCCTACTGTTGATCGGTTCTTTTGGGTTTGCAGAAGAGCAAGAAGGCAGCATTCCTCGTGGCCTCCAATTTGTAGAACAGCAGGAAGGCAACAATACTCATGGCCTTCAATTCTTAGTACGTATCGGCCTCCAACATGTAAAAGCTTTTTTTTTTTTGCTGCAAGTAAGAATGCCAATGCATTTTAGTTGCTGACTATGAGGCTGAGTTTACTAATTTAGCAAAATTTGGCTCCTATATTATTGATACTGATGGCAGCATGGCACGGAAGTTTGAAGATGGGTTGAGACCTGAGTTTAGAAATGTGCTGCGTCCGCTACGGCTGGCAACAAAAGCGGAAGTCCTTGATCGGGCACTTTTGGTGGAACAAGGAATTTCAGAATCCATGAAACGAAAGGCGAATGCGGGTAGAGCAACCGGAGGAGAAACGCATAAAAAGCAGAATATTGAAATCACAAATCAGGGAACAAATCAGAGGATCCAAGCAAGAACTCTACCAGTTTGCGCAACCTGTGGAAAGAATCATTCAGGGGTCTGTTTGTTCAACACAAATAAATGTTTTAACTGTGGTCAGACGGGGCATATGCAGAGTTGTCCTCAAAGGGGGAGACTAATACCAGTGAATAATGCGGCTAGGCCCATTACGGAGCAGAAGGTGAATACGAATCAGAGGACAGGGTCAAATCAAGGACAGGGAAAGGCGTTTGCATTGGTTCCTGGAGATCCGCAGAGTACTGAGTCAGTGGTTGCAGGTACCATATTATCTACTCTATTTCTACTTACGTACTTTTAGATTTTAGGTCGACACATTCCTTTAGTTCTAGCCAGGTTACGCCGAAATTACCAAAAAGACCTGAACCTCTCGACTCTCGAGTACGAATTGTTAGTGTCACAACCTAGGATTAGTAGCACGATGTGTAAATCAATATATAGGGAATGTGAATGTGAAGTTTGGGGATAGAAAGTTGACTGCAGACATAGTACGTACCTATGCGGATAGGTCACTTTGATGCAATCTTAGGAATGGACGGGTTGTCTAATAACGGTGCAACTATAGACTGTAAGAGTAAGTCTGCCATCTTTCGAAACCCTGGACTAGATGAATTCTGATTTATAGGAGAAAAAGTGTCCTCGCCCCCATATTATATTTTGGTGGCTCATACGCAACGACTTTTATAGAAGGGCTGTTAAGGTACTATTGTAGTGTGGTGGCAAGGGAGACAGGAGACAAAGCACTGGGAAGTACACCTGTGGTTTGAGAGTTTCCGAAGGTCTTCCCAACAGATCTACCTGGTACGCTAGTAGACAGAAAATAGAGCTCTCAATTGACTTAGTACACGACACACAACCTATTTCTAAAGCACCCTATCAATTGGCACTAGGGCAGCTTAGGGAACAGAAAGTGCAACTACAAAAATTACTCGAGAAAGGTTTTATATGACCTAGTTCATTCCCAATGGGAGCACCGGTGTTGTTTGTTAAAATTAAGATGGGATTATGAGGTTATATATTGATTACTGGGAGTTATGTGGATGCTAATAGAAGAGAACTGAAATTTCAGGAAGGTGATTGGGTTTTTCTTAAAGTTTCTCCAATAAAGGGAATTCTGCGTTTTGAGGTGAAGGGAAGCTAAATCCACAGTATGTCGGACCATTTGAAGTAATCGGGAAAAGAAAAAAAAACCGAAAAGGAAAAATTGGGTCCGTGGCTTATCGTCTTGCTTTGACGCCGGAGCTTGCAAAGATTCATGATGTTTTTCCTGTATCGATGCTAAAAATGTATGTATAAGACCCGTCACATGTTGTCATGCAACCACCAGTAGAGTTGGAAGAAGATTTGCGATGAGGAATGACCGGTTAGGATAATGGACCGGAAACAAAAAGACAAACAACTTCGAAGTAAAGTTGTTCCATTGGTAAAAGTTTGGTGGGAAAAACATTCGGGGGATGAAGCGACGTGGACCAGAGAAGATGATATGCGACAATATCTAGAGTTATTTGAGGAAGGTATGACTGATTTACCTACCTCTTTTGCGACCCCAATCCAACCTTAAGTTTCGACAAGTTTGGAGGACCAAGCTTCCTAAGGTGGGAAGAAATGTAAAATCCGGACTTTTAAAATTTTAGTCACATTGTTGAGATACAAAATTTTGACCAAAGTGCCAAATTAGGCTACACCAAGTGAATTGCGGTTTGAGTAAATGATTGTGAGAACCCCTATTGAATTTTATAAGTGTTAGCGGACAATTGAGTCACATCTGACACACCATACGACTTACTCAAATTTGGGATTTTATTTTTATTAATCAGACACCACCACGATGATCCTCATATTTAAATTAGTCTACTTCGAATTTTTAAGATTTTTCGGAGATCGAAAATCGGATTGTTCGGACAGAACTGTCGGCATAGTATGACAAAGGAATAACAGGTGTCATTTCAAAAGGGGGGGAAAAAGAGATGTCTCAGCCATCACTGTTGTATAATTACCTTTATGCATATATTATAGTAGTTGGTTCCAACAAAGGAGAATAAAGAGAGAATAGAGAAAAAGAGATCTAATTAGACACTACTTAAGAAACCTGTGACCGAAATCTCTCACCGCGATCACGGACTGCCGTCTTGCTCATGTTTCGTCTGATTTCCTACTCCTTTCTTGGCAGTGTTCTAAAAGAAGGTCTAGAAGGCCGAGTACTCGCCGCCTAGGCGCTAGAAGGACCCTCGCCGACTAGCCCGACTAGATTGATTATCACGAGTATCCCGACTAATTTCCCGACTAGGCGCCGAGTACTCGGCCCTGGAAGCTAGAAGGTGCCCGGCCGCCCTGGGAGCGCCTAGCGAGTTTTAGAACCATGTTTCTTGGTAATCTTTCACTCTTAGTCTTGAATCTAATTTACAATAGTTATATTAACTAATGGAACAACTAAAGCCCATGGAAATCACACACGACACACACACACACACACACGTACACGACACATATACATACTAAACATCCATGCATAAAACTGTTAAATTCTAGCTAGGTGTTTATATGACAACATGAAAGATAACTTTATATTTACGCTAGGTTAGAACCAGTGGCGGCTCCAGAAAATTTGAACAGGGTGTTCAAGATTTACCTTAACTCTACTAGTTCTACTACATATACATACAATTTTTTTTCATATATTAGCGTGAATAATGTTAAAACAAAACCCGATATAAATTTATCACATATAATATAAAATATAAAAGGTTTTAGCGTGTACATCGACCGTTCGACCATCTACGAGAAGACTTTAGACTTTAGTTAGTTGTTTACATAAAATCAATTTGTGGGCTGATTTGTTGAGCTAAGTGTTCAAATATTTGTGGAGCCGCCTATGGTTAGAACTGATTGAGGTGAGAATCAATTAATTAATCAAAATTCCCAAGAAATAGCAATTCCAGTTTAACAGATTGGTAGCAAGCTTGCTTTAACCTTGACCAAAATATATCAGAACATCAGAAGATTCTGCTGCATCATTGCCATAGCGACCCGAGAAGCTAGCTTTAAAGTTTAACCTATATACCTTACACTTAGGCTTCAAACGCTGATCACAGGTTAGTATATATACTTAAGTGTATTCAATATTAGGATTGTGTAAGGGAGAAACAACAAGACAGTATGCATACCGACACTCAGATCTAGTAGAACATTTAATTTTAGTCAAATCCTAAATCCAGTTAAATAATTGTGACTAGTAATCATCTTTTGATACATTTCCGTATAGGTACCAGCGCGTCGGAATAGTCCGGTTCTTTGACAAGCTAGACACTACTTTTTGGTAAGTTTGCAATACCCTGGTTGCATGGATTTATCTAAATGTTTTGATGTGAAATGCTAGTTGCTATCAAATGCTGAAAAATATGAATCATGTGTTTATTAACGAAACTTGTTATTTTTAGCAAACCGTGAATTATTGGAAAGTGGCCTATTTATATGTATCTTATTATGGTTGGATGTAGACCATGGAATATGATTTGGAAACATGAATTACTCGAACTTGTTTTCTTATGTTATGTTCGTACGGTGTCCCGAGTCCTAGGGGACGGTAAAGAAGCTAATGACATATGGAAGTAAGGGAGGGGTGCAGGCTAGACACCCTAAGTGGTATCATAGGTCGCTCTCTCTGAGCTAGGGGTTGCTCCCCTCATGTTCTGGCGAGGCCGTTGAATAATAGCATTATTTTGATTCTATCTATGAAACCATGAAGAGTCCTTCTACTTGGACTATTACGATTGACATGAAAGTATCTGATGTTAATATTGCTTTCGATGGCTTGATCTTATCTCTCTTGTTGAAAGTGGAGTATTATATGATACGAAAACGTTTCCAAGGTCAGACGTGTAACCTTTGGTATTACGTATCTCATACAACCTTTCTCATACAACCTTTCGCTTATGACCTATTTCCTAATTTTTTCAGGTTGATGTGAATAGGTGTGACTAGGGGCTGCTTGTGTACAGTGACTAGAAGTATAGTTTTGTGGGATAGCTAGAAGCATCTGTAAAGACTAGCGTGCTTTTATCTTTTCTAGAACAATGTACAACATTACTGGTTGTAAAATATATGTACATATAGTGACACGACGTTGACTTTGGAGTATGTAAAGTTATAACGCTTCAGCATCTCTTTCTTTTCTTTAAAAATGTTTTTGAGCTTGCTCTGCTTATGGAATGAGAAGTTGGGCCTTGGTGACTTTGTTATCTGCCAGTCACGTAGCCTATCGGATTTGGGACGCGACATCTCCACCCTTGTCAGTCCTAATCACTGGATCGGCATCAAATGTGTTTCAAATGCATTGATGGATTTGACAAAGAGACCCTATATCTCCTTTTCTTTTGAATCCTATGGAGGACACACTGAACCTAATGACTGCAAGGGCCTGGAGATTGGCTTAATGTAGCGTAGGGAATATTTATTAATCCTTCTTTTAGATTTAAGGGAGCTTTAGCGAAGACTTAGTATAGGGGCTATTCATACAATTAGGACATCAACGTTTTCCATAATGGCAACAGGACATTTAGGCAATAGGTGACAAAAATACCCTCCGGCAAAGGCCTTTTCAGGGACTCTGGCCGCTACCAGGAATGGAATGAAGTAGAAGTAAGAGCACAGCAAAGACTACATAGCAGACCTTTGAGCGAAACATTTTAGGTAACTTATTTAAGCTGATGACACAAATGGACTTTGGTAGTCCATCTATTTATACAGGCTCGGGGCCGACCAAGGGGTGCATGCAAGGTCCCGGTACACTTCCCAATTATTCCACGATTTCTACTACATTTTAGATTTTGTTTGCAAAATGTTATGAAGAATAGTCTCCTTAAAATTATATTATTAGTATATAACGACGATATTTTGTTGTTAATTCATGAATACATGTGATTTGATCTCCTCACATTAAAAATTTTGTGTCCGCCATTGTGTATATTGGAACAATTAATACCTAATTCAGTGGTGTGCAAGAACACGATTGTACATGTCTCCAGTCTTCCAAGGCTCTTGGATCCGGTCATTGCACGGCAAAGACTTTAGATGCATCTCAGAGTGCAAATCAAGACTTCAAATGCCATGGTCTATTCGAGGCTTCCGAAGCGTACGTATTAATTTCATGCGGAAACCAAAGATTTCGGATCTTTGATTTCCATCTTGTGAATAGTCGAGATGCTACAAGTGGATGTCAAATCCAGTAAAAGAACGAATTCAAAGCGGGGCAAGCTTATACCTCAGATTGAAAGCCGGAGCCCACCCAGGTTCAGATGGGGAGATAACCATGTGGAAGTATCGACGTAATTTCATAGAGTCAAGTCAACTTTTTTTCATGGAGAGAGACAAGAGATTTTAGATGCCATGGTCTAGTCCGACGGTTTGCTGTAAATCTTCTCATTTGCATTGCTTATAAAATGCTTGGATTTTAGTTCAAGCTTTCTCGGATAAATTATCAAATGCATTGTGTGCGTTTCCAGCTAGTAGGATTACAACATCCAATTCCTATCCACTAAGGCTGAGTTGGCTTAAATTTTGGTACAGTTTTAATTTTGTTCACCTTTTCTTTTTCTTTTTCTTTTTTTTTTTTATTAGAATCGTGTCAAACTTTGTGGATCATTGATTTAGGAAGCTGATTTTGGAGCTCCCTTTTTTTATGCAGACACTCCAAAATATAATGAAGTTACAAAACTATCATTTTCAAAATATAAAAATTACTAGAGGCACTCCACCCTCAAATTATCTCCTCATTTACTAAGGCACTCCAAATAAAATATTGAACCAAAACCAAACGGAAAAAGTGAGAACCAATTATCATTAGCAGTCCAAATGGTAATTGTTTTCCAGAAATTAACATTAGCAGTCCAAATGGTAAAGACAGAAGCAATCATAGTCCATAGCTATGCAAATCTACAGTTGCAAGTTAGATCGGAGCAGGAGAAATCAATGATCGGCGCGGCGGTTGGATGGATTGGGGAGGGAGATTAATCAAAACGCTTAGAAAATTGAAAAAACAGGGGGAGGGGACGGGAGCCGGTGTTCAAGAGACTGACATGAGGCGCCCGGCCTCCCCTTGAGCAGCGGCGGTTGGCTGAGAGGTGGCTGAAAAAAGGGGCTTACGAGAGAAGTTAGGTTAGATAGAGTTGGGTTAAAAAAACTTCAAAAATATACCTAACAAATTTACAGCTAGAACATGCAAACCTTAAAAAAATTACAGCTAGAACAAGGAAATCTTATATCAGAATACCAAGGTAAGTTTCGACGTGGAGAATCTACTCAAAAAAGAAATAAAAATAATCACGAGCTTGAACCAGCTTTCAGATCCGAAAGTTTCCAACATTTATGCCTGTAGCGGTAGTGGTGGTGATGTATTGAAGCGCATCGATGTTTTTTCCCCAGTTTGGTTCCCCTCTCATCTAGATTTGTGAAGAGATGATGGCGAAATTTTTTAGCCGAACCACACCCTTCTTAAAATACACAAAACCCACCCAATCATAACTTAATCCCGACAAAATCATAAGAAAAGAACTAAAAAAACTACCTTCCGAGCTTGAATCCTCGATCTACAGCACCGAATTCACAATAGAGTTTTTGTTACAAGTAACGGTTTGGGTGGACGTCCATTTTTTCTTCTTTCGTTAACAAAGGAGGCAAAGGAGAAGAGTAAAAAAATTTAGGAGCGCCTAAAATAAAATTGAGAGTAAAAAAACTTTAGGAGCGCCTGAAGTAAAATTGAAACTTGCAAAAGGGTGGTTTTGAAAAATCATTGTAGCTTGGAGTGTCTGCATCAATTTTTGGAGTGCGATTATCAATTCCCTTCATTCCTATGGATCCTCTCGCACCACACAAAGCAGAGGCGCACAAGGTTTGAGTTTTTTCGATCCACCGAGACTGTTAGCAGGCATTTCCATGTAGTTCTTCAAGCCGTGTTGCGCCTACACCCCATGCTTGTAGTAAGGCCTGAGCCGGTACCTCCGAACGAGCCTGACAGTAGGTGGAGTTGGTTTCAGGTACAAATGCATGGTTTCAATCCCAATTCTTCCCTTTCCTGTAGGTTAATGGATCTGCCTTATCTAACTTTCAATCTTGTATTAAATTCTTCGTAGAATTGTCTGGGAGCGTTGGATGGAACGCACGTGCCAGTTATGCCCCCGGCAATTCTCAAGCCTCGTTATAGGAACAGGAAGGGTGACATTTCGACAAACGTTTTAGGTGTTTGTACTAGGGATTTGAAGTTTGTGTACGTTTTGTCTGGCTGGGAAGGGTCGGCAACTGATTCTAGAATCCTTCGAGATGCTATTCAAAGGCCACATGGGTTAAGAGTCCCCCATGGTACGTTTGCAATCGATGGCAATTTTGTTTTGTACAATACTTACCGTCATCTTTACATGCCTGATATCCGTAGTGAATGTCGTTCCAGGACATTACTACCTTGTCGATGCAGGTTATCCAAATGGGGAGAGGTTTCTAGCACCATACCGAGGCCAACGGTATCACATAAACATATGGAGACAAGGTCACATTCCTACTACCAAAGAGGAGTACTTCAACATGAAGCACTCCGGCGCTGGGAATTGGGTTGAAAGAGTATTTGGTGTATTGAAGATGCGGTGGGCAATATTGAGGTGTGCCTCTTACTACCCCATATGGACTCAAAATCGCCACTAATGAAAGCTCTGGGCAATGATGTAAACTGAGCCTTAGTTAATTTGTGTTTCTGGGCAGTTTTCAGAATCTGTGTTATAATGGGCGGTCGTGGTTAACCTGCTACTGCATTTGTTTGTCTGAATATGATTTTGGAATATGGAGGTTGATCAATTCTATGTCTTTCTTTGTGCTGGAGTTTACTAGTTTCTGGATTTTTGAACTTGGAATTGTGGTTCATGCAAATGTCTCTGTATTGCTGCAGTTAACTAGTTTGATACTTGTTACTTGGGAAAGTCGTTTGGAATTCAGAATCAGTTTGGTTGTTGTGTAATGCAGTTTGGTAGTTGCTAACCTGGTACTGCATTCTTTTCTGGGCAGTTGGTGACTCTGTTTGTGTGTGTGTCTATGCTAACCTGCTACTGGATTTGTTTGTTGGGCGATTCTGTCTTTGTTTCTGTCACTCTTTGTGTTTATGTTAAGTTGCTAAGTTGGGGAATTCTGATTGTGTAATGTCTGGCAATGATGTGTGCAATGACCCATCCTTGAATAAAATGTGGGCAATGATGGTTGACTGAGCCCATTGGCAATGATGGTTGACTGAGCCAAATCTGTTACCAAGGTAGTATGCAGCGTTTCTTTTTGCATCACTTATAGCCAAATCTCTGTTGAAGCATTATGCTACTTGGAGTAAATAATCATTTCGGGATATTAATGGAAACTCTGAACTTGTTTTGTGAACTTTGAACCTGAGATTTTGTTGAGTACTTGCTGGGATTGATGTGTTTCTGGGCAGTTTCTCCAGTTTGAGTTGCTGCATGTGCAGTTGGCTAGTGCTACGGCAGGCTGCTGGGTGTGCAGGTCATACTTGGGCATTCAAATTTATTGATGCTTTTGTTATTAGTTCGTGCAGTTTGTTGTTATTATTAGCTGCTGCAGTTTTGTCTTTGAAATGGGCAGTGATGTGTGATGGCATGGCTCTGCAGCTGCTGCATGTGCAGCCTGGTAGCTGATGCTGCATGTGCAGCCTGGTAGCTGCTGCTGCATGTGCAGTTGGTAGCTGCTGCTGCACGTGTACTTGGCTAGTACAATGAGCTCTTGCATTGAAATTATTTTGGCCATGATGATAATTATTTTTCTGTACAAGCATGAACGCATCTTTTTTAGGCGAGGCAACATTAGTTGGTCAATTAATGATGCAGCCTATTGGTGCCAATGTACATGACGTCTTCTAAAGACAATATCTGAGCCTAAATTACTGCCATATAATGTCCTATTTTTTTTTTTGTGGGTAATATTGTAATGGGTTTTGCAAGGGTATAATGTACGCCATGGTGGATTGAGCAACGATGACGCATTGGTGGAAACAAAAGATGTGCCTCAAATGGCATCTTTGTTACGTGATAGTGGGAGAGGGGGTGGAACAACGGTGGAACTTCAGCCAATTTGGACGTTTGCCGAGAAAAGTAGCTAGTCTTTATTCGGGGCGGGCAGCGCAATGTTGATCCAAATTGTCGTCAAAGTCTGTTCAATTTCCTTGTAAAAGTATAATTATTAATTTCTTTATTGCACTTGTTATTTTGATTCTACTAGACAACTAATTTAGTTTGTAGTAGACATGCACATATATTTTTAATAAAGTACTTGATTCTCGCTTGTGGTACGAAGTTTTATATCACTTGATACTAGGTCCGTTGGAAAAGAAGTCTATCCACCACGACAAATTGTGGCGTTGTTTTAAAAAATAAATTAAGTTCTTCCGTGCATCGTTTTTTCGAATTTATAATAAATGAACATGGTGTAAATTTCAATAACATGTTCCTTCCGATTGTGTCTTTTTACATCGTTAGCAATGTATGTCCAATAATTTGTAGTACTACATTATTGACACTTGAACAAAATGTTTTCTTTTTGAAAGACAAAATTATAAACTTTATTCATGTACAAGTTGTCAATTTATCAATTTGTAATGCATGGAGTGGTGAAAAATCAAAAATTTAGTTCACCTATTTAAAAAAAAATACCAACTTCCAATTGAAGAAATGAAATTATAATTAATGTATTAACTTGGAATTAATCCATTTGTACTACATGTTAATAAAAAAAACATATTGTTCACAAAAAGTCGTTTATTAAATAGGTATTACATAACTAATCAATTTATAAGTTAGAAATTTTAAAATTCGTTTTTTAAATTAAATAATAAAATAATAAATATAATTATGTATTACAACGTAAATATTAAATATTTTATAAAATGAATTATTATTGGCGTGTTTATAAATAAATAGATAGATAGTCTAATATATGCAAGAACAAAGACAAGATTGTCTTTTAGCATCATTTTACATCATCCACCTTCCTTATCCCCCCATTTAATCATCCATCCAAACTTTGGGCTATTTAATCCACCCTGTTTAATCCATCATCCAAACCATGAACTATTTAATCCACCCTTCTTAACTATCACATCAATGTGGGCCCACCCTTCTTATTTAATCACCCCTACTATTTTATCCCCCCTTACTATTTAATCCCTCTCAAACTAATACGTCATCCAAACGACCCGTCAGAGTGCAAATCAAGACTTCAAATGCCGTGGTCTATACCTCAGATTGAAAGCGGGAGCACACCCGGGTTCAGATGGGGAGATAACCATGTGGAAGTATCGACGTAATTTCATAGAGTCAAGCAAGGGCGGATCTATGTAGGGGCCCGGGGTGGCCCCGGTCCCCCCAAATTTCATATTTTAGAGTATATTTTACATATTTTTTTGCAGTTATTCTTAAAAAAATTATACAATTACAAAAATAATTAAAGTCAGAACAATTTTTATTTCGAGAACACTGAATTATGATAAATGATAGCATGCGATAATAATACTGAATTCGTTAGGTGATATGAAAACATCGTACGAAGATTTTTTTTCATAATTCGGCCCCCTCCGACTTCGATTTCTGGCTCCGCCACTGGAGTCAAGTCAACTTTTTTTCATGGAGAGCAAACAAAAGATTTTAGATGCCATGGTCTAGTCCGGCGGCTTGCTGTAAATCTTCTCATTTGCATTACTAATAAAATGCTTGGATTTTAGTTCAAGCTTTCTCGGACAAATTATCAAATGCATTGTCTGCATTTCCAGCTAGTAGGGTTACAACATCCAATTCCTGTCACTAAGGCTGAGTTTGGCTGAAATTTTGGTATAGTTTTAATTTTGTTCACCTTTTCTTTTTTTATTTTATTTATTAGATTCGTGTCAAACTTTGTGGATTATTTATTTATCTTGACAAGAACAATTTATGTTTACTTCATTATTTTGGTTAGATTCGTGGCAAATTTTGTAGATTAATCATTTATCTTGACAAGAACAATTATGTGTTACCTTTTTGGTCTAGATTCGTGTCAACTTTTGTGGATTAATCATTTATCTTGACAAGATTAATTGAAAAAGTAAAAAATTACAACCAAAATCGTTTAAAAATTTAGAAATTTGATAAAATAGAATTTTTCGAATTTTTTTCATCTTTGATTCCTATAGACAATTGATTAGTCTCAAATAATTTGATGGAAAAATAAACAAAAGATCAACAAAAAAAAATTAATTTCAAATGTCGTTTCCTAAAGGTGGATATGTATCTCCTCTTTGCCCAAAATGTTCAATCCAAACATCCAAACAACACTTTTTGAGTATAGAGCCTTGCTTGTTTTACATATTTCTTGGCCATAATGATCAACGGTCTCACGACGTAATTTTTCTCTCCTCCTTTTTCCCTTTTCCCATTTTTTTTCATGTTATGGAATATTAAACCACGTCATAAATGAGAAATGTAGGTTGGGATTCTGAAACCTATTCCGTATTAGGGGCTCTGTAGTGAGTGAGCTCACTACATGCGTGTAGTGAGCTCTCTCGTCGTCCGATCCGAGATCAACGGTCTGGATAAATTAGAGTTAAAGTAAATGTAAAAGTGTTTTTTAAAGCGTAAGACGATCCGGACCGTTGATCTCAGATCGGACGGCCGAGAGACATCACTACGCACATGTAGTGAGCTCACTCACTACTAGGGGGGATCCTCCGTATTATCCTCCCTTGTCCCGTATTAATGGTCGACTCGGGCCCCTTGTCCCATTTGTTCTTTGCCGACTGTCTAATCCTTTTAACTCTACTTGTAGTGTTCTCAAGGATTTCTGTGCTACGTCTGTGAGTTTTCCCAAGTCCAGAATTCTTTTCTATAATAATTTTTGTTTAATATATATATATATATATATATAATATATATATATAATATTTCGGGTTTTATTTTAGTTTATCCCTTTCTTGAACACCCAGCCTCAAAATATTTGAATACTTTACGCACAAATATTTGAACACCTAACTCAAAAAAGTTTGAACAAACCCAAAAAAGTTTGAACAACTAGCCCCAAAAAATCAACCCACAAACCAATCCATGTAAACAACCCAATTAAAAGTCATAGGCGGCTCCATAGTTTCCCATAAATGGTCATTTATAACCTAAACTATAGTATTTTCTAATACATGTTATAATCTATAATTATCTTGGGTTTGTTTGAGCATTTAATCAATTACTGAGACCATTAATTAATCTATGAAATTCATAATCAAAGACCTAATATAATAGCTCAAAAAAAAAAACACACACACACTCTAATGATTGTAGGGGAGGTCAGCGCGAGCCCCCCGTTGACCAAAGTCAATGTTGACCCACCGTTGAGATCATAACATGTGTCACCCAGGTGGCGTGATGCCCGACGACACATAGCACTCTCCGCGGAGGGATCCACGCGGGGGGGCCACTGGTGCAGGCACAAGTCTTCGCGTGGAAGGGGCCACTGGCGCGGGAGCCTCTCACGCAGGGCGCCTCCACGACGCGCACCCCAAGCCCAATAAGGGCGGTGCTTGGACAGCCATGGGCCATCCGAACAGGAGAACAGCCCATGGCCCATATGACTAGCGCGGCTCAGAACATGAGCGAGAATTCAAGGAGCTAGTTCAATTTAGCCCAGGTAATTATACCTGTTGCGGTTTGAAGGCAGGACCCTGAGGGCCCCCTGAGGCTTGGCTGCGGTATTGGCGCGACCGAATAGGTCACGACCTTGCCCTTGCGGGAATAAGGGAGATCTAGTGGCTTGGTGGCTAAGGACAGGAGGATCGCTGCGCGGGGGAATGACTCGTCACCGCGCGGGTCAGCTGCGCGGTGATGACGTCACCCGTACGGTCAGGTTGTACGGAAAGGACACGTGTTATCATATTATAGGATAACAGCCTGGCACCTGATGATTGGGTCAGGGTGCCTATAAATATGAGACATTCTCTTTCAATGCCCAGAGGTTGGTGAAATTCCGGCAGGGCATATGCCATCCTAGAGAGAGAAAAGGGAAACCACTGATTGAGAGAACATTCTCTCTGCAAGTCAGTCCCCATCTCCTAGGTCACCAAGGGTATCACGGATTAGACTGAGAGCAATCCACTGTCTTAGTCATTTCTGTGCACACCTGCTCTTTTCTTCACCCTTCCTCTAGACGACCTCATTCTCTTTCCTACTGTGTCTTTACTGTTAACTATCCATACCTCTCCAACTCATCATATTTGGCTAAAGCAAGAACCATCTCCTACAATGATAAAAAATTTAAAATATAAATAGAGAAAAAAGTGTCTATTGATGTTGATTTCGTACTCTAACTTTTCTCCGAACAACAATCAACTCTATGTCTACAAAATAAGAGCATATGTCAAAAAAAAATCAGTGTAAACCTATTCGCCACAATTTCCTACAACAAAAACTAATGTTTATATGCCCATTTAATTTTGTTTGGCCTAAATATAGATTTCACCCAAAAAATGCAATTGTGACATCTTATGTATTTTCGTATTATTTGTTTTCATTATTCACATTAATATATAAAATTTTGTGTATACATGGATAGTTTATAGAGCTAGTAGAGTTAAGGAAATTTTTAAACACCCTCTGGAGCCTCCACTGCCCAAAAGGAAAGAGTTAAAAGGCAGTTTACACATTTAATAAGATGAAAAAAACCGACCTTTTTTCGAACAAAAGGTGCAGAAAAAATTTATTTACTTTGTGCACTTTCTGTAATCTGTGTACTTTCTGAACGAACGACAACAGCTCCTTCGCCATGAACTTAAATGTAGTATGCACATTTTGGGCCTCCAGGAATATTCGTTTCAGGGTGCAAACAGGGCCGGCCCAGGGGTAAGCCCAGCAAGCCCCCGGGCTTGGGCAACCCCGGTCCACAATGTTACAAGAATCACATGTTACAAGAATATTCATTTCTGGTCCACAATGTTACAAGAATCACATTACTAAATTACTTAAAGTTTGCATCTACAAACACAGCATTAAATTTGATTAAAAAAATTATCCCAATGATGGGAATCGAAAAAAAAAAAAAATCAATCTGGTTTATTATTTGCTTCAAAAAATCAAAAGTTAGTGGAACAGGCTCTGAGAGCTTCTTGGATAAGTAAAGTACGATGACTCAATTGATGAATTTGCTTCAAAAAATGCAAGGACAAGTTGCTTTCTTTGAATCGGATCATGTTATTCACAAAGAATTATAACCGGAGTTACATTTTGTTGTATTCAAGCTAAAAACACAATGTAATCTTGGATTTTTTTTTTTTTTTGACTTATATATCTTTATATTTTGCATGACTTTATAGTAAGTGGGCAACCAAGCCTGAGATCGGGCTTGGGCAACCCAAATATCGGGGCCGGCCCTGAGTGCAAACATGAAGGTCACGAAGTACCTCGACTCATTCCGGTTTCCATACTGTATAGTCCTCAGGAACATAGAAGCACTTCCTAGAAAACCCTTGCGGATTTACAAACAAGTTGCAGTGCGTATAAGTTGTGATATTCTCTTGTAGATCATGGTGTTTTTACTGTATAAACTGATTTATTCTTCTTGATCTTCCGATTTTTTTGCTGCAGTGGTTTGAGCAAATGCAATACTCCAGACACTAATCAATTAGATGACGCAGCTTTATGGTTTCAGTGTTACCAAATGGAGCAGAGGCCCTTGCTCTAAGGGATGCATGCCTCTTCATCTATTTTACAGAATTGGATTGTTGATGGTGATAATGCTAGTTTGATTTATGTAAGCGTTTCGGAGTTGGTAAACCCCTTGGGAAGTTGCTGCGGTTCTCTTGGATGTCATGTCTTTTATATATCCGACATGGCTCCATTGTGCGATGGATGCGTAGAGAAGGTAACGAGGCTGCACACTGGCTTCATCTGGGAAAGCAAAAGGTCTCATGCGCACGGATGGGTGGTTTTTCCAGCCCCTGTAATCTTCTTCGCATTCCTCGCTTGTTTTACCTGATGACATGAGCAAATTACCTGATGCTGCTAGAAAGAAATCAGATCAAGTTCATGGACACGAGCAAGCTACCTGATGCTAGAAACAAAGAACAATGTGAAGAATCTATTTGGACAAAACAAGTCACCAGCCATTAGAAAAACAAATAATTTGATCAAATCATAGCATAGCATAGCCTATCTCTGGATGTATGTAAGCAATCGACGATAACCCCTTCTAGATGAACACAACAGCAAACAGCCCATGCTGTTAACTTCCGAAAGATAAAAGGTTGATGAGGAATCAAAATAATCAACTTCAATCAAAGAGAGCCGAAGACAAAAGAATAATGATCACACCATGAACTGTAAAATTTCTACTGAATTCAACATGACGAGAAGATGGCAATTCCTTCAAATAAAATGGGGGAAATTCCTGCGAATCTACAACAACTAGGTCTATAGTGAAAAGTGAGATCCCCCAAACCAGAAAAAGGTCCGCATTCACAAGTTCTGCGCCAAATATAGCACTCAAACAAGAAGGAAGGAAAAAAAAAAACTAACCGCATCAAGAGTGCAGAGCTAAAAAGAACCCATACTTATCGAGCTCTATCAAGGACACGCTCTCTTATTGCTGCTGTGGGATGGACACTTGTACTGCTTAATATGCTCAGCTCTTGCAGGGTTAATCTTCACACACTTGGCATGGAACCACTTCTCACATATATCGCAACAGATCCAAAATTCATCCGACGCGTAGTTCTCCCCACATGCCCCACACAAGGTCTCCCCATGTTCATCTTCATCTTCCTCATCCAAGCCTTCCTCTTCGTCTTTTGGCTGTGGCTTTGAAAACTTTCCCCGAGTCGGATCCATGCTCCTTTGGTAGAACAAAAAATAAAAAGCACGCATAAAGCAACAAAGAGAAGAAAGGATAACCGTAACCGGATGTGATAATATGGACAGAAAAGGGTCTCTGTGATAAGGATGGAAATTTCCAAGTTGGCTACTCCTACAACGCATTACATACTGTTGGACAAATAAAATTATAAACCGGCTGCTATAATTTGGACAGATCAGGGTCCCAAAAGTATGGAAATTTCAAAAAGCACAAACCAAAAGGAAAAAAAAAAAAAAAAGAAGAAGAAGAAGAAGAAGAAGGGCCAATTGGAAACGATTAGAAATAGGTTGCACCCTATGTCGCAACAATATCAGAACTCTTCAAATCTCAAAATGTGCAAGCAAAATCCTAGGTAGCCTTTATAACTCTTACATTTAAGGCTAAACCAAACAAGGACATGATAAAGAGTACACAAGTCAGTCGCAACAATATCAGAACTCTTCAAATCTCAAAAAGTGCAACCAAAATCCTAGGTAGCCTTTATAATTCATACATTTAAGGCTAAACCAAACAAGGAAATGATAAAGAGTACATAAGTCTGTCTTACAATGCTCTAAGAAGTTCAAATCTTCGAAACTCTAAAAAGTTCAAATCTTCGAAACTCTAAAAAGTTCAAATCTTTGAATCTTTGCTCAACAAATATTTTTTAAGAACATCCATAACAGACCCAAAATCTGCGCTCACTTGCACCGGTGGATTAGCGTACCGGCAAGCCATGTCTCCTATATCCTTTGAATGGTAATCGATCTTAGACTGTGTAAACTTCAGTCCATGAGCTGTGCTCACCACCACAGTCCGGTCTGTGGGGCCAATAACTCCACTATTCCTGAGCTTGATTAATGCAGTCAATGCAACCCCAGTATGGGGACATATAAACATTCCAGTTGAATCCGCTTGAGCCATGGCATCCATCAATTCTTCCTCTGTGGCTTCCTCAACGATTCCATTCGAATTCTTTAGAGCAAAAACAGCTCTATCTATAGAAACTGGATCGCCAATTTGTATGGCAGATGCAAAAGTAGTATTAGCCTTGACGGCTTTGAAGTCCTTCCAACCCGACTTGTAATGGAGATAAAGTGGATTGGCATTTGCAGCTTGGGCACAAACAAGGCGTGGAATCCTATCAACCAGACCCAATTCCCTACACATGTGAAAACCCTTGTAGAAAGCATATATATTCCCTAGGTTTCCACCAGGAACAATCACCCAATCTGGAACTTCCCAATCAAACTGCTGCAAAATCTCAATTGCAGCCGTCTTCTGACCTTCAAGCCTCAAACTGTTTAAAGAATTTGCCAAGTAAATTGGCAATTCAGCTGTAACTTCCCTAATCAACTGCATACACCCATCAAAGTCTGTATCAATACTCAAAACAAAAGCCCCATTGGCAATCGGTTGCACCAACTGCGCAAGTGAGATCCTATTCGCAGGAAGAAAAACAATTGAGGGAATCCCAGCGGAAGCACAGTACGCAGAAAGGGCCGCTGAGGTGTCTCCGGTGGATGCACAGCCGACTCCAACAACAGGACGATTCATTTTTCGTAAACGATTCACCTGCAACAATAGAAATCCCATTTCAGTGTGTCGTTATGGGAAGCATGGGAACGAAAACAATTTAGAAAAAAGATGGAAAAGAAAATGAAAGCCACTATAAATGCTTAGAAACGTGAATTAGAACTTTGCCAAGGGTACAAAATACCTACTAGCTAATAATCCAACATACACAGATACAAATTATTCACTAATTCCCAAAAATGAACAACTACAAGATCAAAACGTGAATGTTAGTATCATGGATTGATTTGGAATAAAAAAACAAAACCTTTGCTATTCCATACTAGTGACGCAGTTGAAATTTTTCATTCATCGGCCTACCTGAGATACCAATACAGTCATGCCCAAATCTTTGAAGCTACCGGTGTGGCTAATGACGCAGTGCTTGACCCACAAATAACTATCACCACACATATCTAAGATTAGAGATTGATTCACTAATCTATGACCAAACGAACAAGAAATGTTAGAGTTTCGAACAAAAATTGAGCGTAAAGTTGCACTATAATATGTTATATTTTCGATGAAAGGACAAAACTTTCGATCTAACGGAAATCGTAGGAACATTCTAGCGCTAAAAGCTGGAAATTTTTATTTGTTTTATTTAAGATTAAAAAAAAAGTAGTCCTGCCCAAATCTTTAAATCTACTGCGTGGCTAATGCCAAAAGAAACTAAATAAAATGAACAACTACAAATGCTTAGACCATAAACTAGAACTTATCTAAGAGCACAATATACCTACTAACCAATGTCTAACATACATATACATATGAATTACTGCCTAATTCCTAAAAAAGAACAACTGTAAGATCAAAACGAAAATGTAATTATGGAAGAGATAAATGGTATTTTTTTGCAACCTATGTCCAGACCAGCATGTCCAGACCAGCTTACACGCATCTCGACTAATCATGGGGACCACTCTCACCGTCCACTATCAAAGCCTCAATTAAAGCCGGGATGGGCACATGGACGTGCCCCAAAGGTGTGGTTTAGGGACAACCTTTGGAATAAATAGTGGGAAAAAAGAATTAGCTACTCCATACGAGTGATAAAAGCTGGAAATTTTGGTTCTTTATTCACCTGAGAAACCAACACAATCATGCACAGATCAAAACTCCCAATGTGGCTAATCCCCACTGCTAAACCCACTAATCATTCATCCCCCGAAACTGTTCCCCAACCGCTAAGCCCAAAAAAAGTTAGAATTCCCTTCGAACGCGCTGACAGTGTCATCAGTATCACACTCAGGGAAAACTCACCCCTTCTCAGACCAAAACCCAGACACATACGGCCACGTGATCTTCCCCACGGGGGGATTAAACTATAACTTATTCAAGTGCACAAATACCGGCTAACTAATTATCAAACATGTATAAATTTGCAAATTAATCACTAATTCCCAAAATTGAAAAACTACAATACCAAAACGCTAAATCTAATTATGGAATAAAAATGGTATTTGCATTACATATATTGTGTATCTTTGCTCACCTGAGAAACCAACACAGTCATGCCCAGATCTTTAAAACTCCCGGTATGGCTAATCCCACAGTGCTTGACCCACAATTCATTCATCCCCAAAAACTGTTTCCCAAACCTCTCGGCCCAAAACAAGTTGGAATTCCCCTCGAACGCGCTGACTATATCATCACTATCAATCTCAGGCAAAACCCACTCCTTTTTCGACCAAACCCCAGACCCGTACGGCCACGTGGTCTTCCCAACACGTGAATCAAACAGGTTCTTCCAGTACTCCCCGTCGTACCGCTTTAATGCGTCCATGTCGTGCTGGACGTCTAGGAGGCCGCCGGATCGGCTGCGGTAGACGATCTCGTCGAGGGAGTAGGATTCGGTGGGGGAAGGTGTAGGGGAGAAGGGGACGTATTTGGCGGAGAAGCCTTGGTGGTTGTGAGTGGAGGAGTGGCGGCGGGCTTCGTCACGGATGTTGACGTCAGCTGGGCGGCGGTGTTTGAGGTGAGTGGGGGAGGGATCGAGTGAGGTGGATGATTTGATGGGGTCGGGTGAGGTGGAGGAGGCGGCTGAGGCTTTGATGGGGAGGAATGATGGGGCGGGTTTGGATGGTTGGAGGAGAGGGAAGGGGGAGGAGTGGAAGAGGGAGGAGGAAGCCGCCGCCATTAGAGAGAGAGAGAGAGAGATGGAACGGCGACGGTGGATGATAGCCTGATACAACTGGGCCGTTGGGTTTGCTATGTTTATGATGAAGCAGTAGGGCTTTGATTTTTGGGAGGCGGGTTTAAATTTATCTACTCACTCTCACACCCCGTTTGGATGCCGGAGATGATTTGGGTGGATTTGTAATGAGGGTGGATTTGAAGGTGGATTTGTAATGAGGGTGGATTTGAAGGTGAATTTGTAATGAGGATGGCCCCACCACATAAGAAGGGTGGATTTGTTAGTGAGGTGTTTGGATGTAATTTTGAGAAGGAGGATTAGGAAGGTGGATTTGATAGGATAAGAGGTCAAATGACGTAATTGTCCCTATTTTATTATTTGAATAAAGAAAATGGATTAATTTGTTAATAATTATAGTAAATACATAAAAATTACAGAAAATATATAATAAATACAAACAAATATTTAAACCATATTATATGGGTAAAAAATTCGGGTTTTAAAATTAATAAATTTAATAACAAATGTAAATTACTTATATTAACAAATTTTCCCTACTTTATTATTTTATTCCAAATTAACAAGTTGATGAATTATGTAATTTTTAAAAGCTAGTTCTTAACCATAGTAAATGGGGTTAAGAATTATGATATCCTTTAATTTTGTGGAATTTAAAATAAAAAAAATTTGTTGCAATAGATAATAGCCATTGGATAGCCTTTGGAAACAAATAACTACATGGTACATGATACACTAGATAGTTTTTTCTATTTCCTTTCGAGGTATTTCCCACTGGAGATCATCTTCTCCATTTCATTTTCTTGATGCAAGAGTGACCCACCTCCCAACCGACCGATGGGCGATGGGGTTCGACATCCGGCAACCCAGATCCAACCCCCACTGCCTTTTCCTCTGGTTCGTCTCTCTCCTCTCTCTCTCTCTGATTTTGGAAAACACCATTCACTGCAATTTTTGGAAAAACACCATTCATCTTCCCCGTTCATCGTCTACCCTGTTCGTCTTCCCCGTTCACTGCAATTTCCGGTGCTAAGATCACAAGTAAGTGTATAAAAACCCTCCAAATCCCCGGATTTGGAGGGGTAAAACAGGAACGAAAATGACGAAATCCACCCGGATTAGCTAACGACGGGGTTGAGCCTATCGTTAGCTAACGAGGCTTCCCCCTGATTTGTAGTCCCAACAGTGTTCAAATCAGGGCGGAGATGAGTGGGTGAAATTGTTGCCAAACGCCGGACTAACGTGGGCCCGGGATTACAAATCCGGGTGTTTTGCAAATCCGGGTGCCAAATCCGGCATCCAAACAGGGTGGATGATAGCCTGATACAACTGGGCCGTTGGGTTTGCTATGTTTGTGATGAAGCAGTAGGGCTTTGATTTTTGGGAGGCGGGTTTAAATTTATCTACTCACTCTCAGGGTCAGGTGGTTTGGCCGAAGTTGGCACTTGGCATTGGCATATTACCAAAAAATTACTAGTACATTGGTATTTTTCGGACTCCGTGGATCGAAAAGGGCACAACACATGATTAAAAAAAATGGTGGACTTGTTCGGTTTGGATCTTTCTAAATTATTACTCAATTATTATTCATATTTTTTTTCATCATTACCTCTATTTTTAATTATTATTCTCATTTATCTTTTTATCTCTCTTTAATCATTACTCCTAATTTCCAATTATTACTTCAATTTCTCTCTATGCTCAACATCCGAACCGAACAAAGTGGGTAATTTTGTACACAAAAAAATGTAGTTTTACTTGTTCAGTTGTTCTCCTGCCCCGTGGCAGTTAAAACCAATGGGGAAAAAAACTCATTGTCAAGTCTCATCAGTAGTCTTTTCTTTTTCCCTTTTTTGACGGGAAAAACTGTCGTGCCTCTCCCTCTCACCCAAGGTTGTAAATCTCGTGCCGTACCAGTCAATACGTATCGGATTTATGAGATTCCGATAATCTGACCCTCTAATTCCGTTCCGTCCTAAATTCCGGACCTTTTCAGTCGGTTCTAATCAATTCGGACAATACCGGCCGGTACTCATTTACCAGCGATTTCATCCGAGAAATTGCAAATGGCAGAAAGTCCCAAGATCCAAAAAGAAAAAAAGAGGTTGGGAGAAAAGAAATGTCCGGTAGATCACCGGCGGCGAGTTTAGGCGGTTGGAGGGACGTAAATAGAGATCTATTGTTGCTTTAGGGGCTACCTCCATGGCTGCCGTTGCTGAGTTCTTCAGATCCGCATTTGCTGAACTTCTATTCTCTCTCTGCTTGACATCTCTCGCTGCTCGACATCTCTCTGTTGGGCATCTCTGGAACTTTCGGTGTGTGAACAAAGGAAATGTTTAGAGCCCGTTTGGATGAGGTTTATAGAAAAGGGATGACTGGGTTGGGTTAAATAGTCAGGGTTCGCCGCATCCAAAGTCGCTGGAGAGAGAAGGGATGACTGGGTTGACAGTTAAATAGTCAGGGTTCGTTCGTTTTTGGTCGCTGGAGCAGAGAGACAGAGAATGTCTGTTCGTTTTTGGCGACAGAGTGAGGAATGTCTATGTTTACAAGAGAAATAGACAATTCTCGGGTGCAAAGAATTGTTGCTCCAATAATTTGGATTACCAGTTTGCCACTGGTGCACCATTGGATACTATCATTGCCTTACTTCTATTTTTTTTTACTCTTTTTTTGTACAATGAATCCAACGGTGGGAAACTTTACACCACCAATGCATTACTTTTTTTTTTTTTAAGTTTAACAAATTGGAGTAGGATATGATAGGTGTTCTCTTTTTTCTTTTTTTTTCAAATAAAAGATACAGTAAGTAATAGGGTACTTGTTAAGTCTCTCTTTGAGAACTTTACGCGTCTTTTGGAAAATATTGTGTTTGTTTTGTTATTATGTTATTTTGGAAAATATTGTGTTTGTTTTGTTATTATGTTATGCACTTGGAACATTTATTTGTTAGTTTGAAGGCCGTTTTATGGTATTAATTTGTTGTCTAATTAAAGTTAATTTTATGAAGAATTGGATGATATACTTTATCCAAAAAAATTGGGTGATACGAGTAAAAATTTCAATTTTTATATATGTATATACATGAAGTACCGCTAAATCCCAAACGGTACCGGTACTCACCTGGTACCGGTACCGTATCGTACCAGTAAGAAAATCGGTACCCTATCCGGTACGGAATTCAGAACCTTGCTCTCACCCCTCCCCCAATTTATGTTATAGTGCTATAGGATTTGAGATTTGGAGAGTTTTGGGAGGCAAACTACACTGCTATAGTATATTGAAATTGAATTGATAATTGTTTTTGAGGGAAATGCTAACGGGTCTCATAGTGCACCCATACAAGTGGGACCCACAAAAATATGTTTTTTGTGCCCTTAACAAGTGTACTATGACACCCATTAGCATGACCCTTGTTTTAGAATTTATTTTGGGAAGTCATTCCCACGCCCCATGTTGATATCCATGCGCTATAAAAATTTCACTAAAATTATCCGCACCTTCTTATACGATGTGGATGTGGATATCAATTTGGGGAATGAAAATCAATTACCTTTATTTTTGGAACTAGCTCCTGTCAAGTTTTCCTCTCTCCGGCCCCTCCCTAGATTGCATTTTTGTGGGTTCATCACGAGCCCACAATAATGAGCGGAACCTTTCATATTGTAAATTTCGTTGAAAAACTTTAATCACATCAAAAATCATGATAATTAGATACTGATTGATACTTGATCGGGTATCTTATTAAGTGGAATCTTCTTATATTCTAACAATCTGTGCTGAAATTCGTTCATTTTTTTTCTCCCTTATTACTAACGCTTAAAGGTGACAATTTCTAACCCGACTCATGAACCCGCTCAAACTTGCACACCTATAACCCAACCCAACTTGCTTATACTGTAATATTGATCATATATTGGTCAACCCAAATTTACTATGTACACATGGTTTAAAATAGGTTCAAATGGATTGGACTAAAAATTAAACAAATCAATATGTTTTATTGCTTGGGTCCGGTGCTTTCTCCCCTCTTCACGGGAATCGTGACATGAAGTACATAATTTTGCAACACTCACTTCTCTTCAAAAATAGTAAATATTAAAATATAATGCGAGTGCTGATCCTCTTAGGTGGTGCTAATGTTACGGTAAATATGAGCCACCATAGTTCTATTGTTGACACCAGATTTTGCTCCCCCTATTTGTCAAAATAAATCGATGACGTCGACGCGCACAGGAAAGAGACGTCAAATCATCAGGAAGCAGAAACAGTCTTACCGTGCAGAACACGCGATTCCGGGCAAAGGAAAATTGGCATGATACACACAGTACTAATGCCGCGGTAAGTCAAATATCAATTTTAAAATATTAGATATCATCTAACAGATATCAGCTCCCGGAAGTTCGTTTCTGGGTTAATCGGCCAACTTTATCTCCAAACACCCAATAAAACATCAAAACCGTTGGATGCACTCGTTTTGTTATTTCTAAGTGATTGATTCAAGTCACGTCAAAATCGGAGGACGTTTGACCGTCGAACTATCACCCCACTTTTACCCTTACTTGGTAAAAATAGGCGAACAAGGCCAAAAGACCCAGTTTTTGTTTGTACTATTCCAAATCATACCAAACTTCATATTTAAGCTTCACGTGATGAAATTAAGTCACACGTCAAGTTTCAGGCGATTTCGAACCCGTTTGTTATTTCAGTGACACTACATTTTCCTAGACGACCGATTCCATGATCATAAACATCGGGACCCAATTTTTTAAATCTAAACCATTTATAAATTCATTCTAACCATCCTGAAGTTTTCTGTAAAATTTCAGGTCGATTGGACTTCGTTTGGTCATCAAATCACTTATAGCGCTCCAATTCAACCGAGAATCGAATGGTAATGTTTCTTTATCTAAGGAGCATAATCTGGAAGAAATGGATGCCGCCATGACGTCCAAAGCATCTTAGAACCCTAAGAAGACCTTTTTGGATGTTCCTGGATCAAATCACCCTACCTGAGCACAGCCAAGTACGGACTGCATCGCATGAAGCGGGGAAAACCCCATAGAAGCTCATCAAATGGGCGCCTATTTTGAGGCAGCCCATGGGAGGCTGTCACGTGTCCCAGTCGCCTATCCCTCATATAAATAGGAAGGCACCCCTTCTTCATTTTCACCCCTCCACACACCCACCCACCTAAGTCTTAGTCCGTCGGGCCCTAGTTTTTGCTATTATACCGATTAGGACTCAGAGTTTCCACACTACGCGGTAGCCTTGCTAGATTTCTCTTAAAAGAAATCTCGGTATCCAAGGCTGCGCGAAACTCTGCCGGATTTCTCTCAAAAGAAATCTGGGATTCTCTATACTACGTGATTGCTCTGCTGGATTTCTCCCAGAATAAAAACTGGTGCCCAAGGCTACGTGGAAGCACTGTCGGATTTCTCTGAAAAGAAATCCTAAATCATAAATCCTGTCGTTACTCTGTCTGAGTATCGAAATAAAATCATCCAATCCTGCCATTACTCTGTCCGAGTCCCGAGATAAAATCATCCATTTTCTGTTGGAGGCTATAGCTCATTTAGGTCAATTTTCCAAGTACCCAGCAGAAGCTCTATCCGATTCTCAACTTGGGGTTCAAGCCGAGAGTTTGTAAGTAAATCTATTTCAAATACTAATACTTGTCTGCTCATTTCCAACATGTAGACAACATATTTTAAAATTGTGTCTTCCCGACTACTACCCATGGGTCAGGCCGTGTCTAATTTTGAACATTGTATTACTTCATATTCATTTTTAATCAGTTTGTGAGTCAAGAGAATTCATGAAAAAATAAACGTGTGCTTTTATCGCTATGCACCGCGATAGTTGCGTTGAGGTTTGAGGCAAGAAATATCAGAAAGACTATCAAACACAACGCGCGTGCGCTGAAGCTGGTCTAGCTGGGGTCCGTTTTGTGCCCTGCCATTCCTATCTTTTCCGATACTTTCTGAGATGCTTACTTCGCTTGGTATCTGTCGTTTGGATAAAGTCACAAAATTCCAAAATAAAAATATCAAGATTAATTCAAATGAAGTTATATTTTCATACACCAGACCGAGGTCTGAACCACGGAGTGACCTGATACCCCTTATGCTTAGGGGCAGGGACGGAGCCAGGATTTTGGCGTAGGGGGGACGAATATACATAATAAAAAAAATCAAAATAAGACAACGATATGAATTTTTACTGACTCAGAAAAACATACAAAATAACACCAATGCATATGAAACTAAACATGTTTCTAATATCAACTTAGATTGCAAAAGATATTAACGTTTATCTAATCCTATCTAGTATCTATTGAAATCAGGCATCAGACCACATTAAAGAGTTTTGGGCTTTGAAATTTCAATGAGCCATAGTTCTTAAAAATGAACGGGCCTTGAGTCCCTGACTTTAAGTGAGTAACGGGCCTTGTTTTGTTTAAAAGAATTGTAATTAAACTTCATTAAAACCAATTTTAGTTCAAAGTTGTTTCATAACTTGATAAATATTAAAGTTCTTACTATTATTGTTTTTTTTTTTTAACGAAAAAACGGAGGGGGGACGAGACTATATAGTTTGATGATAAATTTCTTTTTTTCAATGTAATAGTACGAATTTTTTAAAATGTAGGGGGGACGACTGCCCCTACTAGCCCCTCCCTGGCTCCATCCTTGCTTAGGGGATACGCAGGCAACCAGATGAGGGTTCGGTCACAACATTTTTTAAATATTTTCTCCCACAGTCGACATATTATCATATTATCACTAAGTTTTCAAATACTATTCAAAACAGCCTTTGGGCATCATTTTACGTTGCCCGATTTCCTGCACAGAATCCGACAACAAATTCTATTATATTTATTGTATCGCTAATAGAGTTCTCTATTCATTTTCAAACTATGTCATGCATACCCAGGAGTCGTAGGGCCCGTCCTGAATAATTTTCGGTTACTAAATAAGATTCACCCCGAAATTAATAAAACACTTATGTTTGCCTCTTTGGCTTACCTCCTCAAATAGAGTCAGTTAAAAGTGTCCTAAGGTCCATTTTGAGTCATTTTCAGTCTCGAAGTCTGCTCCAAGTGAAATTTATCAAAATAACCCTCTGTCACATTCAGATCCATTCAGCCTATAAAGTCAATTAGGAAGCTTCCTGGGGCCCGCCGACAATAGCCTGCGGCCCCAAACTAAATTTTCTAACTTTTTGCCAAAATACGCCTCGAGTCTCAAACTCCTATTTTCAGCCTATAAACCCTACTAGGGATGACCCCGGATCCCTTCGTAGACCATTTTTCGGCTTCGGGAGGCGAAATTTAACTTTTCACTTAAAAATCTTTTGAGTCTTCTACGCTCATTTTTACTTTCAATAACTGTATCAGGTCTATCTCGAGGCTCGCCGGCTGCCAGTTTTCGGCTCCAATTGTCATTTTTCAACTTTTTACTAAAAAATCTCCTAAGTTTTCTATACTCACTTTTACTCTCCAAAACTATACTGGATATATCCCGGGGCTCGCCGGCTACCAGTTTTCGGCTCGCGTTGGGATTTTTCAACTTTTTTCCTACAGAGTTGTATATAGTCTTTTGAACCCATTTTCGGTATTGCGGCCACCCCAAAAAAAAAACCTGGGACCACTCGTCAGCCATCGGTGGCCTCGAATGACTATTTTCTACTCTTTCTCCACTAAGTCGTGATGACTTCTCAAACCCATTTTCAGTCTCGAAACCTTCCCCGAAGATGTGCTTGAGCTTCTCAAATATTTCCAATCCCCAGTTGTGACCCTGCTAGAGTCTAGACTTTGTCATTTGTGTACGGTAGAAACACCTCTGTGGCTCGCTGCCTAAATTTTCTAGCGAGATTAACATCTATAAGACTTTAGCTTCTTCCCCGAACTACGTGAGATCTGATTCTCCTGAGTCCGGAGATACGTAGGCAACCCTAATATTGGGCTCGGTCCCTTCTTCCCAATTTCTTTTTGTCTTCTTGAATTACGTGATGACCTGATTCTCTTAAGACTAGAGATACGTTGATGACCTGATTCTCTTAAGACTAGAGATACGTAGGTAGCCCCGAGATCGAGCTCGGTTCAAAGTACCGCGAGGGCAAGATAGGGTGTTCCAGCTTCTCTACATGTAATAATGAATTACTTCACCCTTTCTTCTCTAAAATCACAGACCAAATAAAAAACCGAGTCATTTATATCAAACAAAACCGGGTCTTTCGACTCAATATTTTATCTTTTTTCAAAATGCCTATTAAAGGGGTCACTTGACACACCTAAAATCTTATCAAGTGGCGACTTTAAGTTATTTTATACTCCATTCGTCCCAAATTAATGGTCCCTTTTTCGCAGTCGTGCCACTCAACAAATTATCCATATTTCACAAACTATAATGCTCTTTTATATTTATAAAACAAATCAAGACCTATCAAATAAGATCCATATTTGATATAAAAGAACCATAGATTGAAAGTTATGGGCAATTATTTGAGAGGTGCCAAATAGTGAAAATGGACCATTAATTTGGGACCGAGGGAGTATTAAATATGTTTTTCAAAAATCTAGGTCATTCACAAATGTAAAACCTGTGTTTTATAAAACCACGTCGGTTTAAATATCACTTGGATCACTCGATCATAAAACCCCTTTTCCCACCTTGGTCGAAATCCCGGACACGACATCTACTTGAGGATCCAAATAATTCATTTTGTAGACTATAATTTGGTCATCAATCATGACAAAAATTGGAGTGATTGGGCATTTGTTCATGGATGCTTTCAAATTAGAAGGCCCTTAGTAATTTATATTTATTATTTTTCAATGTTTCTAGTTCAAGAAGTTAATAGTGAAGAGATACGCGATCTTAATCAACAGGCACTTCTACATTTCTAATAGATTAGCAGTAATTGAGACAATTTTTAGCACTTTTATGAAAAATTAACTTTTAGCAAGTTAGTTTTTAGCCCTTTTATGGAAAGTAAATTGACTTTAACAACTTAGCTTTTAGAACTTTTATAGAAAATTGGCTTTTAGCAATTGGTGCTAAAAGACGGGAAACTCGGCCAGGAGAGGTAGAAGTGATCTGGGTGTTGTACCTCGAAAGACAACCCTCATTTATTACTTTCTAGTCTTTTGATTAAGGATGAATGCTACCTAGATGATTATATTGTGTACATGTGTTTCCTATTACTGAAATAGTACCATTTTGAAAAGAAAAAATATTTACAGTACTTGCAGTTTAAAATTCGTTCCAAAGAAACATTATAGGGGTGTTAAATTGCATTATGAGAAACCTGAAGAAGCCTTCTTTAATATACACATTTTATGGGACTTCCTAGTATTATTGGTGGAAATTGGAGTTCATAGCAGTAGTTCTCCTTGTCAAAATATCTCAAGCGGAAAAAAGAGCTAATATATATTTGGGTGCAAAATGCTTGTTTCTCCTTAAAGGAAAAGAAACGTAAAAAAGTAAAAATAAATAAAACCATCAATACAAGCAGTGGGCTTGGGTGATTATTGATATTCTTTTTTTTTATTATCAAAATGTGAAAATATACTTAATAGGAAGTAAAATATTAAAAATAATAATAATTTTGTGTCAAAGAAAAGAAAGTTCTAAGAAAAAGTATATAATTAAGATATTTTTTTTATGCCTTTCGAATTTTTTATGCAATATAATCTCAAATAAGGAAAAAAATAAAGCCAAGTTCAAAGTTAAGGGCATTAACGTCATTTCACCAACAAAATTAACACCGTTAGGCGAAAAGTAACGGCTGGGGAGGTAAGTGACAATTATTTTCAAAAGCAAGGGAGGGCAGTGGAATTTCAGAAAGAAGAGGGGAGGTCAGTGTATTTGTCAGAAACCTCAGGGGAGGTCAGTGAAATTTACCCTTGAAAAAAATTGAAAATGTGAAATTGGACTAAAATTTTGGGACAGAGGGAGTAAAAAAAATGTAATTGTTGTAGTGCTTTATTATTGGCACGATCGATTCAGATAAAACAAATTCTCCTGTGTTTTTTTAACAAAATTTGTTATTAAATCATCGAACTTTAACTTGTCCAAAATTATTTATTCCCTTTTTCTTGATTAATAAATGATTTGTTTATTTCCCTAGACTAATCTTTTAATATGAACGAGATTAAACTTATAATAGCCAATGATCATTATGCCATCCTTCTTCATTCTCCAGTTTAATCTGGTTCCAGAATTAGATATATGACGGAAGAGTTGGGGTGGCCAAAGGAAAAATTATGGGTACAATACTCATACACACCAAACTGATGTGGCAGATCAGAATAAATCTATTTCTTTTGGGTGCACTACTGCACCCTACGATGAGTTTCTCCTCATCTTTCACATCAGTTTGATGTGCATAAATGGTGTACCTGTAGCACTTCTCGGCAAACATCTCATTATAGTATTATTGTTTTTTCTTTTTGTATCACGGTATTGTACTGTTAATAGGCCTTTTCAAATAAATACATATACTGCTCCAAGGAGGCGGGGAGCCTGCTGTGCAAGATATGCACAGCAGGTGCTGTGCATTTAAAAACAGCATCGTTTAATAGCTTCGCAAAATGCAATCTTGTGGGACCCACTTTGGAGTCCCACACAAACGATCCGAACAACATAATTTTTTTTTTCTAAATACTCTTCTCAACAAGCCCTACAACCCTTATGGTTCCAATAATGGATTACCGACCCCAAAATTTTATAACTTTTCTTGAAGGTTCTCTCAAATTGGTTGGGTACTAAATTCTGAATTAAAATCAAACGAATTAGATCAATAACGTAAAAATATCCAATGGGCCCGATTTTCTCCATGACCACTTGAATAATTATTTTAAAATTTTTAACGGTTCAAATTGTTTGTGTAGGACCCAAAAGTGGACCCCACAAAATTGCATTTTGCGAAACTATTGAGTAACTAACTAAACGCTGCCGTTTTTAAATGCACAGCACCTGCTGTGCATATATTGCAGAGCAGGCTCCCCGCCTCCATGCTCCAATGGACTGGGAGGGTAAAATGGTCCTACAAGAAGTAAAGGAAAACATGTGACCATTTAGGAGGAGCACTTGGTAGAGTACGAGTAAAACTCAGAACTTTGCATCGGGAAAGGAAGAGGCAACTCTTATGGAACGCCCAATGGGCAGTGTATAGCCGGACCCTTAACTAAAAGACACATTTACCCATTTATGAGTCCCTTATTTCTGGGCTCTTTGGTACTATCATGTCAAAAGTGTATTGCCATATCTTTTAAGCAGTCGTGTCACTTAAATAATTGTTTGATAAATCTCAATTAATTTTATTAATTTTTTTTAAATAATAAAAAGCATTCTAGATTGAAAATAAAATAAAAAATTATGCGCAAAAGTATTATATTTTTTTTATCTGAAAGATATTGCAAAGCAACTTAACAAGCCAACAATGTAAAATACTAAAGTACATATTTTTTTTATGTTATTCTGTATCGAATTAAAGATCTCTATTAGTAATTTAATTTAGAACCAAAAAATTACAAAATTTATTTGAAAAGTACTTTATTTTTTTATACGAAGAAAATTGTAAAGTAAAAAAAAAATGTTCAAAGTATTCAATAGTAGCAGCCAGCAAGGGAAAGAGCAATTATAGGGGGGAGAGTATTTATGGTTCATGGTGTACGTCAATCTTTTGAGTAATGCGTGCCAGTAATGCGTGCCTAATAACGTGTAATTTCTCATTTTTCACATTTTGATAGTCCCTATTGGAGGGGACTGGATAAAAAAAACTCCCTCCGTCTAATCTTCACATTTTAATAGTTCCCTGAGACCGGGCTTGGTCCAAATCCTTCTTTTTCATATGCCCCCCTTTATTTTAAACGTCTCTACAATAAATATATTTTCAAATAGAATATTAGTTTTCTTCTTCTCATTGTATATATGTCATCATTTGCCATCATCACAAGTCTTCAATCACTTATTTCTTTTCGAAAAGTTTTATTCTGAGTACTGCAAGAGTGAGGTAGGGTGCTCCGGCTTCCCTACATGTAACAATGAATGACTGAACCCTTTCTTCTCTAAAATTGCAAACCAAACAAAAAACTGAGTCATTTATATCAAACAAAATCGGGTATTTTGCCTCGAGATTTTATCTTTTTTAAAATGCCTATTAAAGGGGTGACTTGGCACACCTAAAATCTTGTCAAGTGGCGACTCAGAGTTATTTTGAACTAAATATGTTTTTCAAAAGTCTAACTCAGTCACAACTATGAAATTCGTGTTTTATAAAACCATGTCGCTATAAATATCGCTTGGATTACTCAACCATAACCCTCTTTTCCCACCTTGGTCGAAATCCCAGATGCGACATCTTCTTGAGGATCCAAATAATTCATTTTGTAGACTTTAATTTGGTCATCAATCCTGACAAAAATTGGAGTGATTCTACATTTGTGTTATGGGTTCTTTCAAATTAGAAGGCCCTCAATAATTTATATTTATTACTACTTTTCAATGTTTTTGGTTCAAGAAGTTATTAGTGAAGAGATATGTGATTTTAATCAACACGCACTTCAAAATTTCTAATAGATTAGCAGTAATTGAGGCAATTTTTAGCACTTTTATGAAAAATTAACTTTTAGCAACTTAGTTTTTAGCACTTTTATGAAAAGTAAATTGACTTTAACAACTTAGTTTTTAGAACTTTTATAGAAAATTGGCTTTTAGCAATTGTTGCTAAAAAACGGAAAACTCGGTCAGGAGAGGTAGAAGTGATCTGGGTGTCTTACCTCAAAAGGTAACCCTCATTTCTTACTTTCTAGTCTTTTGATTAAGGATGAACGCTACCTAGATGATTATTGTGTACATGTGTTTCCTATTACTGAAATAGTACCATTTTGAAAAGAAAAAATATTTACAGTACTTGCAGTTTAAAATTCGTTCCCAAGAAACATTATAGGGGTATTAAATGGCATTATGAGAAACCTTAAGAAGCCTTCTTTATTAATATACACATTTTATGGGACTTCCTAGTATTATTGGTGGAAATTGTAGTTCTCCTTGTCAAAATATCTCAAGCCGGAAAAAAGAGCGCAAACCATCAGAAGAGGGTTTTAGGGTTTAAGAGAGGCGGAGTTTGCTTATTGCTTCTCAAACAGAAGGGTCTGTCTCTCCCTCTCTCTCTCATCAAGTTAGGGTTACTGGTTTTCTCCAACATCACCATGTGGGCACTTCGTCGAGCCTCTAATCCTCTCAAGTAACGCCTTCTCTCTCTCTCTCTCTCACACACACACACACACACACACACACACACACACACATTAACACACGCACACAGAAATCTCTATATCTACATAGATAAACCTTATTGACGCTTAGGGCTAGCTTTGTGAGTATGTAATGGTTGAGCTCGATTTCAACAAAACGTTTCTATATCTCTCAATTGACAAAAGTTAGTGGGCAGTACAAAAGGTAGATTTTTTGAATTTTGAAGATCTTTTTTGGTAGTTCTGGCATACCATTTCCATTTAATTTTAGGTGCTCGTGGGTAAATTTAAGAGGGTTATCTGTGTTATCATCTTTCTCTGGTATATTGTTGATTGCAATTTAATTTCGGCCCGTTTGGGATACCAAAAATGAGCCAGCTTTAGCAAATAGTTGTAGGTTACTACTTAATGGAGATGTATCAATTGTCGGTATTGATACTCTTATTGTCTTGGCAAACCATTTTTCAGTGGCAATTATAAAATTGGGTAAAAATCAAAGACACCCCTACATCTATGGACCGTTATCGCTTAATACCCTCTATGGCTCTATCTAAAAAACCGATCGAAGAGACTTTCATGCATGAATCAGTATATCACTCAACTCCCATCCGTCAAACTTCCGTCTACTATTTGGAGGGAAAATGATCAAAGGCGCCAGTAAGACTTCATAAAATGAACCCGAATGTATACTGCTATACATATGTATGTATATACTTCCATGAACCATTCCCTTCTCCCTGCAAACCGTAACAGCCTCTTTTCCCCTTCTTATGCTTCCATCTTGCTCCTTAAGCACAAAAAATGATTACCAGATTTGCTGTTGGGGACCACCAATGACCAATCACTATTCTAATCTCACATTCAGCGAAATCAACTAAGAAACGATAAAAATAGAAAATCCTCAAATTTGATTTCACAGATGAAAAGGATATTATAGAAACCAAACATGCATTAAAACCCACAATCCAAAAGATAATCTGAAAGTACGCATTTAAAACGTGTGAACCAGTAATAATCTTCAACATTTTAGGATTAGATATTGCATGATAAACTTCAAGCCGAATCCTTTCATTTCAGATTTTGCCACTGATTTGGGATGAACCAGTAATAATCTTCAACATTTTAGGTCTTAAAAAATGCTAGATGAGGAGCTAATCGAGCCGTCGAAGGGTGTCCCTTTGTCTCCACCCTCATTACAATGACGTCTCCCTCCTTCCCCTGCATTAAAACTCTCGAAATCAGAAAAAAGGGTAACCACCAATGAGAGACCCTAATCTCTCTCTCTCTCTCTCTCTCTCTCTCTCTCTCTCTCTCTCACACACACACACACACACACACACACACACACGCGCGCACGCGCACGAGAGGATTAATTTGGTTTGCTAAGTTGTCAAGGAAAACTTACCCTCATTTATGGAAGGGCATCTGAATCATTTTACACTCCATTGACGGAGTAAATTTTGGTAGTTATTCGTACATGGAGGGGTCTCCTTGATCGGTTTTTTAGATGAAGTGTATTAAGTGACACCGGTCCATAGATTAGGGGGTGTCTTGGATTTTTACCATATAAAATTTGGGTGCTCAGTTATTGGAAATGGCTATATGAAGTAGATTGTCAGGTATTCTAATGTTTTATGTTAATTCTAGGTCCTCTTTGGAATACAGAAACAGGACAGCTTTTTCTCTGTCCTGTTTGTTGCACCTTTTCTTTCATTTCCACAGTTTGAACAAGTACATTTCCTTTTTTTTATTTATCTCATGTCTGAGCATAACACATTTACTTTGCAAAATAAAGCTTGTAATGGTAGAATTAAATCTAGGAGAGACAACGTAGCTCTCAGTGTTCACTGTTCAGATGCAAACAGCACTGTTTTATTCTTGGCTTGTTTAGAATTTGAGCAAATAGAGGAATATTATTTGTTGATTATTAGGTCGATGGCTATCAAGTCCTTTAAAATCCTTGCCAGGATCGACACGGGAAAGCAAGGTTTGGTGTATTTAAACAATTAGGGACAGAGTGCGAATAGGGCATTGAAATGCTGAGAAACAGATTTTCTTTGATGTTTAGTGCGTACGTAATTATTGAAATGATGAGTACTTCATTCTTTGGGCTTCTGTTATGTTTTTACACTTTGGTGGCAGAAGTGGTTTTTGTCTTGATCTCCTGGTTCTTGTCGTTGACATTACTAGCGGACAAGGGTGGTTATATTTGATTGTATAATAGTTCAAAGCCAAGGACAGGATTGCTTTTATTTGCCTCTTTTTTACGAGAGCGATGTTCTATACTATTATTCATGACTAGTACTATTCGTTTTAAACCTCATGTTGAAATATCACCAATGTTGTTTCTATGTTTCTATTTTTGAGTATGAATATGAAGCAGTCATACAAGATTATTTGGAATATTAATCTGAATTGGTAGCTGAGGAAGAATAATGCTAAGCCATCTTATAATTTTGATTTCTCTAATACTGCTTTGTAATGTGCGAAGACGACATAGACATTTGTCTCTTACTACTACATTTTCTATATCTGCATCTGTATATGATGGTAGATGTACCAGAGCTTGAACCTATATTTAAGATTTGTCATTTGTTTTTCCTACTTTTATTTGCCAAAGTTTACTTTTTGGTTAATTTGGTCTGCATTCAGGAACCGAGGACTCAGCATCAGGACTTCTAGAGCTTACTGTGATAAATCAGAAGTGCCAAGTGTTCATTTGGATGACAAAGCTAGTAATGGTGATTCTTGCTTGGCGATATCTGAGGGACATACGTTTCTGAAGGGATTTTATAGAGCTAGTCATGGTTCTCCTAAACCCTTTGTGGGACGGTGCAGTTTTTCTTCACAGGCAGATTCAGAAAGCAGTACACAAGAAGATGACGATTTGGAGGATGGTTTTTCTGAGCTTGAAACTCCAGCTAATGCTGAGGTGGTTCAAGACAGCCATGAGGATGAAGGAAATGAAGATGGATTGATTTCTGATTTAGAGCTCTCTGAAGACGAAGATGATGATGTTGAGGCAGATATTACTGAGAAAAAATCACAGAAGAGAGCTTCTTCAGCATTGTTCGATGCTATCATGCGTGCTCCAGGTTTATCTGTCCAAAGTGCTTTGGATAATTGGGTTGAGGGGGGAAATGAGTTGACTCGGCCAGAAATATCCTTGGCCATGGTTAATCTTCGAAAGCGTAGGATGTACGGGAGGGCTTTGCAGGTAATATAACTCAATTATTATTATTATTATTTCCGTATATGCCTACTAAGTGAGCTATAATTACAAGTATCCTGGCTTGTATAGTTAGTTTTAGAATCAATTGATGTCGATCATCTGGCACCTGTAGGCTGTAAGTACATATTTGTAATTTGTATGCATGTGATTGTCTGCCTTTAGACTGTTTTCAGTTATTCTGAAAAATACTGTCCCTCAATCATCTAGTTGGAAAATCTCTTGGACAAAGGCCAGTATCAACCGTTGATACTTTAGTTGGATTTGGTTCCATTGGATTGGACTAGAAGTGAAAGTTTACTACGGTACTAAAGATAGCTCTCTTGATGGTTTCCGTGTAGAACAGAGATCAACAAAGTCTTAATTCCTATTTCTCATGTTGAAGGGATATGTGTTCTGTTTCCTTTTCCCCGCAGAGCCCATACATTATGACTTAGTGGCGGTTTCATGAAGCTGAAGTTGAATGTTGTTTTTTGCCTTTTCCCATCTTATAGTCACTACCTCATGAAGTTTGGCTCCTCACATCATCTCGATGTATAATCTTGCAATATGATCTTGTATCTCCTTAAAGAGGTGGAAGATATGCATTCTGTACATCTGTCTTCATTTTATCATGTTTTGTGTCCATTTTATTGACTATTTCGTTCTAATTGTCCCTATTTTTTTTGTTTCTCTTGTTAACATTAAATTAGATCAGTATCCTTGTCAATAGTCTCTTGTTGCAGTCTTGGGCTTCACGCTGGCGTAGTGATTCAGTTGTTGTCATCTTTAGCTTCCGTGTTTCCAACTGTTCTATTTTAAAAAATTAACTTGATGATTAGTTAACTGTGAGAGATGCTAACATTGATGATCAAGCCTATGTCAATTGCTTAATGTTGGATCACTGCAAAAGTGAATTCAGTTCTATAGCTAGATATCACATTAAGGACGTGTTTAGCCATTATTAGTTGGTATCCTTGTTGATCCCATATAAAAGTTATGGCACAGCATAAGAGATGTTATTCAGCATATATTTGTCGTGAAATAATACCTTTCACAATGTTGGGCTTCACTCTTTATTTTGTCTACATTCAGTCTCAGGGTGGTTGAGCTCTATTCTTTGCATTTCTTGGCATAGGTGGTTTTCAAATTTGTCTTGTTACAGTATATTACAGCAAGTTATCTTTATTCTTGTTAAGGTTGATGTTCATCTTCCATATTCTCTGTAGATGCTCTTTATATGCTATAATCTCTTTTGGACCGGTGGGTAAGGATGTGTATTTAGCACGTTGGATAAAGATAAAGACTTAGCGATGTTGGTCTTCCGAGAGAAGTGTAGATTATGCTAATCTTAATATGGTTTTTCAAATGTGCCCAAGTCCTGAAATTTTGACTCTGAGAAACATGAGAACCCATGTCTCACTGAGAGACCAAGGGAGTTGACCATCCTTTGTGTTACAGTTTTGGCATTGTGCAAAATTCGGCATCGTGAGAGATGTACTTGGAATTAAACTATAATCCTATTGCCTGTTAAGGGGATGCGAGGATTAGCCATGCTTCTCAGATTCTGTGCCCGTAGACAGAACTAGGTGTCCCCATTGCAGGCTATGAATAGAGTTTTTTTGGGTCTTTGTGCCCCGTGGGTACAAGTGTCTTAGGTCAATCCAACTAAGGGCTAGCCCGTGTCGCTGATTCGGTTATAGAGCCTGAAGATCAAGATTGTTACAAGCTGAGTGTTCCAACTGAACCTAATGGGCTTGGAACTATGGTTAGGACTCAAGAGTCCGTTAGGACACTAGACACCTTTTATGAGTAGAACTTGTGTTCCTATTGTCTGCCCCTTCCATCATGGAGAGATCTCTGGATATCATGATCTTGTAGAGACTACCTATGGTTTGCGTAGAGACTACCTATTTAGAGCACTGAATACTGCGTATTATTAAACAATTGCCTCATATGTATGACACGTGATTTGCGTAGTGGATGCATGTTCTGAAACATGATACGTGCATTCGAAAACTGTATAATCTAAAACATTTTTCTTTTGTTTCTTTACAGATTTCTTTAGTAGACAAAAACAAGTAATTCTAAAGAACCAAAAAAGTAGGAAGGGACGAGTGGAGTAGAGATTTGGCGATTCGAAGAAAAGTAAAAGAAAGGAATTATAATGTCCTGCAGATGTGTATTTCTATTGGATCCTTAGTCATGAGAGGTAGTGAAGCTGTATTATTATTATAGACCTGAAAAGGTGTATTACAGATGAGGTCTATATGTTAGAAGAAAATCAAGGTAGAAAATTAAGTTCCTTGAACTCCAACTAAGGACACCCACCCGTCTTAGCTTATGCAATCCTAGGACACCCGTCTTAGCTCATGCACCCCTCATTTGATGCTGCTTATCTTTAATTTTCTCCTTATTGTCCTCTCTTGTTGAATTACTACTGATATGGTCATCTTGTACACCTCCTCTGTTTGAATGCTTCAACATCTCTTCTTGCACTTAACTAGAAAAATTTTGAGACTTAAAACTCTGGCGGGGTTTTTTTTTTTTTTTTTTTGGAACATCAAAATTTAGATACAGAGACAGCAAGCTTGCAGAAAATTGGATACACATGGAAAAAATAAGCTTTCACTCCCATATTTTTGCAAACTTCTTTCCAATTTCCAGTCTCATTCTCATTCTCATTCTCATTCCCCTTGGCCCTTACTAATAATCTCCTGCCCTTCGTTAAGAGCCCCTTCAATCCTTTTCTCCTCCTCCCTCCAAACTTGAATGAAAATTTTAAAGGAGGATTAAAGTGGGCATCTGGTGGAAGAATGGCCAAAGGAATTTCATTTAGTACATGCTTGGGGTTTCCATGGGACCTCTCTATTGATCTCATAAGAAGTTCCATGCACTTTGATCTTCAGAGATAGTTTGTCATGAATGTTACTGTTGCCATTTCCCATTTGATCCACATTTACTTCCGTCTTGCAGCTCTCTGAGTGGCTTGAGTCAACGAAGCGGCTCGACTTCAGTGAGAGAGATTATGCTTCTCGACTTGATTTGATTGCCAAGGTACGCGGTCTCCTCAAGGCTGAGAGCTACATTGACAAGATCCCGAAATCCTTGAGGGGTGAAGTAATCTACCGAACCCTTTTGGCCAATTGTGTTGTTACCAACAACGTGAAGAAAGCAGAGGAAGTGTTCAACAAAATGAAAGACCTAGAATTCCCAATCACATGCTTTGTTTGCAATCAATTGCTTCTCCTTTATAAGAGACTCGACAAGAAGAAAATAGCCGATGTTTTGTTACTTATGGAGAAAGGGAACGTGAAACCTTCTCGCTTCACTTATAGACTCCTTATCGACACAAAAGGCCAATCCAATGACATAAATGGGATGGAACAGATTGTGGAGACAATGAAAGCTGAAGGTATCGAACTTGACCTCCATACGCAATCCATATTGGCTAAGCACTATGTCTTCGGAGGGCTCAAAGAAAAGGCAGAGTCTATTTTGAAAGAGATGGAAGGAGGCAACATAAAAGGGAACCGCCTGGCTTGTCGGACTTTGCTTCCTCTTTATGCTGCTCTGGGGAAGGGCGATGAAGTGGAGCGGGTTTGGAAAGCTTGTGAGTCTAACCCCAGAATTGACGAGTGCTTAGCTGCCATTGAAGCTTGGGGGAAACTAAACAGAGTTGTTGAAGCAGAGGCAGTGTTTGGCCGGATGAAAAATACATTGAAAAATCTAAATGCGAAGCATTATTCTACACTATTGAAAGTTTACGCGAATCATAAGATGTTAACTCAGGGAAAGGATCTAGTGAAGCAGATGGCAGATAGTGGGTGTCGGATTGGCCCTCTCACTTGGGATGCAGTTGTGAAGTTATATGTAGGGGCTGGAGAGGTGGAAAAGGCAGACTCAATTCTTCAGAAGGCTGCGCAACAGTACCGTATGAAACCAATGTTCATTTCTTACATGGCTATTATGGACCAATATGCGAGGAGAGGCGATATACATAACTCTGAGAAGATGTTTCATCGGATGAGGCAGGACGGGTACATGGGTCGTATTCGGCAGTTCCAGTCTTTGATCCAGGCGTATATCGTTGCCAAGGCTCCAGTGTATGGGATGAGGGAAAGGATGAAGGCGGATAATTTGTTCCCTAATAAAGTGGTGGCAGGGCAGTTGGCTTCTGTTGATGCGTTTCGGAAGACTGCGGCATCGGATTTGTTTGATTGAGGATTTTCATTCTGGGATGTTTTGGGGGTTTCAGAGCAGCACACAACGACTTTTAATGTTTAAGCTGTTGGGGTAATTGTTTAAATCAAACTCGTGTGATTTAGGTTGAACAGTTGGGATCATCTGGTGCTGTTTCAGTGTTTCTGCTATTGAAGTTTTTTACATTTCAGCCCTTATGCTCGAGAATATTTCTCTCTCTCTCTCTCTCTCAAAATTTCAAATTCAGTGTAGACATTCAATCTGTGAAGATTTTATGACCAATAATGCTATGCACCCAGAAACGAAGTACCAGAAACGGCCCAGAATCCGACTTGGACCTCCACCTCACCCGTCTTTTGGGTACTGCGCTCATGTTTTTGTTTTCTTCAATTGGTTTTGCTTTTAGTTTTTGGCTTTCTTTCGTTTCTCTGCCCTACGTCGAAAACTACATCCAAAGGGAACTGGGGAACGAAGCAGTCACGCCTTGCCTTCCTGTCGACGCTGGCATTTATGTCTGCCAATTCTTTCTGCCGGCAAATTCGATTCACTCAATTGCAATGGACACTTGCAGTAGCGAAGCATTGTTAAACCCTATATTCGATCTTCTGAGTGCATATCTCTTGCCATTCGTCATCTCTCTCGACATTTGTCATCTCCGGGACCTCTAAATGGTTGCCGGAGTGATCTTTCATGGCCAATATCTGAACCAAGTGGAGTTTGGAAAGACAGGTTCCATTTGATCCAAGTCGTTCATTTGTTCGTCTCGGTGTGTCCATCATCCATGCAATCGGATTGATAGGGGTATTTGCAAAAGCTTGGCCCCATCATATTTATTTACAGAAGAATGAAAGGTCAAATTTTGGCCATCCATTTCTCTTGGAAAAATATATTCTTCGATCATATGGATACTGACATTTAAGGGGGTGTTAAAAGAGACCACGGTGAGTTCCATATTTAATGTATCACATGAAAGGATCTTGATTAGCTAAGTTCAGTATGTTCGTGTTAACAAGGAATAAATTACATGCAAAGATTTCTCATGGGATCTCTCATGTCATGCGATGCTAAATGATACTAATCACTACTCGATATCTGAAGTGATTGGTCCCATTTGAAAAAAATCACTACTCGATAGTTGAAGCTTGTAAAATTGCAATTTGTCGTTACAATCTAAACACCGTGCTCAATCCTCTGTACCAGAAAGGAACTCTTATCGGCTTTCTCAGTTGGAACCGCGATGTGTTTTCATTTTCTGAACTGCATTTCTTAGATTTTTTTGCATGAATCAATCACATCTGTGAACTGTGAATTCCTTGATGTATGATCGTTTGCCAAATTCAGTTGACATGCCAGATATCTAAGTTCCTTGTCAAAATATATGCACCTTTTGGTCGACATGTTCGAGTATGTAGGTAGGCAGGCTTGCAATTGTGCAACTTTTTGCTCTCTTATTCAGCCGGCATATACATCATGTATTTTGGGGACTATCTGGGATAACTTGTAGCAGTTCAACATTGATAAACTTTTTTTGTTCCTGTGTCTACCTTCAACAGTAGTTCAATTTTTAAGATGATTGTATTCATGTTAGTATGTTACCTTGGTACTCCCTCCGTCCATTTTTTTTATTGTCAACTATTTCATTTTGGGTTGTCCCATAATAAGTGTGTTTAGAAAAGTTAATAGATAAAAGTTGTAATTATTATTTCAGGTTTGCTACAAGCACTAACACTTGTACCAACAATTGTACAAACTCACATGGGATATGTGGGACCTACCACTCATATGTGGGTCCCACATAGCTCATGTGAGAGAGTTTTTGCAATTTTTGGTACAAAAAATGTTAGTGCCTCTATCTTCTCTCTTATTACTTTGCCCCTTTGAAAATTAATGGGTAAAAGTGGAGGATAATTTTAAAAATTTGAGATAAAAGTTGATATGAAAGGATAAAGATATGGGTACCGAAGTTGGGGGCCAGAAAATGTACCGAGCGCACACGGGGACCCACTTTTGGGTCCCACACGAGAGATCCGAACCGTTCACTATTCTTAAAACATTTTTCCGAGGGGCCCCACAAAATTTCAGCTCAATCGGACGGTTAAAAGTGCGTGAACCAAAGTCCCACCATTTCAATTGTGTCGGAAAAATGTTTTAAGAATAGTGAACGGTTCGGATCTCTCGTGTGGGACCCAAAAGTGGGTCCCCGTGTGCGCTCGGTACATTTTCTGGACAAAACAGTCGGTACCCCTAGCAGGGTCCGATATGAAATGAGTAAATTGGAGGTAAAATTTGATGTGAAATGTGTAATGATGATCTCTTAATACAGTAAGTTGGATTTACGAAGCAACACACTTAAAAAGGGTCAGAGAGAGTATTACTTGCGGACCGAAGGCTGGCATTGCGGGATATCATCTCGGTTAGGAACAACTGTGATGTTGTTTCATAGAGAGAATTTATACAGAAGATATATCCGCAACTGTAAAGCTTGCCATTTGCATTGCTGGTTAAATGAAAACAATTTCAATTTTTACATCTTCTGTAGTCTGTACCCAAAAATTCTCCTCTAGCAATTACCTCGTGCACCATGTCACCATGTGCGGGGAACGCACGATTTCAAGATCGGGAGGACGAACATAAGAAAGCAATATTAAGTTAGCCAACAAAAATAATGAAAAACCCTACCGAAAAATTACGCCAACCTACTTATTTACTAAGAGAAACAAACACATTAGTTATTACATAAGATTTCACACCCTACACGTTTTGAAAAGCAAAATATTTATTCCAAAACTCTTGGTTGGGTCGATTTATATCGATAAGATGTTGGGTTGGCCAATTTATATACTTGCATTTTTGAGAAAAACCATTTTTCTAATAAAGACTTGAAATTGGTAAAAAATGCTAAGTACCCATAATAGTTACCCAACTCATAATCAACGTTTAATGCACTGCATTTAATCGCACTTGTGAGAATTTGTAAACAGAAATCACCATATTTGTGGTTGGAGTTGTGGTTAAAGCCTCAAAGAATTGTATGAGCCCAAATATACAATTCAAACCATGCATCATCCTTTGCACAACACACGTAGATGCACAAATTACGTTCTTCATTGCTCTTGTGCTGAACTTGGAGACATTAAATTATGTAAGCTGCTTGGTGCGAACCCTAAAATCCTGAACGGAATGTGCAAGAATGAGGCAGCTGATCCAACCATATAGACAGAAATTCCAGACTAGAAAAAAATTGGAGCCAAACGATTGATTAAATTACTTGAAATATCTATCCGGTATGACTATTAAGTTCTCATTACAAAACTTTTGCATCAAGGAGAGTGTAACCTCCAGCATTAACAATGAAGCACCCAGCTCCTGTTGGCGTTCCACATCATCAGTCATCATCGGATGAACTATCTGATGACAACCTTCCAACTTCGTTTTCCACAGTCGTATCCTGCTTGCAAGTCGCACATGGAATTTATTAGGGAAGAAATTGCATTGCAGACCTTAGCCAATGATGAGAGAAATAGCTGCTAATAGTTAGAAAGTGTAACCCTAAATGCCAAATTTATACCTGCATCTTATCCCAATCCTTCAACTTAGGATTTGTTAGCATGTAACCATCACGTAAGGGAGCCCAGGCAGGGCCTTCACCGTCAACTGTGCCTCTGGATGTACCAGCCTGCACGTCATAAGAAAATCAAGTAATTGGCATCTGCTGGAATCAACAGAACACTAGAAAAAGGGAAATAAACCCCATGACCCCAGCTCCCAATATGGTTAATTGCAACATTTCATTCATAATTTATCAAAAGAATAACATGAAGAGTTCCAGCAGAGAGAGAGAGAGAGAGAGAGAGAGAGAGAGAGAGAGCCAACCTTGGTGAGAGTTTCAGCTGTTTGTGATGATGTCTTGCCCAACTCTGAAAAGAAAGCTTCTTTCCTCCGCTTTCTTATTACTGGCAAGTCCAAGACAAGTAAGAATCAATGAAAGAACTAAGCCATGGCAGAGACTCCAGGGTAGATCATTTGAAAAATGGAAAATGGAGTCAGAAGTAAATCTCAGTAGATAATGTCAAGGGTATCATGATCATGTTTAATTTTTTTCGATTTCTTTATGTTAACTGCCTTCCTTAACACCAACGATGACGAGGAAGATTAATCTACTAAAGCATAGGGCAATCTCAGAGCAAAGGATGCAAATGGGTCTAGATTGGTTTCCGGGCCAAATTAAGAAATTATAGTGACTATTGGTTTTCTTCTCCAAGAGGTGGTAGAGCTATCGTCTGCCTTTGACCAATAAAAACTCAACTAACCATACAAGCTGGGAAGTGGGAACAAGTTTACGTTTCTCGGAACTAAATTGTCAGCTGACAGGTGCTTTAGACGGTGAGCACTGATGTGCACTAGTATTTTCTCTAACAAATTACGTACTTTACAACACTTGTTTTGGGACCCACTCACTTACTTTAGAGTATGTATCTATTACTCAGTACGGGCAATGAAATGGAAGTCATTTTCCACAATAGTACTTAATTACTCATATTTATTAAAGTTATCAAAAAACCTTCTGTGTTCTTCTCTTACTAGTTTACTCCAGCTATATCTTAGAATTATTACTACATAACGAGGTTTAGAGAAGTCGTGTTACGTGTTTGACGTATAAAATAGATCACAAAGACAAATGAACCCCAGTTCCCGCACCAACTTCTCCTGCATACCTTTTGCATCTTTAGACCTTGACGGATCCAATCCCTTCTGAGCATTTTGAGCTTTGTTGACCTGTATGAGATGCCCAACAACATCAGTTAACTATCAAGCACAAGTCAAATGTGGCAGCAAAAGCAAAACCTCTTATGAAACAAGGACCCAAATAAGACGTTGATTTTAAAAGGAACGCAAGCAACTTACAGCATTAAATAGCTTGACCACTGAAACTCCAGCAATGCATGTGGAAAGCAAGGACATCATTAGTTTCAACATTGAAATTAATATAACTCAGAATTTTTTTTTCCAGATAAAGTAAATCCTTTAGACATGAACATGTCTCAGTACCTCCTTTTGTAGCAACTCCAATAAGAAACTTTTCATGGGAATCCAAGAAATTAGCAGGCTTCACGTGCCCCTTCTCCCCTATCTATGTGATTAAGCAATAAAAAGTTATCTCAAGGAAACATAATTGAATGGAAAAGAAAATAAATAAGTCGCAAAAAACTGAAAGCACATAGAAAGGACAGGTGAAAAGGGGTGCCGAACAAAATACCAAATGTTTCTCCTTTTTTGCCTCCCCCCTGACTTTCCTTTCAGTGTCTTCTTCAGCAAGCTTCTCTGCCAGTAACTTCTGGTGTGCTGATAATACAGGGCCCTGCGAAGATAGTAAACTTTACAAAAGTCCTTGAATCAAATGTAAGAACATAAACCAAGCAGGTTAATTACCAGAAGATCATCCGAAATATTAGTCTTTGCAATTTTCTTGAATGCCATCCGGAAAGCATTACAGCCTTCTATGAACTTCGTAACTCCTGGCTGAATTTCACCATCTTCATCTTCAGACATTTCATTCTCCATATCATCGTTTAGGGGTTCCTCTTCTTCCTCCTCCGAAGATTTTACATCGCGCACCTCATTTCTGCTATATGATTGTTCATTTCTATTTCTACCAACGGGGGAAGGCTCATCATCATCATCCGAATTGTAGTCCCTCGCCCTTTTGCTATAAAGTTTTTGCATTCTCTTGTCTATTTTAACCTTCTTCTCCCCCGAGCCCTGAAACACTCTTTGCTTCTTCTTTGCCTTGCCACCCTTCTTGTGCCCTATTCTCCTCTTCTTCGGGCCATCTCCAGTTTCTTGAGTATGCACCTCTTCAGCCATTGAGAAGCCCTAACTTCTGAAGGAAATACAGTCTGATCATTACCAAAAAATGAAAATGGTATGGTTCAGTGCATTCAAATCTCAATGACATCAAATAGTGGCTAGGAAAATTGTTTGAATACGACTACATTTCTAGGTGTTCTTTTAAAGTCGAAACATGCTGGCAGTCAAAGTGGCGATACAACAAAATACACAAAAAGCCAGGGAAAAAAAAAAAAAAAAACAAAACAAAGGAGGAAGAGGGAGAGGGAGAGGGAGAGAGAGAGAGAGAGAAAGAACATAAACATAGTTTGTTTGTTCCATTGAACACTATGAAGCACGGGTACGCCGGAAAAGTCACCGTAGGTGCACCAGGTATCGGTAATCTTACGGCTATGGCCCGGTACAACAAATTACGAACCGGGTACGGAGAAAACGTACTCGGTACGATGCAGTATTTAGGTCCGGCGTCGGGAAACCATGGGTACGTAAAAATCAAGGTTCTGTTCATGTGTTTACCTGAATCGAAGATGGGTCTGCGAAAATGGTGATAGATTGATGATGATAGCTGAAGAAGCTGAATTGAGGCTTCGATCGAGAGACGAACCACCTGTCTTCTTCGCAATCTTCGTTCTCCCTCCCCCCTGCGAATCACCGTTCCTGTCCCAGTATGTGTGTCGACGATTCAGACGTGCGGCTAGGGTTTAGGGTTTACTTCGAAGTATCTGTGCTGGGGCACATAGGGCGTGGTTAACGAAAAGGATAGGAAAATTTCAAATCCATCAGGTACAACAAACAAATATCAATTACACAGATGTTTTGCCAAAAAATCACATTAACAGCACACGTGAGGAGATTTTTTGTTTTTAAAGAAATTATCAAATAAATAAACTTTTTTTTGAAACAATACCAAATACATGGGATTATTATGGATAAAATAAGTTTTTTGCTTTTACATGCAATGAAATAATTCTTAAAACGAACATTAAAAAATCTAGTCATACACGGCCACACCCGCATATTTTTTGGAAGGGGGGTGCTGGAGAGCACCCTCTGGAGATAGGCTCTGGTGTGTGTGGGTATCCGAGACCTCCACGAGAAACCTTGAAAGTACTAGAACACGTTCGTTAGAGTCGCCACTTGATTTTAAGGTTAACCAAGCAACTGAATTCAACGTACAAAATTCGAGAATACCGGTGCATCGTAACCAGAATGATCTTGGTTCCGGAGCTAAGTTACAGGATGAGAAGATTTTATTTGAAAAATGCACCCATCCCGCCTAATCAAAATGATTAGTCTCTACTCATAATTATGGGATTTTAAAAGAGTCTTTAAAATGATTTAGACAATTACGGGAAAGGGAACAAGGAAAAATAAATAAAATCAACAATGCATGAGGCTAGTTTAAAAGAAAAAATAGTTACCGAAAATGATAAAATAGGTGAAAACTGAACTTCTTGGATCAACGTCCGGATGCTCCCCTCAAAATCATGAATTCGGCGAGTATAACTCCGTTCGCCGCGAAAAATAATTTACTTAACTAATGCTTCGAAAAACTTAGATTAAGGACAAAGCTTTGGGTAATTTTGGAGACTGAGCTTAGGACTAATATTTTTTGGATTTTGGTGGCTGATTTTTGAAGAGGTTTTTCTTAATTTTTCGGAAGAGAAACACTAGAGGAACGTTTTGGATGCAAGGAATAGGCTAGAATAAGGTTTTTAGGCTAGAATTTCTTGAGCTTTCTTGTTGTGTGTTAAACTTTAGGCTTAGGCATCCTTTCATAGGCACCATAGAAGCTTCCACCTTCAATTTTTTCACCAGAAATCGGTTAGGAGGTGAGTGAATGGAGCATAGGCAAACATATTCATGTTGTAGAGTTCTGTCTGTTCGAAATCTGAGATAAACCTTGCGTCTGCAAGGTCAAACATTGTGTCCGCGAGGTCAACTCTTGGTCAACCTTGTGTCCACAAGGTTGAAGTTTTATTTATTTTTTCTTTTTCTACGTCCATTGTCGGTGAAACTTTTACTCTTGCGACCGCAGGGTGTATTTTGGGCCGTGAAACTAGGCTTTTTTTTAGTGGGTTTTAAGCTTGGAATGATGTTTTTATTGATTGGGTTGATAAATGGATTCGGAATGCGCTAAAAGTGGGTTTATTGGGCTTATAAAGGTTGAGTGGGCTTTTCTTGGTTTGACGGATCTTGGAAATGATAAATCCGAATTAATCGAAGCATTAATTAAACAAAATAAATTTCACAATGTCGTCAAAAAATTTCATCATTGGGGACACATCCGACTCCCTCTTAGAAATTATGAATAATCAAATTTGGGGTGTCTATAGTGTGCGGCATCAGGGCCATCAGATGTATTTTCAACAGCTCGGATTTCATCTCGACAATATGTTAATCGGAGCCGTCCATTGCCGATGTGAAATCTGAGCCATTGAAAACACATTCAACGGACTTGATGCCGCACACCAAGGCCGATCTCCAAGGTTGCTCTCTAGCACCCCCGGGTCCCAAAATTTTTTGGGTTTCCGTCATATCTTGTACCAGTACCAGTACCCATTCCACACATGTACATAGTTGTACATATGCGTGATTGCATTCACAAAAATATGAAGTCTTAATAAAAGAACTTTGGTACATAATACTCACTCTCTCTGGATTTGTTAGTCCATTTTGGGAGTTCATGCAACTTTTTAAATGATTATATTTAATAATTTATAATGTTTTATGTAATTTTAATAACATTGTCTTATAGAACTAATAGAGATCTATCAAACAAGATTCATATTGGACGTATAATTACTTACCATTTTAAAAGATATCACTAATTCGAAATCTATCAAACAAGATCGATATTGGACATATAATTACTTACCAATTAAAATATATCACTAATTTTTTTTATCTAGTTGCAATAGAACGAGGGTCAAACAAACCCAGACGGAGGGAGTATAATAAGATACACTAATTTTTCATCATTAAACTTTACCCACTTACTTTTCAAAAATGAATTTACTTTTAAGGGCAAAATAGGAAATGTACCAACTTTTACCCACTAACTTTTCAACATCATACTTATTTAGGAACAATCAAAATGAAATACATTACTCTTTTTAAAGAACGGATGAAGCATATCCTTTTTGTGTATTGGTTCAAGAAATTTCCAAGAGACCACAATGAGTTACATATTTAATTTGTATCAATGAAAATATCTTGATTAGCTAAGTTCAGTGTGTTCATGTCAACAAGGGATGAACTACATCCGAAGATTTCTCATGAGATCTCTCATGTTGTATTAATGAAAATATCTTGATTAGCTAAATGAGACTAATCACGGTCTCACAAAAATCACTACTCATAACATGTGAAGCAACACAACTAAGAAAGGTTTTCCATTATGCCTCAACTTTTGTATCCTTTACACATGGAAAGCTATGAATACCAACATGGGGTCTCTCCCCCATTTTGCCTCTACCAATAATTCACGCACCCTTGTTTCTTAAGGAAGGAAGCCCGCCCTTGTCACTTACCAAAAATTATTAACTCGTTATGAAGTATCGTCACGTGATGCTCTAGAACTCCAATTTTTATTGCACATTAGTATGAGTTTTGCCACAAATACAAAGCTTCGGTGCCAATATGTGGTGGGGTTGGGTCCAAGTGCTCTACGAGCGCTGAATAATCACTCCACATAAAAAAAAAATTGTATTTAAAGGGTATAAGAAAAGCATCAAAGTGAATCTTCTGAACTTTTTACATTTTTTACAGGTGATATTGTGCTCCCGTTATAACCACAAAAAGTCTCTACTCAAAAAGTGCAAAATTGCTTAGACAGAAAAAGCGCAGTTGGAAGCCCCAACAAACACCCCCCAGAACGGGATTAGAATAATTCCTCCTCTTTATACTACTATAAAATTTTATATTTTGGGCACATCTCGAGTCAACAATGGTGATCGGAATAATTATTTAGTAAACTACTCAAGAAAGAATGTATCCGCAAAAATTAACTTAATCCGACATTGATAGGCACGTGAACAACTTTGTATTTTATTGTAGAGAATAAACGGCAAACGTAATTTTAAACTTAAATACATATCTGCACACACTCCTACAGGAGAGAGAGAGAGAGAGAGAGAGAGAGAGAGACCAATATGAAGAATGACTAGATGTCTGAAAGGTTAAGAAACCCTTATATTCTCGTTCAGAGCTTTCCCATCCTCTAAGATAAGTATGTATAGCTTTATAAATACCATGCATGCATTTGATGAAACCAATATATATGCATATTATGTAACACTTGCAATTTACTTCAAAATGCAAAGCCTCATCCCAACTGAATTCTAGTTTTCTACAACAAAAACAAAAAAATGGCAGATTGGTCCCAACTCCCTTATGATCTTATATCCATGATTGCAAACAGAATACCCACCATTGAAGACTTTCTTGCACTTTCTTCAGTTTGTCATTCATGGAGATCTGTCTACACAAACAAGAATTGGTCACCTTGCCCTTATTTTCCATGGTTAATGCTTTCTGAAAGCAAACACAATCAACCCACTTGGGCTTTCTTTAGTTTCTATAAGAACAAAAGGCATTTAGTGCCGCTCCCTGAAGCTCAGGGGAGAAGATGTTGGGGGTCTTCTTGTGGTTGGATCTTCACCATTGGTCTTGATCTTCAAATGCACCTCTTAAACCCCATTACCCGAGTTCGGATCAATCTTCCACCACACTCAACATTCAGCCAAGAATTCACCTTAGAATTGGCTGCGACTCGTGATTGGTATCGCACCCATTTCGTGCACAAGGCCTTTGTGTTCAAGATGAGTAAAAGAAAGGGTGATATTCTTGTTATGGTGATTCACGGCAAGAATTGTTGTTTGGCATTTGCTAGACCCGGATTCAGTTCATGGGTAACTGTTGAAAGTTCAACTCCTTATGTTTTCAAAGATGTCAGAGTTTGATGGTCGGATTTTCGCAGTTTGTGATTCGGGTGCACTTCTTGTTGTGGAGGATAATGCTGATGGCCCTAGTTCAGCAGCAAGTGTCCGACAAGTTGCCTCACCGCCAAATGGGGCAATGGATTGGGAGAAAATGTACTTGGTGGAATCATATGGGGAACTTTTGCTTTTATGCAGACGCCTAGCTCGGTCTATTATTGATTTTTCACTTGAGACGGTAAGTTTTGAGGTCTACAAGTATGATTTCAATGGTCAAGAGTGGATTGAATTGGAGGAATTGGGTGATCGAGCTTTGTTCATCGGTGATAATCATTCGATGTCTCTTTCTTCCTCCGACGATGTCAGCTGCAAAGCCAATTCCATCTACTTCACTGACGATAACCCGGGAAGGTGGCCAGCAAGTGAAGAGGACCATGGAAAATGTGATACTGGAGTCTATAATATGGCAGACAGGTCCATCCAATCACTAGATTTCGACGAAGATTTCACTCTTAATTATCCTTGTCCACTATGGGTGATGCCTGCTCTATCTTAGGTATTGTTTGGTGTATATTTATCTTATTTAAGGTCCTGTTAAGATCTGCCTTTTGCAGTTTTCATATCAGGACCATGATTTGCTAGAGTAAAAGTTCCAATGGTACTTCCTATAGTAGAGGGTATGTTCTGTTGGTGTCTGCTAATGGTTCTACTAATCTTGCTTGCCCAATTCTATGGTCATTCAATAGGAGACATGAAAGGATCCAGAAGAAACCTATTTTTCTGTTCTTTAGCTCTTAAATTCTGAATTCGACCTTCTTAATTGTGTACCTTCAGGGATCAGCAAAAATTGGTTCCCAAGGAGAGGAATAGTGCAACCCCAAGGCCCAAGGGATAGCTCAAGTGTCAAACGGGAAGGAGCTGTAAACCCAGACATTCTGAGTACGAAACTTGGCAACCTCTTGGGAGAGAAATCTCTTGTGAATCTCCTAGTTTTGACGTGGATTAGTCGAGGTGCGCGTAAGCTAGCCCGGACACCTTGACTATCTGAAAGGAAAAAAAAGGAAGGGAATAGTGTAGTCAATATTGGACAGTTCGCCATCGGTAATAGATGCAGTACAAAGTTTTGATTGGAGAGCTGGATAGTTGAGAAAACTTTGAATGAACAAACTCCAGAGGCATTTTCTAGGTATCTTGCTTGAGGGATGGTTGTTTTCTGGGTTTGTCATCAATGTCATGTTTGCCTTGAAGAAGGGGACTGTTTATGTGGGAAGAAATAGGGGGTAGTTCTTTCTGTGAAATCCTTTATCATCATTTTAAGGTAGCTACTTTTTAGCCATATCACTCAGTTTGATAGAAGACAATAAATTAGACAAACCTTGAATGTTTGTTGGTATTCTGAGGACTCCAGAAAAACTTGGGTATGTTTCCGGAGTTTTATGCCCACGAGAATGATTTCCTAGTAGAAATCTAATTATTTGGCACGATCCCACTAGCATCAGGCACTACAACTATTCAGACAATTCGTCAGGCATGGAAAAGGAAGAAAATAAACAGGTTGATTCACCAAAGAAGGCTCTAATTCATAAATTCACACTGTCAACAATCCAACATTTCAAGGTTGCCGTCTAGTACAATGTACCGTACAAAAGATTTCTACCTTCTGCAAAACAATGACTCCTGTTACATATATCCAGCTTGTCAAGTTTGATCATGCATGCAGAGTTTTGTATAAGCTCCTTCCGAAACTCCACCTAAAACATAGGGAAAGATGCTCAGGTGAAAATGTCATAATCGTTTACACGTCTGCCACCAGAAATTAAGAAGAAAAAAAAAGGAACCAACCAATTATGTTTATAGGCATGATCTCCTTACCCAGGAACCCATCAGAGAGGAGAAAACAACATTTTCTTCTGCGGCATCCTCCACCACTCACTGCTTTAGCCGTCTAGTCTCTGGATCTAACGTCGCTTCCCATAATTGCGAAGGCAGCATCTCCCCCAATCCTGCATTCCGTTTGTAAAAGCAAATATGAAAAAGCATGGAAGCTGAACTAGTTTAGTAATGGTCTCATAAAATGTCTCCCGTTGGATTCACGCAATACAAGGACGAACAGAAGATCTAATGATACGTGAACCACAAAATTCTTTGCTATTTGAAAATATCCATTTGCATGAACATTAGAATGACAGGTGCAACAGAGTAGTTTTCATCAGTGAAACTCGAATTAGGTGAATGTTAAAAGGCATATATTTAACCCAGTTAGTACAAATAGACTAATTTTCTTAGGATCTGTGGCTGACAATGAATTTGAGTTCACAGCACAACAAGAGTGAAAATCAGCAGATCCACAGTTTCTTCAAAAGAATCAAAACTATGGAGGACAGAAAATGTCTTCTTGATTTTCATTTTCAACTTAGCCTGACCAGTAAAATATTGTCCCCTTTGCTTGCCACGTGGGACATGACAAGTGCACAGCGTTGTGCTAAGAGAGTTCCCAAGTCTTCACATTCTTTTCCTTCTTTTTTTTTTCCAAGTCTAATGCTGTTTAGGAGATGTAATAGAGTATCAACTCATTATAAAATGTTATTATAGGCATATAAATTTGTATACTTCACTGGATGCACGTTAATTGCATATGTCGGATACATATCAATAGCCTTACTTGGTGTAGCATCCAACATGGATATAGAAGAAGAATAGGTTTCTTTTGTCTTCTCAAAGCTGGAGAAGTAAATTGAAAGGACGGATCTACAGGAGAATAGGTTTCTTTTGTCTTCTCCAGCTTCCAATTTGTGCAAGCTAACACAAGATGTGGTAATTCTATGATGCGCTTAGAGACATGGTCATTGGGGCTTAGTCGAAATAACAGCCCTAAATGCAGAGAGATTATAAAATTGGGTTGAAATAGGCAAACCCCAAATAGCCAGGACAATTTCTTATTGAGTGGGCATATGATAAAACAAGGATCTTGTAAAGATGAAAGTTCATTGCAGGTATACACACGATCATGTCAAGTTTTTATAACAGTATGTCAAAGCCTTCATTCCACATTTTTTATTTTTCATCTCAGCTTATCAATGCGATTTTTTCCCCTCCTGCTATATCCATTTTTTCCTGGGATGCCAGAGTTCCATATTTGATTTGATTCAATTCACACTTAATGAAATTAAGATTTGGAAATGAATTGAATCTTAATGTAGCAACAAAGCTGGGTATGTATTCTTTTGCCACAGCACTGAAAAGGGGGGAACCATTTTATCTTGGGGAGGAAGGGAGCCACTCTCTATCCAGGGGGAAGAGATGAAGAAACAATAAACAAAAAATAACATATCATAAGTTTGTCTGGTACTGGATATTAGAAATCAGATATCAGATATCATTATCAATAGTCCTCACGAACTGGTCATTGAACCGAGCCTGACAGTTCATATCATTTGCAGCCCTAATTGCAAAAGAGGCATACTACATGATTCATAAAGCAGCTAAGTTATGATGAGTTAATTCCATATCATTTCGTAGATAAGCACTAAGTCACCAACCTATGATATACATGTTATCACTTATCAGTAATACCAAAATCTTAAGCTATTAGGAAATGGGCCGAACAATGTATATCAAGCTATCTAACACCCTCTCTCACGTGCAACCCTGTCTTGGCCTTGCAACTTTTCACAGATAGAGCGAAACAAAATACGAAGGGGAGAATGAAAATGCAAAGGGGGAACAAATGCTAACAGAGAGACTTGAAGTGAGGGTGCCCTTACGCTTACATACTTCATATCAAATATTCCTAAAAACCTTGTGTTTTTGTTGCATAAAGAGCATCTTTCAAAACACTTGAGGATTCTTTATTTGGTTTTTAATGAAATGGTTAATTCTAAAAATAAAAAATAAAAATAAAAAGTCTATCCATCATATGCACACATACAGGTATTGACAAGATACAACATGAAAAGTCCTCCATGGCCATCCAAATAACCAGAGACCTGTGAAGTATGCATATACGATGAATTTTAAAATGTCATCCTGGCCATAGACCTGTGAAGTCTACAGAGAAACTTAAAGTGGGATTGGTACAACAGGCAACAATACCGTCAAGATAGTATCCAGAGCAGATTTCTTTGTCAGGGGATGCAAGTCAGTGGCAATCTGTAGTACATAAGGGACAGAGAAGTCAGCGGAAATTTGCAATAGTAACATGAAAATTAGCACCAAAATAATATAACAAATGTAAAGTAAAATGTACGAACAGGCAGTGCTAAGAAGTACAAAAATATAGAAACATCCATTAACTTGCCTATTGCATGGATTGTGGTAAAGTTGAGAGGGATCATGCAGAAGGCAGTGAAAAAAATACCTCTTTCATAACCAATGAATATAAATTGCCTCAGTGCTCTCAAAATGTTAGTTCTCTTCTGTTTTACAACTGTGAACTCCACAACAGGTATATGATGTTTCTCTTTCAGCTGTTCACCAGCAACTTGCCAGTGATGGTACGGTAACCTCAATGTTCAAGTTTGAGCTACAGTGGTCCAGATAAGGGTGAGTCTTCGGCTGAAACTGGAAGACCAATATGCACCAAGTATGAATGCAACAGCTGAACATAGCAAATTTACGCGCATACTAGAAGTTGTGGCCCTTCAACTATATCAGTTTGAAATGGGATTTCAACATCAACTAAACCAGTTCCCTCAAAACTACAATTTAGCTTAGATACTATAAGTAACGCTTCCCATGCCCTAATTCCAGGAGCGAAATTCTTGCCAACTGTTTCTTTTAACAAATTCAGTGCCTCACCAGCAAAACCTCTTTGGCACAACGCGCATATGACTTCATCGAATGTTGAAGACGGAAGAGGTAAACCCTTGTCCAAGATTACCTTAAACAGACGACAAGCTTCATCAATTTCACCTACCTTAACCAACCCTCCAACCAAAATTCCATTCGTGTGAGAGTCAAGCTGCACGCCCTTCACCCCCATCTCTTTGACTATTTCCATCGCCCTACTCAATTTTTCAACCTTACAAAACCACTGCAACAACACGTTATAAGTAACGACATTAGGCTTGCACCCCATCTCTTCCATACAAGCAAGCATATCAATTCCCTCTTCCACCTTGTTCTGTTTACACAGCCCACGTATGTACACATTGTAAGTATGAATATTCGGAACCAAGCCCAACAGAAGCATTTCATCGAACAGTTGGTCCACTTTTTTGAATTTCCCTTCTTCAATAACCCCATCTAGAACCAAAGTATAAGCGACCACATTCGGCTTAATCCCACCAATTTTCATCTGCTCGAGAGCATCCAAAGCATCCATACCCTTCCCTTTCTTCACCAAAAACCTTATCACATTGCACCAATCCACCACGTTAGGGAAAAACCCTAATTTCCTCATATCATCCAAAAAACCCATAACCTGAACACTTGACAAAGACGAATCGTTTTCTTCACACAAAGTTGCCAATATTAAAGAACACAATGTTCCATCAAAGCTATACCCATCACTTATCATGAAATTCAACAACTTAATGGCATAATCAACCTTCCCAATCCTACAAAGACCCTCTATCAATACACAAAAGCAAGATTCTTCCACCCTTATATTCATCAACTGACTTTTCAACAAAATCTGTGGCACAACCCTAATACCCTCTCTGTTTCTACAAAGTACAGATAACAAACAATTCAGACAATCAACTGAAGGAACACATCTAAATTTGGGTATTCTAAAAAACAGATCAATGGCGGGTCGTATCATATTTGCATCACCGTAGATTTTAATCAAATCAACGAAAATAAACTCGGGTGTTTCAAAATTTTCGACATGTTCCATCCGATGGAGAACTGGGGTGATTTGGTCCATTTTGGAGGTTTGAGCTAGGGTTTTGATGATGAAGTGGTAGGCATTGGGAGTTGGGTTACAGTCATAGATGGAGAAGGATTCAATGAGAGTGGAGAGGAGGTTGGGCGAGGATTTTGAAGATTGTTTTAGGATTTCGATGGCTTGTTGATGGTTGAAGGTTTCTTGCCATTTAGCTTTGTATGGTGAGAGTGGCCATTTTCTTGTTTTTCTGAGATGGTAATTGCGACCAGCAGTTCTTGAAGAAGAAGAATATGAAGATCTCAAGAAGAAAAACAGGTTCAGAGAAGAAGGAGGACATGGATTGGTCTGTTTCGAATTGGTATGATGGAGTTGAAATAGCAGTAGCAGCGGTCTTTTGCACTGAGCTACAGACCTCCACATTTTCTCCACAAACGGAACTCTTCAATTTTCCTTCCAAATGCGAGGTATTTAAAGGTTTGAGTAATTTTCCTACACACTCCCTCAACTATACCTCTTTTACCCAGACATCCCATCAAATATACATTTTTCACTCAGACACTTCACAAACTAATTTAACCAACAAAGAGACCCCCTCAACTATTTAAATTTGTCCCACACACCCATTCTGTTAGCAATATGTCCATTTTCGTTAATTTATTTACGCCAATTTGGCGAAATGAATCTTTTTTTCCAATATTGTCCTACCCTTCACTCTCTCTCTTCTTCTTTTCCATCCCACGTATTCTTTCTCTCTAACCTCACTCACGACCCACCAGATTTCCCCCTTCCTCCTCTGGCGACCCATTGCCAGCGACTCAAACTTCGACAACCCAAATTTTGGCACCAAACTCCAACGATATTATTTCTCCTTTTAAAATATTACAATATACACTATATATTTATATCAAATGTATGGTTACAACAATCAAGTTTGGGGCTTTTGTTTCGTGAGTTTAATTGGAAACAAAATCCAGTGCATAAGGTCAATTGTGACTTGAATAATACACAAAAATTACCCAAATAATACACATATATATGTACGTATAGACGAACCAGTCGCCGTCCATCGCCGATTGGAACTCGTCAGTCGCCGTCCATTGGAACCAATCATTCTTTCCGTCGATCGTTGACAGATCGTTGTGGGCGTTCAGTGTTATTTGCACGGGAGGAGGGGAGATAGAGTATCGGGTTGCTTGTGACCAATACTTGGGCAAATATAGCCAAATCTGTAGCCAGAGTATTGATGATCAACTGGTTTAAGGTTTCTACAGAGATGGAAGGGAAGAGATCGATCATCAAAGAGACAGAAGAGGGAGATAGACTACTGTTGGGGGGCAAAAAATGTTAATTGTGGAGTCTATATATGCGCCAGGGCCAAATGGTTATTTTATTGGTTCCGTTTACTCCGTTAGGGCTTTTTAAGTTTAGATAATTTAGGGGTCTCTTCATAGATTAAATTAGTTTAGGAGGTATCTAGGTAAAAGAGGTATAGTTGAGAGGGTGTCTAGGTAAATTACTCTAAAAGTTTCATATTCCTCCTATTACAATAATGCTACACAACCAAAAGCAAAGAACCAATACACAACCACAAGCAAAACGACATTGTTTTGCTTTAAAAAAATAAAAAAAACCTCAAAACTTGGATCGGCTTGCCCTTTATTTCACTTTCATTTTACTTGATACACATAAGACTTAAATGAACTGAGCCATTCGTGAACTATTTGAGACTCAACTCGGTAAAGGCTCATTCGGGTTCGATTCGGGTAGTAAACAAACTAAATCTAAACCTCAATTTTAGGCTCGTTTAATAAACAAGCCGAACCTAAACTTGACACTATTCGGTTCTCGATTAGGCTCGCGAACTTGGAATATATGTACATATTGTAATAATTGCATATATAACCTTGAACATGTACAAATTTTCACACCCACATAATGAAAATTTTATAACTTACACATGTATAAACTTATAAAAGTATTATAAACAACTTATGTTGATTTGCATAAAGTGGACCGTAGAAGCCTCGTAGAATAATGTATCCAAGCCCACTCAATCTAGGTTGTCCGTATTCTTGCTTAGGAGCCTAATTTGGCCTCATCAAGGGTAATAGCAAGACAAGATGAAAGGAATCACTTTGTGTATCAAAGGAATTGGTAGAAGAAACTAAAGGAGTCTCAAAAAAGAGCAACTGGTTACTCATTGAGAGCTTTCAATACGTATTAATCATCCAACCTCTTGTTATGCATTGCACAAGTGCCTCACCATATTGGGATTATAACAACTCAATGTGGCATAAAAGGGGGTAACAAGCAAGTCGTTCGACTTCATATGAGGACTTGTTTATGCGGGAAGTATAAAATCTACGGATTTCCTTGTTCCCACATGCTTGCTGCTACTGCAAAACTCGTGATTGAATCCATTCGATCTTGTGCATGATTTGTACAAGTTAGAGATCTACAAAAGAGTTTGGGGGTTAAATTTCACTAGATGCTGCATGAGGACTATTGGGTGACACTTACTGGTCCGACATTGTTGCCTAACCCGGGCCATATGCGGGAGCCAAAACACAGTTCATAAGAAAATAAATCGTATCCATAATGAGATGGATATCTCAAGGCAAAAAATGACCAACCATTGTAGTTTGCGTCAACAAGCTAGGCATGATAAGCAAAGATGTCCTCAACGGCTTGGCTGTGTTATAACTTAGATTGATGTGCCTTCTTGTTATTGTCCGATGGCTCCTAACTCCCATGTATCAACTTTTTTTTTTTGGGTAAAAACCATGTATCAACTTTAGTATTCGTATGTAAGGAATTTTGGACTTTGAAAGTTGTCCCTTAACTCTCATTTATCAACTTTGGATGTATTGTATGTTGAAAATACTTTATTTTGTTGTGTATGTTTAGATTTCATGTTTCCACTTGGGTACACTACTTTGTTCATTTCATGCTTTGTTGTTTCACATTAAGTGTTATTTTTTAGTTAATGTTGTGTGTATCTTTATATATGACATTCCAAAAGCATTTATAGTGTCAAATTCCAAATAATAATCATTTCATTTGTGTATATCAATCACCAGTGGAGATAATGGATCACATACAAATGGGGCCTGAAGAAGTCCCTTTGTTGACGTTAGGGCATGTATCAAAGCAGCTATGGGAGAAACATGTAAGTTAGAATGGCAAGTCACGAATTATGATTGTTAAACAATGTAAATAAAAGGTGATGACATGTAAGACATTAAATAGTGTTATCCAGCTATGTGTATAAAAGGGAGAAAGAAGTATGATTTGTTACTTCATCATTTCATTGTATAGCATATAGCCAAGTATGAGGTATATAGTTCGTGACATATTCGAAGCAACGGGGCGTCTTGATGACGACTTTGAATACCCTGTGAACCCAAACATGCGCTACACACCTACGGTTGTTACAGGAATGTGACATGAGTATCAGTATCGAATTAAACTATTTGAAGTTCTAATATTTGATTGTTGATCATTGAACATCTCAATTCCACATTGCCGCGCAATTGGCATGGCGACTGATACTCCACAGTTGCTGCAAAGAGTCTGGCATCATTTTTGTAAAGAAGTCAATTGCATGCAAATGCGTTTCTCAATACGCTTAGCAAATGAACGGAGAGGAGGGGTTAATGGCTGAAACTCGATTTTATGTGGAGGCCAGAATGAATGAAGACGTTCAATACAACATTGAGATGTCTAACGACGTGACGGACTGTGAAAGTTGTGCAAGCATTGGAAGATCAAGAACCATGGAAGTTATGCGACCATTGGAACTCTATGTTTTTTTAATTCTGTCATCCATTTCCTTTTATATTTTCGTATAATTGTTGGATGTAATTTTTATTTTCTTGTACTAGCAATCTCTCTATATTAATTCTAGTCTCATGTTGTTCCTATATTTTGGATATTCATTGCAATCTCTCTATATTAATTTGTCAATGACAATACAGAAACAAGAACAAAATTATAGTTAATTAGAAAACACAGCAAACTTAATGTACTTAACAATATAATGAATACATCACTTAACTTATTTGACTTAAAATTGACACACCGCTTAACAAACTTAACAGATTACAAATACATAACTTGAAGTACTTAACATAGAAGCAATACATCGTATAGCATAGCAGAAGTTTTACATGTCCTCATCAGCCATAGCATAGTCAGATAGATACTTCTCGTCATTCAATGAGTCATTATGCTTGTTTTTTATTAATTCTCGGTCATTTGCCTCTGCTACTCAGTTGGTAGTTGAAGCATGAACTCCTACACATCAACATCGTATTATTCTCCTCTTTGATTTGGGACATAGCGGCTTCATACTCATGCCTATTTGTTCTTGACATATCCAACAACCGACGATGAGAAATTTTTATTCCCATATTACACAAATCATTAACCAATCCCTCCTACTCTTGGACCCTAAACTCCCATTCTTCTCAAAGACCAACATAATAATCTTTAGGGCTGCTTCTTTTTTCTTTCCAGTTTGGGTCCTTGAACCTGGGAAGTATCTACACCCTAGAACTTGATCATTTGTTTGCCATTATGATACAAATAACTTACGACTATGAAGTGTTATAAAGAAATATCATAAGTTCAAAATTAATTTATAGATAAATACTTTTGAGCCATCTTGGAATCCAATCGAACAAAGTTAGCAGGAGACTAATCTTACATATTGAAAAAAGGAAACAAAAAAGTTGTATAAAGGCTGAATAAGACATCATATATGAATAAAGTGGTATAAAAGTTAATACCAATAAATAAAGATGATGAATAAGACTGTACCAATACAAAAGTAAATGTTGCCTTGACCATCCATTGGTTGACATTGAATGATTGATTACATACTCTCATTAAATTAATGTCACTGTGTGGTCACGTGAACATGCCACGTTTTTGCAGAAGCATTGGATTCCATTTATTTTCGTAGGGAACCAATAAGGGTAAATAAAAGGTGAATAAGGCTATATATATATAAGTAAGGTTGTATAAAGATGTATTAGGCTAGCAAGTCATTGAGTCAAGGGTGAGCATTTAATGGCAATCTCGTATTTGGGTCAAGTGAATAATATAATTTTAAATTGTCTAGTTAAAGTCACGGGCCAACAAAATATTAATGTCATTGTGTGATGACGTGCCTATGTGTGTTTGCATAGCATTCGATTCCCAAAATTTTCGTACTATAATGGTTGACAGATTGATGAAGAAAATAGATGCAGAGTATCAATTGCTATCATTAATATTGATTGGACCCTCCATGAATTCAACAACAACACCGTGAAAAAATTGCATAGGATTGTGTATATGAAAAAAAAGGAGGCAGCTGGGGTAGTAGCTGTATTAAAGCTGTATACATGAATAAGACTGAATAAAGAAATGTCACACATTAAATCAATGTCGTTGTGTGGCAAGACAATGTGGTCAATTGTCTTGCCATGTTTTGCAGGACCATGATTTTGACAATGCCCGTATACTTTGTTAAGTGTAAGTTCATAAAAACCTGGAAAAGGCTACAATACACACCCTTTATTTGGGTGTGTATGATACACACCCCTATAAAAGTTACGAATTTTTTGTAAAAGTTACAAATTTTTTGTAAAAGTTACGAATTTTTTTGTAAAAGTTACGAATTTTTTTATAAAAGTTACGAGACACACCAAAAATGTTACGAATCATATTGCCGAAAAATTACGAAAAACTAAAAAATGTTACGATTGCCGATGAGGTGGCACAATCTGGACCATACAATAGGTGCATATGGTACACCCAAATAAGGGGTGTGTATTGTAGCCATTTTCTAAAAACCTTCCACATTATGCTATTTTACTACATTGTTAATACTTTCTCATTGAATGTCTGGTCAAAAGTACAATAAATAGATGTCATTGTGTGGTCACGCATCTTGACATGCTTTGTAAGAGCTTTGGATGCCAATCAAAGCTGAATAAGGGTGAAAAAGCCTGTATCAATTATAGTGCCGATGGAACTACACAATGGCATACACGACCCTATGGGCTGGTCCCCCTCCACGATAATTATCTTCGCATGGTTTGTAAGAGCTTTGGATTCTAATCAAAGATGAATAAAGCTGAAAAAGTCTATGTCAATTATAGTACCGACGGAACTACACAATGACGACCATGTGAGCGGGTTCCCCCCAATAATTATCTTGGCATGCTTTATAACAGGGCCAGCCCAAGGGTTTGGAGTGCCTTAGGCCTAGTCCAAAAATTGTACCCTACAAGTACAACACTTAAATAATTCTTCGAGTAACAATTACAATACGAGAAAGCCAAAACAATATAAAGTTCTACTAAGCATTACATAATAACAGAAAAATAAAAACACAAAGTCTCCAAATACATATAATGCATGAGTATCACTTGAATATTACACGTGTTGCATTTTTAGAAGCAAAAGTATCAATTACACTTATATAATCCACCTCTTCTACCAAGTCATTTTCAATCGATAACATGGATAACCCATTTAGTCTTTCTTGTGACATGGTTGATTGAAGGTAAGATTTGATCAATTTCAACTTTGAAAAGCTTCTTTCTCCCGTGGCTATGTTAACCGGTATAGTCAAAAACACTCACTATGCATTACCTGCATTTGGGAAACAATACTGCAATCATAAAATTGAGCACTTCAATTGGTTTCCTCTCTCCTATGGACAATACTTCTTTCAAAACTTTCAACTCCCCAAATAATTCTATCCCATCAATATCAGAAACCCCACCACCGTTTAAAACTTCTTTAAGGTCAGTACAATGATTTTTGAACCCTTCATCACTCAAACTCGCCTTTTCCAAATCAAACAAGAAACCAAATTTTTTTTCATACACTTCGAATTGTTGAAACCTACCATTGATTGAAGAAAGAGCTTGATCTAGAATTACCAAGAAGTAATTCACTCTAAAAGATTCTTCAGCTGTGTGTGTCACCTCTTCCATAACATCCTCATCAAATTGTTTCTTTCTTTGAATGATGCACTTTTCAACAAACTTAGGTTCGATCCCCATTTCATTTGCCATTTCGGTAGCATCAACCATTGCCTCCGCAAAACCAACTCTTCTGTAGTTCTTGAGAGTAATAAGCCATTTTAACTTTTCTAGAGCAACACAGTGTCTATGTCTTCATTTTGAAGAAAATTGCTCATGGTGTTAGCAACAAACAACAAGTTGTACCAAATACCCATGGCAAATAAGAACTCAAAATTCTCAAGTTCATACTTTACAAGGGATTTAGCTTCACTTTGCGCCATTGCATCTTTTGTGGCATTCGCCAAGTCTATCAAAGCATCTCTTATTTTTTAGGCATGGTATCGTATCGGTTTGATGCTTTCAATGCGACTTTCCCAACCTGTTTGTGACAATGGCTTAAACGTGAAACCCTTCACCTCCTTCAAATTCTCTTTTAAAATTGTCTATCGTGAGGTTGAAGAGGAAAACAACACATATATACGTTGTGCCATTCCGAGAAAAGTTTTTGCTTTATTACAAGAGTTGGCCATATCACAAAGAACAAGATTGAGACTCAAACAACCATATGGCATATAGAATGCTCTTGGATTTACTTCAAGTACCCTTGTTTGCATACCCTTATTTTTTCTTTTCATGTTAGAGCCATTATCGTATCCTTGCCCTCTTAAGTCACCAATATCAAGTTGAAGGGTAAGTAATGCCTTTTGAAGTCTACCAAATAGTCTCATTCCCGACATGTCATCCACCTTCAAAAATTCTAAGAAGAATTCTTTCACCTCTACTAGGGATGTTAAAATATCCACACATTGTGCAACAAGGGACATTTGTTCTTCATGACTTAAATCCGGAGTACAATCAAGTATAATTGAATAAAATTTTGCTTTTTTGATTGTTGTAACAATCTTACTCTTCACTTTAGCCACTAGCATCTGTATCAACTCGTTCTAGATTTTGTGACTGAGATAATGGTTATGAATCTCACCCTTTTCAATTCGCCTCAAGTGCTCTTGCATTACTAGATCAAATTTTCCGATCATTTGGAGAAAGCATAAAAAATTCTCATTATTCCTTTGGAAAATCTTTTCATTTTCTCTACGAAATGGTAGATTATTCTGAGAAAGTGTTTGCACAAGAGCAATTTCCCTTAGTAATACTCCTCCCCAATGTTCTCTCTCTCTTTATTGATTCATTCTTGAACACTTTTGTCAAATGTTTGATTCTTCTGAAATCTTCTCTTCAACTCAATCCATTTGCTTATGCAAGTGAGGTGCACATAAGTAGTTTCACGACTTTTAAGCCTATCACTAATATTTTTCCAATCTTGAAATCCATCATTAGTTGTTAAGACCCATAAATATTAATTTAGAGATTATTAGTATAAATTATTTATTTATCGTTAATGATAAATTAGAGTAATTAGTTAGACAATTATATAGTAGAGATAATTATATATATAAAAAAATATCTCTAATGTTTATCCTAAGTCTCCCTTATCACTTCATCTTTCCTTATAAGTCTCATTAACAACTCATCTTCCATTAAAAGACATCACTTTGACTACCATAAGAGTCCAAGTTTTGTATCCAACATGATTTTTCTTTTCCCATTAGCCGTAACACACCCTCTCTCTCCTCCTAAAAACTCTCTTTCTCACTCTCCTATTGGTTGACAACTACATGACTTTGTTTCTTCTTTTATATAAGTCATTCTTTTCCTCAAAAGTCAAGGAAAGAAAAGTACGACACTTTTTTTTCCCTCTTGTTTCTTTTCACCAGGTTCTTCATCTCCCTCTTATCCTCTTTCCCTTTTTCAATTATTTTACTTTGTTGACTATTCAAACACCATTTCACTTATTTAATTTTCTCTCCTTTCACCCACACGGCTGCAAATCTTTCTCACCATAATTTTTCTATTTTTAGAATAATATTTGAGGTCATTGAAGTTCTTGACTTTTTTCCGTTCCGCGCGCTAAATTGTCAGAAGGAAGGTAGGGTTTTCGAAACTTGACTTTTACTTAGGAATATTGTTTATGTGATTCGTGTGTATATCATATACTCTGGGGTGGTTAGAGAAGTTAGAGTTTAGTTTAATCTTTGTGGAGATTGAATCGCTAATGAATCGTGTAGTTGGAGTTGTGTGAAAAGTAAAAAATATGTGAAGTATGTCCACAGTTTCTGTTTTTAAAATATTCGGACCATTTCGGGTCAAAACCAAGGAAAACTCATAACTGTAAAGTTGTAGATCTCAAAAAGTAAGCAACTTTCATATAGAACTCGTCTCAATCCGAGATTCGTAGAATTAGTTATGATTTTTCAAAGTTGGCTGAACTGCACAGTTTCGAGACAGATTCACTGTTTGACTTTAAACACTGTTTTGGTCCGTTTAGGATTGGATTTAGGTTTCGCTCAAAACAGTGAACTTGTGTTAAATTTGATGAACTATTTTACTGTAAAATTTCGTGATTTTTGGAACCCGTTGCTATGTTTAGTGACTGGAAAGATAACTGACATGGTTGGCATATGTTATTCGATTTCATTATTAAACTTTTAGTTACAGGCTATAATTAGACGCATGTGACGATTTGGCTTACTGGTATTATTAAACCCTTTAGCATGTGTTAATTAATTATTGTGATTAATTAAATAAACGGTTCAAAGATGTTTGGTTGTTTATCGAATGTGGGAATGGGATGTTGTATCCAATATGGGTCTTGAGCCAATTATCGCAATATACTCCCAGGGGTATTGAGCCATGCCATGGGCCTGGAGAGTTAGGCATGGTGGACGAGAGCCCAATATATTGTTTATATTGTGGATGGGAACCGATATCGAATAGCCTTATGAATTGGTATGAGATACTGAATTCATGAGGTGCATGAGGTTTTGGGTTGTGAAACTTTGAGATTGGTGATGAGAATTTTGAATCTACTGAATCCACTATTTTTAAGACAGGTTGTGATAATCGGGCTGTCCTATGCTTTAAATTTAATGTTTTATATGTTTGAATGTTGCATGAGTAATCTTTTGTAAAGGGGTAGTTTCGGTACCCTATCGAGTGTAATTTTATCACTCACTACGCTACTTTTGTGGCCCTGGCATCCCCACCGCTTGGTACAGAAGGAGAGGATGAGCCGCCTGCTGATTTCGAGGCGATGGAGCAGCTAGGTGGGGATCAAGTGGCGGATCCGTGGCTTTATCAATAGGAATTTAACTAGATGGCTCTGTCCTTTATTTCAGTTGAACTTTTAATAAATGTTGAAGTTTTTCAGACTGTTAAAATTTAATTCGTTTCAGTTGTAATAAGTTGGTTCACTTTTAGTTTTTCGTCAAAAATTTTAAGTACTCTTCGAAATTTATAATAAAGTTGGCTTTTCTATTTAAATAAATTATTATATTAATTTATTAACGTACCCAATTTTCGGAGTGTTACATTAGCCAATTGAGTCTTGTTTCCTTCATTCTTGAACAATTTGCAACAAAAACAATCTACCATATTCAAAGCCTCCAAGTATACTAGCCATTTTCTATCATATTTCTCTCCATTGGGTAAACGACGGATATAGTGCGCACAAGAGAAATGTCTTTTCTTCTCATTGTCATCCTTAGGAAAGGTAGCATCACCATTTCTTCTTACGGGACCTCTTTAACTAATTGATCCCTTAATGTTTGATCCATCTCATCCCAACTACACGGATCATCAATGTTCACAATTGAGCATTCTACTTCTACTTCTTCTTGATTGGCCAAGTTTTCACCCCCCAAATCCCCACATTCTTCTTCTAGTTCTTCTTGATTGACCAAGTTTTCATATTCTTTAACCAAGTTTTCTATATTTTTAATACTTGAAAAGAACTTATTAGTGGCCCCTTTTTGAGAATTTATTAATGCTTAGTGTTTTGCTTCTTTTATCTTTTCTGATAACCAGACAATTGACGTTTAGGAAACATGATGCACC